>CM070102.1:23281623-23389123 GCA_036178185.1 Liparis tanakae
AGGAGGAGGGCCCCGGAGATATTTTATCTGGCTCTCGCTCTCTGCCTCCCTCCTCACTCAAAGGGAATCCCATCTTTTCTCTTTGACCTCGGCATTCCTCGGAGTCAATGCGAGAGAGAGAGAGAGAGAGAGAGAGAGAGAGAGAGAGAGAGAGAGAGAGATCAGTGTTCACCTTCAAACTACTTGAAGTATGTAATACATGGCGTTGTGAGGGTTGAGTATTTAAAAGAGGAAAGCCTACACCTCGGAGATGTCTTCGGTGTCTCCTCGGAGATGTCTTCGGTGTCTCCTCCAGGCCGGTGAATAGCTTCTGTCTCGTTGTCCTCGTCTGCAGCGTGCAGGAGGTATGAGATACTCGCTTTATTGCCACACACCGGTGTTGGAGGCGCGGGGGGGGGGGGGGGGGGGGGGGGTAAAAATTATGGTGCAGCAGGAAAAACATGCTGAATGTGAAAATACACGATGCGAGCAGTTTACTGAAAACCAGGTACGGCCAGAGGCAAGAAAAAAGAAACATAGGCAAGTTACATGACGTGTCACTTAGCTGACGCTTTTATCCAAAGAGACTCCACAACAAGTGATTTCAACCATGAGTACAAACTCAGAACAACAAGAATCAAGAAAATAACATTTCTTCAAGAAAGCCAAATTATAAAAATACCATCAGTAAGTGCCACTGAAATGCTAATCTGCTTTTATTCAAGATAAAGTATATAAATAAAGGTGTAGAGTTGAGATTAAACAAAGCTTGTTGGACATTATAATATATCTGTCTTGTGTAATGTTAATCCATCAAGCTAATTAAATAACTTTTCACTGATGACAAGTAAAAGCAGGTCTCTTTTTTAAACTGATTTCAATGTGTGTGATCTGGCGCCATCTAGTGGCGTGGCTGCAGATGGCAACCAACTGAAACTTCTCTCAGAGCCAAGGTGCTCATCGGAGGCGGAGTACAATAGAGGAAAACATTCTTAATATTTTATTCAATTTCGGTTAATAGATTACCAACATTCTCCACACTGGCCCTTTAAGAGTAACATATAACAATGTCAAAAAATAAATACTTAATTACAAGTTAAAAGTTCTGCATTTCTACTCAAAATAGACCAGAAAGAATAAATAAATAAAATTTTAGTTTTCACACTCAAAAACTCAAAACACACATTTTTTTGTGAACAAATAAATAATTTTATGTTAAAATCCACCCATATGATAGTTGTTAGATGTGAGCCGTGAACGCAGCGTTGTAATCTGTAAAGTGACCAGCGCTGCAGCCGGAGTGAAGCACGCAACGTTTCCCTCGAGTCCTCAGTGGACTTCAGTTTCTTCCCACCGTCCGCTTCCACGGTGCAGCTGCTGCACGCCATCAACATTTAAAAAGCCTTCGGCGTGAAGCGGCGAACCGGCAGAACAATCAATCCAACCCTGGTGGTCAAACACCTCAATACAACATATGTATTTAAATGCCGTTCACGTCAGATTAAAAGCTTTTAAAACGTTTAAAAAGACTAATCTATTGTGCATTAAGACGTTCAGATAGCTATAGGGCCTTAGCCGCCTGTAATGCTGAGTTGGCAAATTTTAAAATGTTAAAGGGCAGTTTGAGAAACATGGCTGGAACTAAATCAACTTGATGTGGTCGATCCTCTTTTTCTTTCTTTTATATAATGAATGGAAATGTAAACACACTCGTCCACACACACACATTACATGTGGTACCACTCCCCATGTCTGCAACTGCTTACAAGGCATTGGGCTTTCACCCTAATTGCTCTCAGGGGGAGACATGAGCGGGTCGATTAGTGCGTGTCTGCCGCCATCTATTGGTGGACGATGGTACTGCAGGCAGGTCTTTCTAGTGCCGGTTGTAGGACACCTGGTGGTCGTGGGAGATGTTAAGAGTAAAATGAAGCAGAGGACGTGTAAAAAGTGTTTATTGAAGGAAACAAGGCAAAATTACACTAATATTTATATATAGATATACAGCCCATTACAGGTGAAGTGCCTCCAATGCTTTTGGTCAGTTCTCTGTGAGAATTATCATTTCAAGGATTTGCAATTTCTTTTTTTTTGATTGAAAAGAGCTGTAAACTAGTGCAGATTGTTGTGTCTCTTCAAGGCTGGGTGTAGCGCAAGTAATTCTTCCCAGAAGGCACCTCTTTGGCGGTCACGCCGTTGGGGAAGAGAACGGCGGCTTCGGCCTCAGAGAGCGACGGGATGACCATGACCTCCTCGCCCGGCTGGAAGAAGAAAAACAACGACCAGGAGGCGCGTTAGCGGAGCAGGAGTCCTTGAAAACGACCTTGCGTCTGTACATATAAATGTGAAGCCGGAGACAGGAACCAGTTAGCTTAGCACTGATCGTTTTTTAACCGTTTACCTTCCAGTTGACGGGCGTGGCCACCTTCTTCCTGGCGGTGAGCTGCAGAGAGTCGATAACTCGGAGCAGCTCGTCGAAGTTCCTCCCCGTGGTGGCCGGGTAGAGGATGGACAGCTTCAGCTTCTTGTCTGGGCCAATCACAAAGACCTGAAGAGGAGGGTTCAGAGGTCACACGGTCAACGTCACAGCTGCTTTTTTGAATAAATATATATATATATATATATATATATATATATATATATACACAAAATAATATAAATAACTATATAAATACATATATTATATATAAATAAAAATATAATGTGTATCGATAAATAATAATATATATATTCATAAATAAATCTATAAATAAATATAATATATGTAATATATGTTTCTCACGCAGCGGGCAGTGAGCGGCAGCCCCTCACAGTCCATCTCGTCGGGGTCCAGCATGCCGAGCTGGACCGACAGCTCCCGCTTGTCGTCGGCGATGATGGGGAACGGGAGGGTGGTTTCGGTCGCGTCGTTGAACGCCATCACATCCTGCACAGGAGGCGGAGGGAGGGGGGGGGGGACACGTTACACTTTGAAAACCGTCACGTCATAGACGTTAATAATTAAAAAGGAGAAGAGGATACTTCTTAAAAGTTTTTTTAAGCAGAGCCGTGTTCACACGGCCCTCTTCGACCAATCACGGCCCTGTCTGAGGAGGCGTTGCTGTTATGTAAGAAATGATATTATGAATGAAAATTATTTATAGAAATTACTTTGAAATTAATTAAAATGTATTTAATTCAGTTGAATCTACATTTTATATTACATTAAGCTATATAAAATGAGATTATAATACACTATATAATCACTTAAAAATCTAAAGTTAGAATATTCATTAAGTTAAATAAAAAATAATTAAACGTACAAAATAAAATTTAATCAAACATTGCATTTAATAACATTTAATTAAAATTAGTTCATAGAAAATATAATTAATAAATCTAACATAAGGTTACATTAAGAGTAAAAAGAATAATAAATATTTACATTGAAAGGAAATCAATTAAATAGATTGGTGATTAACAAACAAATGTGGATCTGATGGGAGAGTTCATGATGGGAGCAGACCTGCAGGACAACTTTTAGAGCTGAAACGCTTTGTGACTTAGTTTCATAAGAAAAAAGAGTACAAGTCCAAAAGTTAGGATGTGGCCGTTGTTTATCTTTAAGAGTTTCATTTAACTGGCAGTTAAAGGAAAAATGTGTAAATGTGTAAATGTGTTGGACTTTGGGAAAAATGTGACTTTGAGGTTAAGTTAATAGCAAACTGCAGCTTCAAAGCACCGTATGCAATAAATATGCATATATACAAAAGGCAGAGCTGTGTGTGCGTGTGTGTGTGTGTGTGTGTGTGTGTGTGGCCGACCTTGCTCCAGTTGCGGTGGTCCTCCACGCTGTCGACGGACAGGGCGATCATCTTCACGCCTCGCTTCTCGAACTCATCGCTGACCCTGCAGGCGCAGGCGAGCTCGGTGGTGCAGACAGGGGTGAAGTCCTTCGGGTGGGAGAACAGAATGCCCCATCTGCCGAGGGAAACACACACACACACACACACACACACACACACAAACTTAGACGACGAAAAGACCAGACGGTTCGAACCCAACGTGCATCGTTACTTTGTTGTGCACGCGTTCTGTGATTGAGACAATAGAAGCAGAAGACAGAACACAGAGTCTCAGTGGAGGACATTCCAGACACAGATGGAGTCAACAGGTGTGTGTGTGTGTGTATCTGGCAGACTGCAGCTCAGAATCCAGCTGTGCGTCTATGAAAATGTCCCATGGAGGAGGAGGAAGGGTCAGAAGATCAGGGGAAGATTTCCTGCAAATGGCTGATCTTTCTTTCCTTCTTTTTTTTTTTTAAGAAGATAATTCCCCCATCAAATCACACGCATGTGCTCCCTCACATGATGCATATAGACTGGAAAAGCTTTGTTCATCACATGCACCGTGAACACCTGATTATGGGCTGACCAGACGGCCCGATTAGACCGGGACCCTGACCCCCTTTTGAAGAGGAGTGTGTTCAGAAGCTCCTGTTTTTTTTACTTAAAAAAAAAAAAATTGGAATATTGAGAAGCTTTAACAAAAAAACAAAAAACACAAAACCCTGAGCTCTCATTTTGTATTAAAATATTTTAAACTAGTGTTATTAGGCAGATACTGTAACTGGGCGTGTGCTTTAGAACCAGCAGGTTATGTCAGTTACACGGAAGAGATGCCGTGTGCGTGTGCGTGTGTCTTTGTGTTGCCCTTTTCTCTCTGCTGCTACATGAAGCCTCACAGGGCTACATATCAAAAGGAGGCCCGGCAGCACCGAGGCCCGGTTCCAAGTTCACATGAAACGCACACAATGCAGGCCTTGTCCTGAATGCGCTGACACCTCACTAATGAGCCAGGCCGCAGACAGAGAGGCTGGGAACAATAACATGCACGTGCATTTTAGTCTGCAGCTTTATGTGTATCTGATTTTTTTTAAACAGACTTATGTTAAGACATGTATGGTGCATCATCATCATCATCATCATCATCATCATCATCATCATCATCATTTCAGGCATGCAGAGCCACGCTTATGTGACCCCCCTCTCTGTGTCCGCCAGCAGGTGTCACATCACGGTCAGGTGATCTGGTGTAGTGTGTGATTTTCATAATAATAATAAAACAAATTAAACATGAATTTAGAATGAAATCCTTAATACTGAGATCAGCAGTCACAATTCTCAGCCTGACAACAGGAGCACGCGCACAACCGGCTCAATCAAAACGCATTGCGCTGTTAACAATCATGATTAAAAAGTCAAAAGAGTAGCACGGTGAGGGAGCTGTCTGTACGTGGGAGGTTTGCCTTTGTGCACTCACGAGCTGCCCAGGAAGTCGTGTAACTTGATCCGGCCGATGGTGGTGTCGGCCTCGAAGTTGGGGAACTCGTCCCCGAGCAGAAGTCCGGGCATGTTGGGCTCTTCTTACGCAGGTCAGGCACGAGAGAGCGGGCGTGGAAAGAAAACCCTCGGTGTAGCTGTCTGGAGAGAGATCAGCGCCTCATGAATGGACCCGGATATGGGCGGGGCTACGGTATGTGACGTGAGGATCCTCGACCAACCAGATACGAGTGTTTTTAT
This sequence comes from Liparis tanakae, assembly GCA_036178185.1. NCBI lineage: Eukaryota > Metazoa > Chordata > Actinopteri > Perciformes > Liparidae > Liparis > Liparis tanakae. The sequence continues at coordinate 23,287,164 of CM070102.1, forward strand.
GATTATTAAATCACTTTATTAAAACGAAATTACAATTTTTAAAAAAAAAGGTAAAATAAACACTAAATATGAACATTATAGAAATATTTTACATAATAGTAAAAATAAATTAACGTAGAAAAAACACTATTACTCAGATGAATGTGGGTTAGAACAAAGTCTCTCGACCAATCAGATACCGGAGGGTGTTTTGTTATTGTTAAATAACTTTATTAAAAAGAAATTACACTTTTTAAGAAAAAAGGTAAAATAAACACTAAATATGAACAGTATAGCAACATTGTACAGAAGAGTAAAAATAAATTAACGTAGGAAAAACCCAGATAACTTTGCGGTTAGAACAAAGTTCCTCGACCAATCAGAGAAGGTTTTTATTATTATTATTATTATTAAATAACTTTATTAAAACGAAATTACACTTTTTAAGAAAAAGGGGTCAAACAAATACCAACTATAAATAGTATAACAATATTTTTACAGAAGATTAAAAAGAAAATAATGTAGTAAAAACACTATTACCCAGGTAGCTTTGCGGTTAGAACAAAAGTCCTCGACCAATCAGATATGCGAGTATTTTTTTGTTATTATTATTAAATAACTTTATTAAAAATAAGAAAGGAGAAAAAAAAGACCAAACAAACACGAACTATGAACAGGTAAAACATATTGTACAGAAGAATAAAAAGTAAGGTAGCAAAAACACTATTACCCAGGTAGCTTTGCGGTTGGAACAACAAAGATGGCGATTCTGCTCTGTTTCCGTACGTGATGTGAATAGTGAAACGTCCAACAGATGAATTAAAGGAGCGACAACCAGCGCAGCACTGCAGACGACGGGCAACTCACCACTGCGGGTCCGCTGCTTCGCTCCTCACTGCATACACCGGCATACATAACCTCGTAAGATGCCGTCTCCTAAGGCGAAAGCCCCGGCTCGCGCGGGCGGCAGCCCGGTGCTCGGCGGCGCCAACGGCCGCTACGAGTTCCTGTCGCTGACGAAGCCGCTGAGCCGCTCCTCGCCGCCGCCGCCGCTCCTCCTGCAGCGGCAGGGCTCCGACCCGACCACCGCCCGCCTCCGCGTGTCGGAGAGCCCCACTCGGCGCCGGGGCTCCGGCTCCTCCACCGGCTCGGCGAGCGGCCAGGCCCCGCCGGAGGAGGACGGCTTGCGGCTCAACCCGTCCTTCGTGCGCGTGGCGCTCAGCTCGCTGCTCGCCATCGACCTGTGGATGTCCAAGCGGCTCGGGGTGTGCGCCTGCGAGGACTCGTCCTGGGGCAGCGTGCGGCCGCTGATGAAGCTGATCGAGATCTCGGGGCACGGCATCCCCTGGCTGGCCGGCGGCGTCTACTGCCTGTACAAGAGCGACAGCGCTGCGGGCCAAGAGGTCATGCTCAACCTGCTCATGGGTAAAGACGAACTCTGTGTTGCTGCATCTGTTGTTACTGTTGTGCACGCGTCACTAGGGCCCACTGAGCTGCTCCATCCCATGCACACCTCCCCGTTACTGTATTATGGTCTTAATCCACATCTTGTTTGCAGCTCTGCAAACTAAAAACTTTAGTGTGACTTTCTGAAACCCAATTCCGAGGAGTACTAGTCTGAAGAAGTCAAACCTCCAGGGAAAAGGCTCAACAATAATATTCTATCATCATGCCCTCTTGAAGCCACTGGGTGGAGGTGTGTTCAATGATTTGGAGAAATGCAGACCAGCAGAAAAAGAAGGAAAACACGTCTCACACACTTTGTTAAAACTACTTGAACTTTTGTTCTACTTTTTTGGAAAGATGCTCATCCTGATCAAATGTGATTTTTCAACATAATTGTCATTAAAAAAAAAATAACACTAATATCATTATGCTCTCACTTATAAACGAATCACATGGCACATACCACCAATAACTAAGTGGTACAAAAAAAATATATAATTAAATAATTAGCCTCCTTATATATATATATATATATATATATATATATATATATATATATATATATATAAAGTTGATGACAGTAAGGCAGCTTTCTGTTGCATTGCGCCAGCTCAGACAGAAAAAAACTAAAAGGAATAATAAAAAATACACACTACGTGCAAATAAATAAAAAAAAAGTATAGCATGGATCCACGTTGTTCATTAAGATCTGATTCTTCAGTCACGGGAAGTGGAGTAGTCTTTGTCTTGATATTAAAACCGACTGTCTTGTATCCCTCTAATGGCCTCTGTATTAATTACCCCCCCCCACAGGTCTCCTGCTGGACCTGCTCCTCGTCGGCATCGTCAAGGCGTCGGTGCGTCGGCGTCGGCCGTCCCACAACCGCATGGACATGTTCGCCACCTTCTCCGTGGACCGCTACTCCTTCCCGTCCGGCCACGCCACCCGCGCCGCCATGTGCGGCCGCTTCCTGCTGGCCCACCTGGTGCTGGCCGCCCCGCTGCGGGTGCTGGTCCTGCTGTGGGCCGCCCTGGTGGGGCTGAGCCGCGTGATGCTGGGCCGGCACAACGTCACCGACGTGATGTTCGGCATCTGGATGGGCTACTGCCAGTACAACCTGGTGGAGATGCTGTGGCTGTCGCCTCAAACCCTGCAAGGGCTGCTGGGACATTTTGCCTGATATTAAGGATCGGGGAGGAGACGCGGCCGCTTGAATCCTAATCACAAGAGCACCGCTTTGTCCTTTCTTAGACGGACGTACCAGAGGAGGCGTCTCCGTCCCGTTGTCTGACGCTCACATCGAGTAGGAGTTGTTGGTTTGTAAACATTTAGTTGCCCCCCCCCCCCCCCCCCCCCTGGCCCCGCCTCCACGAGGGTCACGGTGCTCGGATTCCCTCTAGTTTCCCTCGGCCCTCTGGCTTTATACCTGCAGACTCATCTCATCGCCTTCTTTTGGACGGTCGCTAAGATTTTTTTATTTTGATTATTCGAAAAATAATGCAGAGACCGGCGCTCACTTGTAGTAATAAGTAACGATTGAGAGGGATTATTTTTGTATGAGTTTGCACATTGTTTTTAATCACATTTTTTAAATCCTAATCATTGCGCTTTAACATTTAAAAAGCCTTCCAGCCATCCCGAGTAGCCTGTCTGTCACACAGTACAGATTCAGACTAGAGGACCTCAGGTTTGCCCCCTGAAGCCACCGCTTCACGGGAAATGATTTCAGCAAATGGAGAGGGGGGGGGGGGGGGGGTTTCCGCATGTCTGTCCTCATGTGCAGACCTGTATCTCACACTCATATCAGCAGAATGTCCCGGAGGCTTCAGGTACGCCTCCTAATGTCGCAACACAGCGGATGACTCCCACCTGTCCTCGCCTGCCCTCTGATTTTGGAACGGTTTCCATCCTGATAAAGTTGTTTACAGTTGAGAAACGGCCTTATTTATACATTCCCTTTTCTTTGACTTTATCACCGTTTTGTTAACAATGGACCAAAGTCTGACACGTGTTGCAGCTTCGACTCCTTCCTGGACCATCAGAAATATATTTATGTGCTTTAGTACTTTTTTAGATTTTAAGTCTTAGAAAACCTACTTCGTTATTATTCTTACTTTAGATTAACAGTTATGAATCCATTCAAAAAAACATTTAGATTTATTGTCTCTTATTCTGGGTGAGTAAAAAAGAAAACGTCACTTTGAGTCACGCCGTGTCCAATCGGTGGTTTTCCTCCCCCTGAAGAGACGGAAGAGGATCCTTCTGGTTTTAGGACCAGGACCAGGACTGTCTTAGTCCATGAAGCGAGACAATCTGAGACCGGTTGTTTCAGAATGTTTAACGGCTCCTCGTCTCGGTTCAACGACGACTGGTGAATGTGTAAAACCTGCTCGGCCGCCGAGCTTCTCCTCTAAACTCAATGCTTCATCTCCTCCTTTAGATCTTTTACGACGCGTGTTTACGTCATTCAACCGATTCTGTTTTGGCTTATTTGCAACAAAATATTGAAATCGCAAGTTTATTCTGATTTAGTGTCAGATAAGTAGCATACACATGCAGCTGATGAGCTGAATTGCTCTTTTAATTTATTTAGATGTATCTTTCCTCACAAAGAAGACGACCGTGTGCTGTGTTTGGCGTTCACCTCTTCTCTGCACATTATTTCACTTTTGCATCTCGTCACTGCCGGGAACAAGTGCAGCCTAATTTATGTCTGTCTGGTATAATTATATTGATTTTATTGATTTATAGGATGAGATTTGTGGACGTGTGATTTGTGTGTAAATGTATGAACTATACTATGTTGGATGCAGGCGCCCCATTGTTCCCATTGGCGCTGCAATACTTGACGAAAAACCTTCCCAGTGCGGCCAATCAGATGACTGGCGAGTGAGGTGTAGCTTCCTTTTTATATTAATTAAGTTATTACTTCTGTTGAAATCTTAATATGCTGGACAGAGAACTTTGTGACCAAATACAATTTTTATTTAAATTCTATTCTATTGTTTTTTGCCCATTTCCCTGTCTTGAGGAGCACAACCATAAATATCCTTTATTTATATATATATATATATATATATATATATATATATATATATATATATATATAATCCTTTTGGAAAAAAATATTCATTTATTTTTATATTGCTTTCTTAAGAATATTTATTTTATATATATATATATATATATATATGTATATGTATTTATATATACACAATTATAAATATCCTTAAAAAATAAATATTTCCTTTTTTAATAATATTTATGGTGTGTGTGTGTGTGTATATATATATATATATATATATATATATATATATATATATATATATATATATATATATATATATAGAAAGATTTAGCACATTCCACCTGGCCACGCCCCCTCGTTGTAAATTCACCTGTTCTTCCAACATGAAGCCAGCTGCGATGTATTTCACTACGATCCGTCTTGCCTGCTATATTCTATAATGATATTGTGTGTTTCCTGTATATACACCTTATTCTCACAGTATGTAAATATGCCTGTAGGGTCATGTGACCCAGCCGTGTCGATCGATGTTCTCTAGATTTGAATGTGCTGCTCGATTTCCCCCCCGAGGGATTGTTTTTGAATGATTGTAATGATTTCTAATTAAACTGGGAACCAATCTGAAACTGTTTTGTTTTATTGATTTTAAGAAAGCATTTTATTCAATTTGGCATAAAAGGTTTTTATTACAAACGTATCCAATCTGTCATTGGAGGGAAACGTCTACGTGTTCGAACAATAAGTTTCGTTAAAAAAATAAGAGAAAGACGCAGTGACTTCTTCACCCAGAGAAGAGGCGTTCAAAGGCCGCAATCTGAGTCCGACACTTCAACATCCCTCAGCAATGCCACAGGCTGATTGCCTCCATGCCACGCCGCATTGATGCAGTAATCCGTGCAAAAGGATTCCCAACCAAGTACTGAGTGCATTAATGGACATTTTCAAATGTTTGATTTGGTTTTGCTGTTATAAATCTTTTTTTTTACTTGGTCTGAGGAAATATTCTAATATTTAGAGATAGGATATTTGAGTTTTCTTAAGCTGTAAGCCATAATCAGCAATATTAAAAGAATAAAAGGCTTGCAATATTTCAGTTGATTTGTAATGAATCCAGAATGCATGACATTTTTGTTTTTTTCATTGCAATACAGAAAATAAAGAACTTTATCACAATATTCAAATTTTCTGAGACAGTCCTGTATGTATGACGGGAGTGTACGTGCACACATACATGGCCAATAAAGCTAATAAAGACTTGGATATGAGAGAGTTGACCTTTGACCTTTGACATGTACTGTACATCCATCCACAGTCGATTACAGGGCTTATGGATGTGTGTGTGTACCAGATTCTGGGCTGTCACCGGTAGGTTTCTACTCCACCCAGCCACCACTGCATTAAACATTTGCCAGCCTGGCCAACTGGCATAAAGTGATATTTCAATATCCTAAGCCCTGCCCCCTCAGACTCTGTTGAACTTATTGATAAGCAGCAGTTCATGTGAGTTTAGAGGCGGTGAAGCATTTGATCAGAGCTACTGCAGAAGGTAAGAATAAGAAAAAAAGGAATAAATTAAGAGTATCTTTCTAGTTTTGTTTTTGCATGCCAAAAAACCCAAATTTAAATCAATTTAATGACTAATCTAATTAATAACCAAGTGCTAAGTGGATCATGTGTTGATAATGTTTTATAATAATGAGAATATTTACAGAGTTGTATATAATTGTAGTCAAACTGGTGGTTGTGTGCTCTTAAAGAAGTGTACATTTTGACATTTTAGTGATAAATATTATTAACATTAATCTGCAAAATGACCCTCAATCAAATAAAAAATAAAAAAATTCTAAGGGAAAAATATATTATTTTTACTTTGCACATTTACCTCGGATTCAATCGAAACACTGAATCGTTGCACATATTGCACAACATCGGTTTAGAACATTGACAGCGTACCAAAAAAAAGTTGTTTTAAAGTTTCAACGCTCTTAAAGAAGTGTGAGATCTCTTATTTCTACCTCGAGGAACAGAGAAAGGTTTGTGGATGGTAAATCGGTGCATAAAAGATCAGTTACACGGCTTTATTCCGTAAACAAATCTGTAATGTAATGCAAGTTGAGATGAGTTATTACATCATCTGATCTACTCTCTTTGTTTACCTAGTTTGAAAGACTCACTGGAGCATTTAACATGCTGTGGGAATGAGCCTTATTGTGCAAACACGTTATAAATTCTTCGCACACAATTTTAAAATAGCTAAAATACATCCACCACACACACACAAACACACACACACAGATGCATTCAAGTTGCAGGTTTTGTAGAAAGAGAATAGAGGCTCTAAATTGTATAATATCCAGTTGAAACTGAACCGTCTTGTCACGGGAGTATTAGGCTGGACCCAAATGCACGACTCAGGACACAGAACTGGAAAATAATGAACATTACTCCAAGTACCGGCAGGAACAAAACAGACAGAAACAGATAAAGACACTTAAATTGTACCGCTGGAGGGCTTCAAGAAGAACACAAGACACGGCAGAGGACAAGTGAGGGAACTTAAGTAGACGGGGACTAACGAGGGAATGGACAACAGGTGAGACGGGCATGAAGACTAGGTGAAGACTAACGAGGGAATGGGCAACAGGTGAGACGGGCATGAAGACTAGGTGAAGACTAACGAGGGAATGGGCAACAGGTGAGACGGGCATGAAGACCAGGTGAAGACTAACGAGGGAATGGGCAACAGGTGAGACGGGCATGAAGACTAGGTGAAGACTAACGAGGGAATGGGCAACAGGTGAGACGGGAATGAAGACCAGGTGAAGACTAACGAGGGAATGGGCAACAGGTGAGACGGGAATGAAGTCCAGGTGAAGGTAATGAGGGACTAACGAGGGAATGGGCAACAGGTGAGACGGGCATGAAGACCAGGTGAAGGTAATGAGGGACTAACGAGGTGATCAGAGGCAGGTGAAGGGAGTTGGACTGACAGATGGGAAGCAGGATCTGGAATTACGTGATCGTTAGTGAGACAACTGATAACAGTGAAAACAATTAAGAAAAAAGGAAGATGTGGAGCTAAACTGTTACATGTCTTGTGTGACAGCGGACAAGGCCGAGTCACACATTTGGAGGGATGTCATTTTAAAGAGATGATAAAATAGGCGTGTCCCTTCTCCCCTCGGTGCAGTTTCATCATGGTGCACAGAGTGGCGGTGATCGGGTCCGGCCCCAGCGGTCTGACCAGCGTGAAGGCCTGTCTGGATGAGGGCCTGGTGCCAACGTGCTTCGAAAGCAGCGATGACATCGGCGGACTGTGGAGGTTCAAGGTAAGTCATAAGTCAAGTGTTTATGGACCCCCCCCAAGCTAGTCAGGTCAAACCGTTTGAGGAGCATACATGTTTTATGCTCTCTGCAGGAGGTGTCAGAGCCCAACAGGGCAAACATCTACCGTTCTCTCACCATCAACATCTCCAAGGAGATGATGTGCTACAGCGACTTCCCCATCCCCGCAGATTACCCCAACTACATGCACCACGCCAGAATCCTGGCGTACTTCAGGATGTATGCGGAACACTTCAAACTGCTGCAGCACATTCGCCTCCAGGTGACGACACAGCTTTAAATAAATAAATGTACGCAGAGAGGAATATGTGGTTCGTCGAATATTTTCTGTTTATTTCAGACCTCGGTGAAGAGTATTAAAAAAAGGCCGGACTTTGCTCACTCTGGTGAGTGGGAGGTGGTGACGGAGAGTAAAGATGGACAGCAGGAGAGTCATGTCTTTGATGCAGTCATCTGCTGCACGGGCCACTACACCTACCCTCACCTGCCACTCAAAGACTTCCCAGGTAAAGACGTGACGAAATACATGTAAACAACAGCATCATTGATAGACCATGTTGTGTGATAGCTGATTCCACCATGCTTTCATGCTAGACCGTTGACATAATGAGTCGGACGAAGATATCAACATGCTTTCCTACGAGTTTTCTTAAAAGTGTGTGGACGAAAGCATTAAGTTGATCAAATATACCCGTTTAGTTGGCTAGTTATCTAGCTAATCCTACCATGCTTTTATACTTCAGATAAAAAGCCCCATATGACCAGCTGGGCTTAGTCTACTTTACTTTAACAAGGTCAGACTTTACTGTTTAAGCCAACAGTTAAATGTATTTGCAGTAACCGGATATCAACCAGAAGAAGGCAGTCAAATATATTTAAAAAGTTCAAACCCATTAACCTGAACCCATTAAAAACACGACTAAATAGTAGTCAGTAAGAATAAGCATTAACATAAAAAATGAAGTTGGTGTTTGAGTTGTGTCTGGAGCATGATAAGCAGGCGTATATATTATTGTAGCCCAGTTTATGCTGTTTACTGTGATGTGCAACATCATTATATTAGTCTGTGATCCGAAATCTGAATGGGTTGACATTGGCGTTAGTTGAAGGCCCAACCAACGTATGAATACCATTCTGCTGTGTTGCAGGAATTGAGACATTTCCAGGGAAATACTTCCACAGCTGGAACTACAAGGGTCCCGAGGACATGGTTGGGAAACGAGTGGTGGTCATCGGCATCGGTAACTCAGGAGGCGACATTGCGGTGGAGAGCAGCAGAGTGGCGCAGGAGGTCGGGTGAAGTCCTTCCCTTACCGCTCGTTTCTCGTCTCCTCCTTTTGAGACGAGTTCAAACAGCCGCTCTCGCTCTGCAGGTTTACATGAGCACTCGACGCGGCGCCTGGATCGTCCGCCAGGTTTCCGACAACGGCCTTCCCCTCGACATGAAGTATCTCACGCGCTTCATCCACATCCTCTTGCAGCTGTTGCCCACCAACTTCTTCAACCGGATTACTGAGAATCAACTCAACTCCATGTACGACCACACCATGTACAGCCTCAAACCCAAACACAGGTCGGTACCGTCACAGGCAATATGCGTAACACGGAATAATGTGTTGAATCTGTGGACGCACAACACTTATTGGACCGTACCTACCTTTTGTTATCCATGTTTATCCTCTGTTAACCCCTCAGATTCTTCAGTCAGATCCCGGTGATCAACGACGATCTGCCCTTTAAGCTTCTGTCCGGGGCGGTCAACCTCAAACCAAACGTGAAGGAGATCCTCGGCTCCACCGTGGTGTTCGATGACGGCACCACCGTGGAAAAGGTTTGATTTTTTTGTTTCCAACACAATATATCCAGCACCACCAAGCTTTAACCTCCTAACTCGTCCTTCGCTCATCACAGGTAGATACAATCGTGTTCGCCACAGGCTACACCTATGGTTTTCCGTACATGCCGAGCGACGCCATATACAAGTCCGGGCACCGCGTGGGTCTGTACAAGCACGTCTTCGCCCCCAACCTGGAGCATCCCACTCTGGCCGTCGTAGGTTTCATCCACGCCTTTGGATCCATCATGCCACAGGCTGAGATTCAGGCTCGCTGGGTTGCACGCGTCTTCAAAGGTGAGGCTGCATGTCCAGTTTATTACACCGCCATGAGTCTCCAAACGTTCCAGTTTATCACATCGTCATGAGTCTCCAAACGTTCCAGTTTATCACACCGCCATGAGTCTCCAAACGTTCCAGTTTATCACACCGCTATGAGTCTTTAAACTTTCCAGTTTGTCACACCGCCATCAGTCTCCATACTTTCCAGTTTCTCAACCGCGACGAGCCTCCATTCTTCAGCTGTCACGAGTCTCCAAACTTTCCCAGAAGTCTTTACCTCCATCTTGTCTTTTTTGCTCTTCAGGATATAACAAGCTGCCTTCAAACCGGGCCATGATGAAGGCGGTCGACAAGGACACCAAGGACATAGAGAAAAAGTAACACTTCTAATATTCTTTTTCCAGACTACTTGTTGTCCCTTTTTGATTTGAACCTGTCGTAGCAACTTGTAAATCTTTTGGATGTGTCCGCAGCTACATAGTGTCGAAGTTGACGCCGCTGCATGTGGACTACGTTACCTACATGGACGACATAGCAGGAGAGATCGGGGTTCGCTCGAGTCTCCTCTGGCTCTTCTTCACGGACTACTCACTGTTTCAGAGGGTTCTGTGGGGACCCGTTACAGCCTACCAGTACCGCTTGAAGGGACCAGGGAAATGGGAGGGAGCCCGCGGGGCGATCTTAACCCAGTTCGACCGCATGTTCCAGCCCTTAAAGACGAGAAAGGTCGGAAGTGTTTCTTTGAAATTCTTATAGGACCTCTTTTTGAAATTAGATAACCGTTTAGTGAACCTGTCCTTTTTTCCCTTTACGTCTTTTTCCAGATGGAGGCAGAAAAGGCGTCCATCTTCGGCCGCCTTACTAAGCTGAGCCTCGCCGTCGTGGCTGGAGGAGCCGCCGGCTACTACATCCACGCTCGCAACCCGGCCATCATCCCGGGCCTGCTGTCCAACCTCCGTCCACAAGCAGTCTGAACACGCTGCGGTGATGGGACGATCTTAATCTAGTTCCCCTTAGAGATCCAGTTCCTCCTGTTTGAGTTGTTGTTTCAGGAAAGCTTATGTCATTATCTGAGCTGCTGAGTAAAGAGGTATTAATGGATCTATATCTCTAGCTATAGTTTAATAAATAGAGTATAATAGCGGGAATGTAAAAGACAGTCTTTTTCTTATGGGAATAAACCATCTAACCCGTCATTGTGTGTCCAAATGATGATATTGTAGGAGCGCAGGAATAAACGCAGTCGACAAGATTAAGGTTGAACTGTTTATTCCACTCTCACAAACATACTCCTTCACATTCAACCCCTCATTGCCATTCCGCTGCCATGTCTACGATACCTGCTCTTAAAGCCCCACTATGTAACTTTTCCACCTTAAAATAACAGCTTGAAAAAAATGGTGCCGCTACAATGACTTTTAATAAGGCAATTTGAGCCTCCGCCACTGCCATCAGGTCTGTGGCCAGAAAACTGCTGAATGTAAGATGTTGGGACCGGCCCGGTACTTCCGGTTGGGCAACCGTAAGTACTTCAACTTGCTTTCTGGCAGTGATTACCCAACGTCATATAGTGCCAGTCCACGCTCACAGGTGACTTTTTATTTGCTCCGCTCATCACAGTTTTTCTTCTGCGTTTGGATCAAAACCTGCCGTTAGCTGAGTATGATATATGAGAGAGAGAGAGAGAGATTATGACCTATCTATATGAACCGTATAGTTGTATGTTGGTGTGTCTTAATGCTTAGGCACTACTGTCTTTGCAACATGATTGCCGATAAAGCATATTGAATAAGCGAGAGAGAGTTCACCTGAGAAAGTTCAAAACATTTCCAGCCCAGCAAACTGAGTTATGTCAATAACTTAAAGCCCCCCCCCCCCCCCCCTGCAACTCTGTTCGACTGACAGGTTGTTAAGCAGCAGTTCAAGTGAGTTTAGAGACAGTGAAGCATTTGATCGGAGCTACTCAGGACTTGACACCGGCGCACAGGAGAAGGTGAGAGCGATCTTTTAGACTTCAACCATGACATAACAATAAAGAGACCTCTTTTGTTCTGGCGGTGTTCAGCAGTGACAAAAGAAATTCTCTCACACATTATATACATTTAAACTAATCAACTTCCTGAAACTTCTCTACGCCTGTTCTACTACTTAATGATGTGATGTGCGTGCTGCTCTTTAATAATCTTTCCCTGTTCTTCTAAAGTTACAAATGCTTAAAAAGTGGCTTTGCTGAACAGAAAGAACGTAAGAGAGGGAGAGTCGTCGAAAACGTGCATGTCGGAGGGTTGTTTTGAACGCTCCTTGACCAGCAGCATTCTGCAGAGCTGATGTCATGTTTATGATAATGAGATCATATAATTGTAGTTCATTAAAGGCATTTATCATAACACTAGAGTCAATCTTGCTGCTCTCTTCACTGGCTACCAGTGGCGGCCCGCATCCGCTTCCAGATGAAAACTACTAATAAATAGAAGAATTCATGACAGCCATGAATGTATATTTTGGGGTGAACCATCCCTTTTTTAGTACTGCTCATTGGGTGGATTACCCAGGAAGTAAACATGGAAGCTAGAAACCTTTTTTGGGGTCGTAGAAGAGAAAGATCCCATTGGACTGAATGGGTGCCATCCCGAGGGGCCGCATCCAGTTCTTATGACGTGTCAAGGCTGATTGCTATTGGTCTTGGTTCCTCAGTGCTTGGCGATGGGTCGGCGTGTGGCAGTGGTCGGAGCGGGCAATTCTGGCCTGATTTGTATCAAGGTCTGTCTGGACGAAGGCCTGGAGCCCGTCTGCTTCGAAAGCAGCGATGACATTGGCGGCCTGTGGAAATATAAGGTAAGTTTAAGACGAGCACCCCGCATATTAATCATGTTGGACGAATGGCCAACGAACCACTTGTAGGGATATCGAATCTACAGATTAAAAGAGTGATCTTCTCATGGCCGTCGCGTCTCGTTCCCCCTTCAGGAGTCGCCTGAGCCAGAGCGAGCCAGCATCTATCGCTCCTTGGTAGTCAACACCTCCAAAGAGATGATGTGTTTCAGCGACTTCCCCATGCCCGCCGACTACCCAAACTACATGCACAACTCCCAGCTGCTGCAGTACTTCCGGCTCTACGCGGACCACTTCGACCTGCTGCGATACGTTCGTTTCAAGGTCACCGAACCACGGGGCGTCTCTTTTTAAAATCTTTTTCAGAAGCTGGTGGTAAAGTCAACGTTGATTTAACACGTGTGTGTGAATGTTTAAACCTCCTTCAGACCACAGTGAAGAGCGTTACCCAGAGGCCTGATTTCTCGACATCCGGTCAGTGGGACGTGGTGACCACGAGCGGGGACGGAGTGGAGGAGAGTCACGTGTTTGATGCCGTTATGGTGTGCTCCGGCCACTACACACATCCGGTCTTACCCCTGTCAGACTTTCCAGGTCAGTAAAATAAGTGCATAAGACTTTTTTTGTGGGTCGATTTACTTTACATCTGCACATTCTTTGTGGGGACCTTTTGCAATTTGCTTTGACCCCGTTGCGACTTCATGCAAATCTCCAGGAAACGAGACGTTTTCTGGCAGGTGTCTTCACAGCCAGGAATTTAAAAACGCGGATGCCTACAGAGGGAAGAGGGCGGTGGTGGTCGGCATCGGCAACTCCGGAGGAGATATCGCGGTGGAGATCAGTCGATCTGCAGAGAAGGTAAAGCCTTCGGTCGTACTTTACGTTAGGACGATCCCAGAGACGTCTACTGATGTTTGATAGTGACACGGAAACATTTGAATCTTTTCATACTCTTGCGGTTTTCTCAAAGTCTCAAAGCTCGTACAAAGACGTACTATACCCCAGAGAATATCGCCCGTCTGTTCGCATCCCGTTTTCTTTGCAGACCTTTCTCAGCACCCGCCAGGGCTCCTGGGTGTTGGGCCGGACATCCAGTAACGGCCTTCCCTTGGACATGATTCATGTCAGCAGACTCAACAACTTCCTCACGGGGCTTCTTCCCAAGTCTTTCGTCAACTGGACGGTAGAGCGAAGCCTCAACAGCCGATACGACCACCGACTGTACGGCCTGAAGCCCAAACACAGGTGACACGTTTTCAACCTTTTGTCCCTTTCTAAATGTATGTATTAACAAATTGAGGATACACACAAACATTTTGCATCAACTCTCTATCATCATTTCTATTTCTCTTTCAGAGTTTTGGACCAAAGGCCGTTGGTTAACGACGACCTTCCTAGTCGCATTCTTCAGGGGGCGCTGGTGATGAAACCCAACGTGAAAGGATTCACGGCATCCGGGGTCGTGTTTGAAGACGGCACTGTGGAGGAGAACATCGACATTGTGGTTTTCTGTACCGGTTACATTATGAACTTCCCGTTCCTGTCTCCAGCTCTATCGGAGGGGCCTCACAAAGAGCTGACGTTGTACAAGTGAGTAGACGGTGGACGGAAGTTTGTAAATCTGGATCTTAACTTTTTGAAAAAGGTATAATTGTAACTCTACAAAAATGAAATGTGTTATGTCCAATAATAACAGAAGGAGAATGGAGCTTGTATGGGTTTTGCCAATTCTGAGTGACGCATTATGTCTCTATATTATACATTTCAGGTCATTGTTTCCTCAGTCTCTCTCACGACCCACGCTGGCCTTCCTGGGTATTTTCCAGGCTAGAGGACCGATTTTGCCCATAGTAGAAATGCAGGCGCGTTGGGCTGTGAAGGTCTTCGCCGGTAAATGGCTTCTTTTTTCTTCTTTTTTATGTCCACAAACTCTCGGTTCCAAAGAGACAAAATGTGTCAGTCTTTTGTGTTTCTTCTTTTAAAGGTTTGAGCCGTCTGCCACCGAAGGAGAAAATGCTGAAGGTCGTTGAGAGTGAGAGGAGGAGGAACATGAAACGGTAGACATCATCATCATCATCGTTATCATTAATTAACCAAAACAACACCATTGTGGTCTACTTGTCTTCCTTTGCAACCCCTAGGTATACTTGTCTACCTTAGCAATGCCTAAGTATACTTGTCTTCCTTAGCAATGCCTGAGTCTACTTGTCTTCCTTAGCAATGCCTAAGTCTACTTGTCTTCCTTAGCAATGCCTAAGTCTACTTGTCTTCCTTAGCAACGCCTAAGTCTACTTGTCTTCCTTAGCAATGCCTAAGTCTACTTGTCTTCCTTAGCAACGCCTAAGTCTACTTGTCTTCCTTAGCAATGCCTAAGTATACTTGTCTACCTTAGCAATGCCTAAGTCTACTTGTCTACCTTAGCAATGCCTAAGTATACTTGTATTCCTCAGCATTCCCTGCCCACCTAAAGGCCCTCCAGGTAGATTACATCCCGTATCTGGATTTCATGGCGGAACAGGTGAGTTCAGTTCCACTTGTTCTGTATTTGTGAGACACAATCCATCATGACGTACTTCCAATTACAGGTCGGGGTGCGACCCAACATCTTCAGCCTACTGCTGAGAGATCCCGTGCTCTGGGTCAAGGTCTTCCTTGGTCCCTGCACGCCTTATCAGTATCGTCTCACGGGGCCTGGAAAATGGGCCGGAGCCCGTCGGGCCATCCTCACCCAGTGGGACCGGGTGGCTCAGCCCTTCAGGACCCGAGAGGTGCCAGAACCGGAGAACCGACCCTCGGTGCTCTTCTCCCCCTGGGTGCTCATGTCAGCGGGAGCGGTGACGATAGCCATCGTTCTGTCTAAAAATGACCTGGCCCCGGTGCTGCAGGGTGCGGCTCGGGTTCTGGACCAGAGCAAGATCTTCCTGTGGGACTTCACTGTGTGGTCACAATAACGCGATAAAAAAAAAATCCAGGTCCAGTTCGTAAACAAAACCACGTAGTTGGGTTTAGAAGATGACGTTAACCTGAGCAGCGAGTCACAAAAATGTCCATGTTCACTTCTGAATTTCACACGGGACACGAACAGCGGTCTCCGGCATTATAGTTGTGTGTTTGTTGCATCTACCACCAAGCCTCCCTCTATCGCACCCTTGGGTGGGTTTAAATTAGTGAGTTAAATAGGATGTGACCTGGTTGGATCTGCTTTTAATATCCAAAAAGAGAGAGTTCAACTTGGGAGTCATGTACTGTAGTAATGTTTTTCCATGTAGTTTTTGGTATGCAGATTAATTAATATTGGTGTATAAATATAATAATATGTGGTTATAAAATTGTCAAATTGGGATTAGGACATGCGCAAATATTACATGATGGTTTTGGGGCACAGAGCATTATTTGGGTTGATTTAATGTATGTTACTGCTGTATTTTAATGCATTGAACACCATTAGTGTTAAAAAAGGGAAATAAACAGTGGGTTACATGAGAATAAAGTGAAATGGCACACAATGGACCCTATTTCCTCATGTTTTTGTGTGCTTTGTGTTATTCATTTGTGCTCCAGAACCAAACAGTCATCAACTGGCGGACCGGAGGAGGGACCACCAGGCGTATTTCGGCAGCCAAATCCAATTGCATGTCTTTTTGCTTCTTCACCTACATTTGTGGATGACCAGAGCATATTCCTAACACAAATAGAGTTTTTATGGAATCCAAATGCTTATGTACCAAAAATGCCCAGATTTGATTACACTAAATTTGTATTTATTTTATTCCAGACTCATGAGTCCATAAAGCAAAAAACACAAATATAACAATACAAAAATGAAGCTAATAAAGACTTGGATATGAGAGAGTTGACCGTTGACATGTACTGTACATCAAGCCAAACTAGATTACAGGACTTATGGATGTGTGTGTGTACCAGGTTCTGGGCTGTCACCGGTAGGTTTCTACTCCACCCAGCCACCACTGCATTAAACATTTGCCAGCCCGGCCAACTGGTATATAGTGATATGTCAATATCCTAAGCCCCGCCCCCTGAAACTCTGTTGAACTTACAGATAGATAAACAGCAGTTCATGTGAGTTTAGAGGCGGTGAAGCATTTGATCGGAGCTACTGCAGAAGGTAAGAATAAGAAAAAAGGAATAAAGTAAGAGTATCTATCTATTTTTTTTTTGCATGCCAACAAAACCAAATTCAAATCAATTTAATGACTAATCTAATTAATAACCAAGTGCTAAGTGGATCATGTGTTGATAATGTTTTATATTAATGATAATATTTACAGAGTTGGATATAATTGTAGTCAAACTGGTGGAAAAGGTTTGATTTCTTTGTTTCCAACACAATATATCCAGCACTACCAAGCTTTAACCTCCTAACTCGTCCTTCGCTCATCACAGGTAGATACAATCGTGTTCGCCACAGGCTACACCTATGGTTTTCCGAACATGCCGAGCGACGCCATGTACAAGTCCGGGCACCGCGTGGGTCTGTACAAGCACGTCTTCGCGGCCAGAAAACTGCTGAATGTAAGATGTTGGGACCGGCCCGGTACTTCCGGTTGGGCAACCGTAAGTACTTTAACTTGCTTTCTGGCAGTGATTACCCAACGTTATATAGTGCCAGTCCACGCTCACAGGTGACTTTTTATTTGCTCCGCTCATCACAGTTTTTCTTCTGCGTTTGGATCAAAACCTGCCGTTAGCTGAGTTTGATATATGAGAGAGAGAGAGAGAGAGAGAGAGAGAGAGATTATGACCTATCTATATGAACCGTATAGTTGTATGTTGGTGTGTCTTAATGCTTAGGCACTACTGTCTTTGCAACATGATTGCCAATAAAGCATATTGAATAAGCGAGAGAGAGTTCACCTGAGAAAGTTCACAACATTTCCAGCCCAGCAAACTGAGTTATGTCAATAACTTAAAGCCTCCCCCCCCCCCCCTGCAACTCTGTTCGACTGACAGGTTGTTAAGCAGCAGTTCAAGTGAGTTTAGAGACAGTGAAGCATTTGATCGGAGCTACTCAGGACTTGACACCGGCGCACAGCAGAAGGTGAGAGCGATCTTTTAGACTTCAACCATGACATAACAATAAAGAGACCTCTTTTGTTCTGGTGCCAAAAGAAATTCTCAAGCATTTTACACGTTTAAACTAATCAACTTCCTGAAACTTCTCTACGCCTGTTCTACTACTTAATGATGTGATGTGCGTGCTGCTCTTTAATAATCTTTCCCTGTTCTTCTAAAGTTACAAACGCTTAAAAAGTTGCTTTGCTGAACAGAAAGAACGTAAGAGAGGGAGAGTCGTCGAAAACTTGCATGTCGGAGGGTTGTTTTGAACGCTCCTTGACCAGCAGCATTCTGCAGAGCTGATGTCATGTTTATGACAATGAGATCATATAATTGTAGTTCATTAAATGCATTTACCATAACACTAGAGGCAATCTTGCCTCAATGGATAACGTCAATAATGCTGGTTTCAGGGGCTCATCAGGATCCAGGATCACATGGGCCTGATATTGAGTGAAATATCTTAACTATTGGAAGTATTGCTGTGGATATTCAAAGTCCCTCGAAAGTAATCCTTTGACTTTTATTGTATGTATTCAGAATAAATATCACAAACATTGAAAGCTGATTCATAATTCTGAGTACACAGTAAATTCCTCAGTGTTAAAAATGTAGTAAAGTATATTGACAATAGTAATATGACAATATTCAGAGTAAACACGTTTGTGTAAAATATACAGTGTCGAAGGGAATTGACTGTCAGTCATCACAGCTAGAGTAAACACCCATTGTTGATGACAACGTTTATCTAGAAAGCTCCGGCCCTCCTTCTCCTTTCAAATTGAGATTCATCACACGCGTTTTAATTCTAGAAAGAATTTCTCTTAATGTTGATAATTCAGCAGAAGCAACATTTTAGAATAACTCTTTAATGTCTTCAACTTACATTCAAGATTTTTTTGAGTCTTATAAAATACCAAATTGCAGATGGCTAACGTGACCAAGTCAAAAGCTGCACAATAAAATTAAAAAGTACATTAACTCTAAGCCAGTAAACATGGTCCCTATCTGTGGCTCAGTAGTCAGCAGGCCTGTCTTCCAATCAGGGGGTCGGCGGTTCAATCCCTAGTCCTTGAGCACGACAGCTGTGTCTATGGTGTCTGAATGAAAGTAGTTTTGGATTAAAGTGTCAGTTAATGTAGAAGAAGGCAGGCACTATTGCGTCACAATACACGTTAGTTACACAGGATCCTGTCGACACGATCACGGTCAAAGGCAGTAGCACATAAGACAAAGTGCACTAGATAGTGAGACTAATGAGGTAATGGGCTGTAGGTGAGAAAGGCATGAGAACCAGGTAAAGGGAATAAGAGATTATCTGGCAGGGAGTGGAATGACAGCAGATTTAATTTAATCAGGAGAACCAGATAAAAAATACTAATAAGCAGCAGAATTCATGACAGCCATAAAGGTATATTTTTTAGTACTGCTCATTGAGTGGATTAGCCAGGAAGTAAACATGGAAGCTAGAAACCTTTTTTGGGGTCGTAGAAGAGAAAGATCCCATTGGACTGAATGGGTGCCATCCCGAGGGGCCGGCATCCAGGTCAAGGCTGATTTATATTGGTCTTGCTTCCTCAGTGATTGGCGATGGGTCGGCGTGTGGCAGTGGTCGGAGCCGGTAATTCTGGCCTGGTTTGTATCAAGGCCTGTCTGGAGGAAGGCCTGGAGCCCGTCTGCTTCGAAAGCAGCGATGACATCGGCGGCCTGTGGAAATATAAGGTAAGTTTAAGACAAGCACTCCGCATATTGATCATGTTGGACGAATGGCCAACGAACCACTTGTAGGGATATCGAATCTACAGATTAAAAGAGTGATCTTCTCATGGCTTCGCATCTCGTTCCCCCTTCAGGAGTCGCCTGAGCCAGAGCGAGCCAGCATCTATCGCTCCTTGGTAGTCAACACCTCCAAAGAGATGATGTGTTTCAGCGACTTCCCCATGCCCGCCGACTACCCAAACTACATGCACAACTCCCAGCTGCTGCAGTACTTCCGGCTCTACGCGGACCACTTCGACCTGCTGCGATACGTTCGTTTCAAGGTCACCGAACCACGGGGCGTCTCTTTTTAAAATCTTTTTCAGAAGCTGGTGGTAAAGTCAATGTTGATTTAACACATGTGTGTGTGAATGTTTAAACCTCCTTCAGACCACAGTGAAGAGCGTTACCCAGAGGCCTGATTTCTCGACATCCGGTCAGTGGGACATGGTGACCACGAGCGGGGACGGAGTGGAGGAGAGTCACGTGTTTGATGCCGTTATGGTGTGCTCCGGCCACTACACACATCCGGTCTTACCCCTGTCAGACTTTCCAGGTCAGGAAACAAGTGAATAAGACTTTTTTTGTGGGTCGATTTACTTTACATCTGCACATTCGTTGCGGGGACCTTTTGCAATTTGTTTTGACCTCTTTGCGACTTCATGCAAATCTCCAGGAAACAAGATGTTTTCTGGCAGGTGTCTTCACAGCCAGGAATTTAAAAACGCGGATGCCTACAGAGGGAAGAGGGCGGTGGTGGTCGGCATCGGCAACTCCGGAGGAGATATCGCGGTGGAGATCAGTCGATCTGCAGAGAAGGTAAAGCCTTCGGTCGTACTTTACGTTAGGACGATCCCAGAGACGTCTACTGATGTTTGATAGTGACACGGAAACATTTGAATCTTTTCATACTCTTGCGGTTTTCTCAAAGTCTCAAAGCTCGTACAAAGACGTACTATACCCCAGAGAATCGCCCGTCTGTTCACATCCCGTTTTCTTTGCAGACCTTTCTCAGCACCCGCCAGGGCTCCTGGGTGTTGGGCCGGACATCCAGTAACGGCCTTCCCTTGGACATGATTCATGTCAGCAGACTCAACAGCGTCCTCTTAGGGCTTCTTCCCAAGTCTTTCGTCAACTGGACGGTAGAGCGAAGCCTCAACAGCCGATACGACCACCGACTGTACGGCCTGAAGCCCAAACACAGGTGACACGTTTTCAACCTTTTGTCCCTTTCTAAATGTATGTATTACCAAATTGAGGATACACACAAACATTTTGCATCAACTCTCTATCATCATTTCTATTTCTCTTTCAGAGTTTTGGACCAAAGGCCTTTGATTAACGATGACCTTCCTAGTCGCATTCTTCAGGGGGCGCTGGTGATGAAACCCAACGTGAAAGGATTCACGGCCTCCGGGGTCGTGTTTGAAGACGGCACTGTGGAGGAGAACATCGACACTGTGGTTTTCTGTACCGGTTACATTATGAACTTCCCGTTCCTGTCTCCAGCTCTATCGGAGGGGCCTCACAAAGAGCTGACGTTGTACAAGTGAGTAGACGGTGGACGGAAGTTTGTAAATCTGGATCTTAACTTTTTGAAAAAGGTATAATTGTAACTCTACAAAAATGAAATGTGTTATGTCCAATAATAACAGAAGGAGAATGGAGCTTGTATGGGTTTTGCCAATTCTGAGTGACGCATTATGTCTCTATATTATACATTTCAGGTCATTGTTTCCTCCGTCTCTCTCACGACCCACGCTGGCCTTCCTGGGTATTTGCCAGGCTCGAGGACCGATTTTACCCATAGTAGAAATGCAGGCGCGTTGGGCTGTAAAGGTCTTTGCCGGTAAATGGCTTCTTTTTTCTTCTTTTTTATGTCCACAAACTCTCGGTTCCAAAGAGACAAAATGTGTCAGTCTGTTGTGTTTCTTCTTTTAAAGGTTTGAGCCGTCTGCCACCGAAGGAGAAAATGCTGAAGGTCATTGAGAGTGAGAGGAGGAGGAACATGAAATGGTAGACATCATCATCATCATCATCATCATCATTAATTAACCAAAACAACACCATTGTGGTCTAGTTGTCTTCCTTTGCAACCCCTAGGTATACTTGTCTACCTTAGCAATGCCTAAGTATACTTGTCTTCCTTAGCAATGCCTAAGTCTACTTGTCTTCCTTAGCAATGCCTAAGTCTACTTGTCTTCCTTAGCAATGCCTAAGTCTACTTGTCTTCCTTAGCAACGCCTGAGTCTACTTGTCTTCCTTAGCAATGCCAAAGTCTACTTGTCTTCCTTAGCAATGCCTAAGTCTACTTGTCTTCCTTAGCAATGCCAAAGTCTACTTGTCTTCCTTAGCAATGCCTAAGTATACTTGTCTTCCTTAGCAATGCCTAAGTCTACTTGTATTCCTCAGCATTCCCTGCCCACGAAAGGCGGCCCTCCAGGTAGATTACATCCCGTATCTGGATTTCATGGCGGAACAGGTGAGTTCAGTTCCACTTGTTCTGTATTTGTGAGACACAATCCATCATGACGTACTTCCAATTACAGGTCGGGGTGCGACCCAACATCTTCAGCCTACTGCTGAGAGATCCCGTGCTCTGGGTCAAGGTCTTCCTTGGTCCCTGCACGCCTTATCAGTATCGTCTCACGGGGCCTGGAAAATGGGCCGGAGCCCGTCGGGCCATCCTCACCCAGTGGGAGCGGGTGGCTCAGCCCTTCAGGACCCGAGAGGTGCCAGAACCGGAGAACCGACCCTCGGTGCTCTTCTCCCCCTGGGTGCTCATGTCAGCGGGAGCGGTGACGATAGCCATCGTTCTGTCTAAAAATGACCTGGCCCGGTGCTGCAGGGTGCGGCTCGGGTTCTGGACCAGAGCAAGATCTTCCTGTGGGACTTCACTGTGTGGTCACAATAACGCGATAAAAAAAAAATCCAGGTCCAGTTCGTAAACAAAACCACGTAGTTGGGTTTAGAAGATGACGTTAACCTGAGCAGCGAGTCACAAAAATGTCCATGTTCACTTCTGAATTTCACACGGGACACGAACAGCGGTCTCCGGCATTATAGTTGTGTGTTTGTTGCATCTACCACCAAGCCTCCCTCTATCGCACCCTTGGGTGGGTTTAAATTAGTGAGTTAAATAGGATGTGACCTGGTTGGATCTGCTTTTAATATCCAAAAAGAGAGAGTTCAACTTGGGAGTCATGTACTGTAGTAATGTTTTTCCATGTAGTTTTTGGTATGCAGATTAATTAATATTGGTGTATAAATATGATAATATGTGGTTATAAAATCGTCAAATTGGGATTAGGACATGTGCAAATATTGCATGATGGTTTTGGGGCACAGAGCATTATTTGGGTTGATTTAATGTATGTTACTGCTGTATTTTAATGTATTGAACACCATTAGTGTTAAAAAAGGGAAATAAACAGTGTGTTGCATGAGAATAAAGTGAAACACAATGGACCCTATTTCCCCATGTTTTTGTGTGCTTTGTGTTATTCATTTGTGTTCCAGAACCAAACAGTCATCAACTGGCGGACCGGAGGAGGGACCACCAGGCGTATTTCGGCAGCCAAATCCAATTGCATGTCTTTTTGCTTCTTCACCTACATTTGTGGATGACCAGAGCATATTCCTAACACAAATACAGGTTTTATGGAATTCAAACGCTTATGTACCAAAAATGCCCAGATTTGATTACACTAATTTTTTATTTATTTTATCCCAGAGTCCAGAAAGCAAAAAACACAAATATAACAACATATAAAATACAATATGAGGACACAGGTACAACCACTGCAGTTAAAAAGTCACTTGTGGTTAAAAAACATACAAACACTTGTTCCAATGTTTCCAGAAACAAGAACAATACCTTTTTTCACTGTTGGCTCAGTTAATGAGTCATTTAATTTGTTGTTGTGTAGTTTATTCAGTCAATCATTGCAATAAAATACAATATTATTCTATATAATATACAAAACAGAAAGACTGAAAATGTAGACGCAAATAATGCTCATATATTCCTCTCCTAAATTAGAATCAAATAAATCAAAACATTAATATAAAATAAAGTAAAATAATAAAGAAAAATAATAATTAATCACAATTTGAATGTATATTTAATTTATGTATAGCCATCACATACATTGGTTTTCAGATGGGGGGGTTAAAAAAAACATTTAAAAACCCAACAAAGGCACATGGATGGTGACGGTCAGAGTCAACCATAGTAGAGAAAAGTGTGCATGATCGTGGCTTTATAGACGGGGAACACCGGTCCCAGGTGTTCCCCGTTGGCTCTAATGGTCGCAAGCTCACAAACACTAATGGTGGTCCAGCGAGGATCGCAATCAACAGCTGGAACTAGTTCCAAAAGGGTTGAGTCAACTTCTACATTTCTTTTTCTGGGCAACAACAAAATGTGATTGATGGAGCCATTGTTCTATTGAAATAAGGTGAGAATGAAATCTCGTTTAGGACTTAAATGGCGTTACACGTGGTTGTATTTCACATTCTTATCCAAGTGAACTGGTATTGTCACTGTCTGCATCTCTTAAAACAACATATACCTGTTGTTGGGTAATTGAATGTGTGTGTGTGTGTGTGTTGAGTGACAGCTGACCCAGTAGTCCTCTTGTCTGCCACTGCCTGAAGCAAGGCATTAGAATACAACCCCCGTCCTGGTCCCTCCCTCGAGAACTCACTGGGACTTCTCTTCACTCTTAATTTACCTGCTCTGACGGCACCATGTAGTTTTCATTAATATCTTGCTGGAGGCTGATACTAATATTAATTTTGTGTGTTAAGTGTTCAAAAAGCTGTTCATGAACAAGCTGGCAAAGAAGGGAACATACAGATGTTTTATGTATTACTATTATAGATAAATATACCAGAATTGTATTGATGGTTTTGTGTATCGTGATATTTATGACAAATATCGTATTAAAGTTATAATGTTGGTATTGTGACAAAAGTGCGAGTTGTTTGGGCCCCACAAAAAGAAGTTGGTTCATGAATGACTTAAACAATATTGTATATAATGAAGATCTATATTTGTTTTTATTTTATGGGGCCGAGCACTGACACGTGTTGTTTACTTAAAGGTGGAGCTATGAAATTAATATTATTACAGTCTATGTACTAAGCTTGAGGTCCCCCCCCCCTGTCACCTTTCTCACCCCTTACAAGTTTATAGGTATGAGTTTAAAAAAATGTGTTATTTCACCTTTTTTAAAAGCCTCAACCAAAAAATGAATGGAAATGACCACAGTACTCCACCCAAACCATTGAATGCAAATTAGACCCCAGTGGGAGGGGGAGGGGAGATGGAGGGAGGGGAGGGGTCGAAAACACTCGACTCAAAGTTCAGCGAAGCGAGCCTCTCTCTCTCTCTCGTTCCTTCCCTCCTTCGGTTCCCGACCTCCCCCCCGGACGCCCTCTCCCCTGCAGCATGGTGGCTCAGAAGGTGGCCGTGATCGGAGCCGGGGTCTCGGGTCTGATCAGCATCAAGGCCTGTCTGGACGAGGGTCTGGAGCCCACCTGCTTCGAGAGCAGCGGGGACATCGGAGGCCTCTGGAGGTTTAAGGTGAGTGGCCACGCTTTGGACTTTTAGTGTGTGAATATATAATATATATACTGTATATATTTATATATACTTTTTCGACTATCTCGTGATGTTGGAGGCAACTTGTTTACGCTGAGAGAAGAAGAAAGAAATCCTGTCCTGTATAATATAGATGATTTTCTACTATATAAAAACATATATGTGTGTGTGTGTGTGTATATATATATATATATATATATATATATATATATATATATATATATATCTATCTCTGTGTATGACGACCGTAGTAATAAGGTTTCAGTTCCCGTCGCCCTCCTGCAGGAGGCGCCAGAGCCCGGCCGTGCCAACATCTACCAGTCGGTGGTGATCAACAGCTCCAAAGAGAAGATGTCAATCAGTGACTTCCCTCCTCCGGCGGAGCTGCCCAACTACCTGCACCACCCCGAGGTGCTGCTGTACCTGAGGCTCTACGCCCAGGCCTTCAGCCTGCTGCAGCACGTGCACTTCCAGGTCAGTGACCTTTAGCTTAAAAAATTACAAAAACATATTGCAACATATATGGTATATTAATGACATGTCTATCAGAAACGTGTGTGTGTGTGTGTGTCAGACGTCCGTGGTCAGCGTGAGGCAGACCGCCGACTTCAAGGCGACGGGCCGGTGGGAGGTGGAGACCGAGGGGATCGGCGGCCGGAGGGACGTCGGCGTCTTCGACGCGGTGATGGTTTGCACCGGACACTACACGCGCCCCCACCTGCCCCTCGGAGACTTCCCAGGTACCCCGGTGTCATCATCACACGTCATTGAGCTGACTCACCATCACGTAACATTCACACAGCTACAGGAAGCAACTCGGGGTTAAGCGTCTTGCTCAAGGACACATCGACTAGGGCGGGGATTGAACCGCCGACCCCCCGGACCAGCCGCTGGCCCTCAGTCGCCTCATCCCCATTTCGGCCGCTGCTATCTGAACGTTTCTCTGATCCTCCTCAGGCATCGAGAACTTCGGGGGCCGATACCTCCACAGCTGGGATTACCGCAGCGCCGAGGGTCTGCAGGGCAAGAGGGTCCTGGTGGTCGGGGTCGGGAACTCCGGCGGCGACATCGCCGTGGACGCCAGCCGAGTGGCGGAGAAGGTGAGCGACCGCCACGCGTGTCCGCGCTTCCAAATTCAGCGACGACGTTTCCGGTCGTGATGCATATCCGCTGCATCTGACCCCGTGACCCCGTGACCCCCCCCCCCCCCCCCCCCCCTCCAGGTGTACCTCAGCAGCAGGAGCGGAGCGTGGGTCGTCAGCCGGGCGGCGCGGGGGGGGCTGCCGGCGGACCTGGTCGGGACGTCCCGATTGGACGCGATGGTGGAGAGGCTCCTCCCCTCGTGGGTCGACGCGGCGGTGGTGAAGAAGATAGACGACGCCTTCAACCACGGGCTCTACGGCCTGAAGCCAAAACACGGGTAACGAGGGCAGGAAGGTGGGACTGTTGACACGAGGCAGGGAGGAAGGGAGGAAGGAAGGATGGATGGATGGATGGATGGAAGGCAAGAAAGAAAGAAAGAAGAAGGTAACAAGGAAGGAAGGAAGGATGGAAGGCAAGAAAGAAGGAAGGAAAAAGAAGGACGGAAAGAATGGAAGGAAGGAAAAAGAGAAGAAAACCATGAAGGAAAGGAAGGAGAGAAACTTGGAAATAAAGAAAGAAACAAGGAAGAGAATGAAAGAATGAAGGGAAGAGAAAAAGGAAAGAAATAGAGAAGGAAGGAAACAAACAAGGGAGGAAATAAAGAAGGAAATAATGAAAGAAAAAAAGAGGAACAAAAGAAAGAAAAAGAAACAAAGAATGAAGGGGGGAAGGAAAGGAAAGAAAGGAGAACAAACTTAAAGAAGGAAACAAACAAGGGAGGAAGGAAAGAAAAAAGAGGAACAAAAGAAAGAGAGAGGCTGCCTGTCTCCCTGACGCTGGTCTGGGGTCAGTTTCTTTGCTCAGATTCCTCTGGTGAACGACGAGCTGCCGGCTCGGATCCTCTCCGGCCGGGTTCAGGTGAAACCCAACGTGAAGGAGTTCTGTGGCGCCGGCGTGGCCTTTGTGGACGGCAGCACCGTCGACGAGGTGTGTGTGTGTGTGTGTGTGTGTGTGTGTGTGTGTGTGTGTGTGTGTGTGTGTGTGTGTGTGTGTGTGTGTGTGTGTGTGTGTGTGTGTGTGTGTGTGTGTGTGTGTGTGTGTGTGTGTGTGTGTGTGTGTGTGTGTGTGTGTGTGTGTGTGTGTGTGTGTGTGTGTGTGTGTGTGTGTGTGTGTGTGTGTGTGTGTGTGTGTGTGTGTGTGTGTGTGTGTGTGTGTGTGTGTGTGTGTGTGTGTGTGTGTGTGTGTGTGTGTGTGTGTGTGTGTGTGTGTGTGTGTGTGTGTGTGTGTGTGTGTGTGTGTGTGGTTCTTGGTTTTCTTAAGGTCTGGTTGTAACCAATAGGAAACCTCCCTGTCTCTCACACAGGTGGACGTCGTGGTGTTCGCCACCGGCTACGACTACAGCTTCCCCTTCCTGCCGCCGGCCCTGCTCGCTAAATGTGGCTTCCGGCTGCGTCTCTACCGGCACGTGTTCCCCCCGGCGCTGACCCGGCCCACGCTGGCGGTGGTGGGCTTCATCCACGCCCTCGGGGCCATCAACCCGCTGGCCGAGATGCAGGCCCGCTGGGCCACCAGGGTCTTTCAAGGTAGAGCGGGTATCACCTGATGTTCACCTGTGAGGAGGGCCGGCGGTGATTAGCTGATGACGTCATCTCATTGTGTGTATTTCCTCATCCAGGCTTAGCGACCCTCCCCTCAGAAAAGAGCATGCAGAAGGAAATTGAAAAAGACACGGTCGCTATGCAGAGGTAGGCAGATTTAAGATGATGAGACAATCACAAATAATCTGTCTCTCTTCACTAGCACGACAGTCCAGGCGTTATTGTTCACTTTTCAATAACAAATAATCTGCCAATTGTGTTGAGTAAATTGATTCATTCTTAAGAATTAGCTTTTAAATCTACGTCGCATGGGTTTTCTTCGGCCGCCACGTTTCTACAGGAGCCCAGAGCGGACAAACCTAACACATTTGTAACGTCGGCTGCAATATGCCACTTCACCGCTAGATGACGCCAGTGTATCTCTCTTATAAGGAAAGAAAGATGGAGAAAATGAAAGAAAAAGAGGAAAGAAAGATGGAAAGAACTAAGGAAGAAGAAAGAAGTAAATAACTAAAGAAAGAAGGAAGGGAAGGAAATAAGGAAAGAAAGGCGAAGGAAGGTTGCTTGATTTTTAAGTCAGAGCTGCAGTGTGACGTGTTTCTGGTGATTTGTTGTTGTTGACGTTAGATACTCCTGCTCCGAGCGGAACCCGGTCCACGTGGACTACATCCCGTACCTGGACTCTCTGGCGGACCTCGTTGGGGTCCGACCGAACATCCCGTGGCTCTTGCTGACAGACCCCAGGCTGGCCCTGCAGGTGCTGCTGGGTCCCTGCACGCCTTACCAGTACCGTCTGACCGGACCGGGCCGGTGGGCCGGGGCCCGCCAGGCCATCCTCACCCAGTGGGACCGGGTGTATCGGCCTTTCGGGAACCGGCTGGTACCGGAACCCGAGACCGGAACCTCTCGCGTGGTGGCGATGGTTTCAGGTGCAGCGCTGCTCTGCTGCTTCTGCTGCTTCTGCTACGTCTTCAGAGCTCAGTGAGGCTCGTGGAGAACGGGCTCGTGTTTTTAAACTGGACTAAATTGATCATTTGAATGATAAATAAAGTAGTACAACAATTTAATGTGCAGCATACAAGGTACTGAACATATGCAATGCCTCTTGTTTTAACTTTTTAGCAGAGATTGATAATGTCAGATATCATAATTAGATTTATTTATTTATTTTCCTGAATTTAATTGAATTATTAAAGCTGCAAGCAGCGTCGAACGGGTCCTCGTTCCTGCTTGGCACGTCGAGGGTGGGGGCCGGTCGCCGGCCCCGTCGGCCGAGAACGCATGACCGCCCTTCTGGCGTTTGACCATTTGTCACGCGACACTGATTTTACTTTGCAAGTGGGTGGCGATTTGACTCTGAGTGAAGAAAAGGCTTGTTGATATCCTCAGGCCGTGAATTTTATGAAGCAGGAGAAGTTTGGAGTATCTTCGAGCAAATCCATGTGAATGTGATACTTTTTAGGCTGATTTGCTTTGGCCACTCGGTGGCGCTATGGCTAGAATGGAAAATTAGCATATGGATGTCTTCATGGTCAGTATGTGATGACATATGAGGAATACGAAGCAGATTGGATA
Source organism: Liparis tanakae (assembly GCA_036178185.1). NCBI lineage: Eukaryota > Metazoa > Chordata > Actinopteri > Perciformes > Liparidae > Liparis > Liparis tanakae. The sequence continues at coordinate 23,316,609 of CM070102.1, forward strand.
ATGCCTGGCCGAGTTACAGCAACGTACAGTTTCAAGGCGAATGGCGTTTCTTTGCCGGTCCGGCAAACGTATATAGTTTAATATTTTTTAAATCCTTCATAGATTTCTCAAGACAAAGATCTCAAGAACATACTGGGCAAGTATGGAAATAATTGGGTTCATGTTCTTGGAGGAGTTAACTATTTTACAACCCCTAAACATATGAATAAAGGGCAAAAAGACATATTTTCAGGGATTGATTGTAGCGCCCCCTAATGTTCAAATATTATGAAATTACTCATGTAGGTTAACGTTATCCTTGTGAACATAGGCTTGCAATTTGGTAAAGATAGTGTAAGTGATTTGGAAGTTAGGTGTCTTTATATATTAGGCCACACCCCTTGGATGTTCACTGGTCAATATCCTCTGAAGGAAATAAGATATCGACAATTCCTGAAAAAATATTTCTTTGAATTGAACCAATAATGAACCTCAAAAAATTTGGTAGGAATCGGACTAAGCGTTTTGAAAAAAGGTGCACAAAAACTGTTTTTTACAAAATTCAAAATGGCGGACAATAAAAGGTAGGCGGAGCTTAGGGTTGTTATTGGCAATGTTGTAGAGCAGGTCCAAGCGGACGTGTACGTGAAATTTCAAGTCAATCCGTCATTGTCGAAAACAACCTTGGGTACAAACGCTCCAGGGGGCGCTAGAGAGCCAATTATTTTCATACACTAATACGAAAACTCAATAATCTGAAAATGTTCGCCAGTCTGCTTGTGCATTTGGAATTTCAGTCTGCTGGGGCGTACGGGGTGCGGACAGTCAACATTTACGACCAAGGAGACCTCTACCTCGAAGTCGTAACTAGGACCCTAAATATAGGTGGTTTATAGCATGGTCCCAAGAAACTTTTCTTTCCGTATACATGTGTTACATATGCCTACCAAATGTTATACATGTAGGTGAAACGTAGCACTGGGGCTGCGTGAATGAATATTTGTAGGGGGCGCTACTGAGCCAAATTACCATTTTGAAGCATTCAAATCATAGAAAGGAACTACATATTTGACTTTAATTGTGTGTGCAAAATGTTGTTAAGTTTCGAGCATGTTTAGTCCCTCCAAAGCCCCTTCGTTGTTTGACGCGGAGAATGGGTTGCTACGGCAACAGTGTTAGACGAATCATAAAATGCTTTGTCTTCTGTCATCATGAAAGTCTAACCTTCGTGTGGAACAAATTTCATGTTGATCTGATTTACCTTCTAAGAGAAAGAAGTCAAAGTATAAACTTTTTTTGTTCCGGTTGCCAGTAGGTGGCGCTAACACTAAATAAAAAGATTGGACTGCCCATGTTTTCAGGCCTGGAGTGTCATCACACATGTGGAGTTTAAAAACGGATCTGATGATGTGGAGTCGAGTTACATCAGTTTATTTGTTCACGGCGAAGGATCAATGTTTGCTGATGGAGAGATTCGCCGTACTTTAACGTGTCGCTACGAGCTTCACAGGGAAGCATCATCAAGGTCTTAAAGGTACGTTCACACCGGACGCGACAAAATTCTGTCGCGCGACAAGTTTACATGTTAAGTCAATGCAAAGCTGCGACAAAGCTGTGACGCAGTTTTTTTTCCTGCGAGCAGCGCGTTTCCTGCGACAGAGCAGCACGAACAGAGCGGATGTCGCCGGGCGAACTGAGCGAACAGAGCGATCTGTCGCAGCTTCTTGTCGCTCGAGTTGAAATTTCTGAACTCGAGCAGCAGAAACGCGTGAGTCATAGTTGCGTCAGCCAATCAGCGTTGAGCAGCTCGTTGAGCAGCTCGTCATCGTCCTGCCGGCCGGTTTAGAAAGTGGAGGAAAAGATTCTTGTCGCCGTTCGTGGGCAAAACAAACTTTATGACACGACTCTTTACTTACCGAAACCGTAGCGATAAAGATGAAGCTTAGGAGGTCGGAGAAGCCGTGGGACTACCTGATACGTTTAGAATGTGTGCATTTGCTTTTATTCTCGCTGTGTGTTGTACTTTACTATGAAGCAAGCGCCAGCATATGTGTTTCATGGCAGCGGAGATCTGCCGCCGGAGGAGGAGGAAAAGTCTCAGAGACACGAATCACAGAGAGAAGAGAGAGAGAGCAGCGAGTAGCGCAGTGAGAGAGCAGCTCGGTCCGCTAACAAGTGGAAGCTCTCTGCGGTCTTGTCGTTCCTCGACCCGTGTTTACTCCGCGGGAGACGAGCGGGAACATGGGCGGAGGGGCGGAGGGCCGTGGAAGTCAGGACCGCAGAGTCCAGAGAGAAGGAGAGAGAAGGGGTAGCAGCAGGACGTCTCACAGGGCGACAAGTGAAGACACAACATCTCAGACTGGTTAAGGAAATGATTCATATGGCTGAAGAAGCGGGCGCAATAAGCCACGCCCCCGCTGTGTCGCGTCCGACGCGTCCGGTGTGAACACCCTTTTTTTGTCGCGCGACAGAATCCTGCGACAAGCGCGACAAGAATTATTTTGTTGCGCCCGGTGTGAACGTACCATTAGGTCTATAGTGGTACATTTTAAGAGGGATCTGAATAATCTGTGAGGAGCAGGGTATAAAAGTAGAAAACATGTTACTTCCTAGTGCCACTAGTTGGCGCTAAGACCATAATATAAAATTAGCATATGGATATCTTCAGGGTCAGTATGTCATGACATATGAGAAATATAGAGCAGATTAGAAAATGTATGGCCAGCAACGTACATTTTCATGGCGAATGGCGTTTATTTGCCGGTCAGGCAAACGCACATAGTTTAATATTTAAAAAAACGTGGGTACAAATGCTCTAGGGGACGCTAGAGAGCCAATTATTTTCATACACTAATACGAAAACTCAATAATCTCAACATTTTCACCAGTCTGCTTGTGCATGTGGAATTTCAGTCTGCTGGGGCATACGGGGTGCGGCCAGACGATGTTTGTTTGGCGAGAATAAGAAAAAGAATAATAAGAATCCTTTGAAAAACAATAGGTTCCTCTACGACGAAGTCGTCACGAGGACCCTAATAATCTGCGATGCAGATTTGATAATTTCGGTCCCTTGTGAACATGCAGTACCCAAAGACACCTGCAGGAACGAGATGGCGCTGTTGCTCCTCTGGTGTCCTTGTCTCGAATCCAATGTTTGTTTGTTTTGTTTTTTTCGCTGCCCAAAATAAAATCCTTGGTGATGTTTTTATTCTTGAAAATAAAAAAATAAAAATCGTAATTTAAAAAAAAACTTTTTTATGTGTCTTCAAAACAACAAGGGACTAAATAAGATGACTAAACTTCGTCGTGCAGATTAATCCTAGATGTGATATACCTGTGTGTGTGTGTGTGTGTGCCAGCCAGCCTGTCTCTGTCTTTATATTAGTCTATCTTCTGTTTTTGTCTGTCCCTCCATATACGTGTGTGTGTGGGTGTGTGTGTGTGTGTGTGTGTGTGTGTGTGTGTGCGTGCCAGCCAGCCTGTCTCTGTCTTTATATCTGTCTATTTTTTGGTCTGTCTCTCTAATCTATATCTGGTTAATAATTGCATTGTATGTATGTCTCTCTGTCTGTCCCTATGTATCTATGTATCTATGTATCTATCTCTCTCTCTCTCTCTCTGTCTGTCAGTGTGTTTGTCTGTCTCTCTGTCTCTCTCTCTCTCTGTCTGTGTCTGCCTGTCTCTATAGTTAATAATTACCCCCCCCCCACCCCACCCCAGATTGTTTTCGTGCAATCTAGTTTTGAACCAGAGCGGCGGGTCAAGGCCCAAGGGTCACTTTCAGGTAATAAATGTGCACCCTCTCTCTCTCTCACTCTCACTCCCTCCCTCCCTCTCCCCCTCTCCCTCCCTCTCTCACTCCGCCCACTCCAGCCGTTACGTGCAGCACGAGGAGGACAAACACTCTGCTTCTCTTCTCCCGCTGCCTGAAGGTAAGAAGACAACGGTAGCGAGCGCGCGTGTGTTTGTTTGGAGCGTTTGAAGCGGCGCGTGAGCTCAGCAGCGGGTTGTCGGTCCGCCGGAAGTGCCACGAAACTTCAAAGGTTTGAGTTGTTGTTTGTTATGCCGCGTTCAGGCACCCGGAAATCCCGGTTCTCACATCAGTGCACGACGGCTAGACCGTGTTCTGTTTACCAATAGAACATTTCGGTAAAGGAAGAAATGTCCGAACGAAATTATGTTTTATATATAAATATATAAATATTTTATATATAAATATTTATATATAAATATATAGTGTAACTTTATATATATATATATATATATATATATATATATATATATATATATATATATAATATAATATAATGTGTAACTTTCTTATTTTTGTCTTCCGTGACGTCACTGCCTGACTTAGAGGCGAACGTTTCTTTAGGTTTGAATCGGGTCAATTTAGCCATGTTGTTTTTTTGGTTGTCAATGATGCAACAATTAAATTAAATATTCTTAATTTCACTTGGCTATATATGCGTGTGTTCTTGTCTGTCCCTCCATATACCTGTGTGTATGTGTGTGTGTGTCCAAACCAAATTTGCATTTGTCAGACAGCTGCAGTAAATATTGTGTATTTGTTTTATATTCACATGTTTGTCATATTCTGTGGGTTTTATGATACTGAAAACAAGGTCACGTTTATTACTGCTTTTATTATCATTTAATTGCCATTGTTAATATATCCACTGGCGCTGTTATCTGGCGCTGTTATCACCAGGACTTTATTCTATTCCATTCTGCTATTACTTCTCTCATTATTATTATTAGGGCCCGAGACGACCGACGGAGTCGGTCCGACGACGACCTATTGTTATTCATATGTTTATTATTAGGGTCCTTGTGACGACTTTTCGTAGAGGAACCTATTGTTTTTGACGTGATTATTATTATTATTATTATTAGGGTCCTTGTGACGACTTCATCGTAGAGGAACCTATTGTTATTGACATGATTATTATTAGGGTCCTCGTGATGACTTCGTCGTATAGGAACCTATTGTTTTCAAAGGATTATTATTATTAATCTCTCCACTAAAACGTGGACTGTCCGCACCCCGTACGCCCCAGCAGACTGAAATTCCAAATGCACAAGCAGACTGGCGAACATTTTCAGATTATTGAGTGTTCGTATTAGTGTATGAAAATAATTGGCTCTCTAGCGCCCCCTGGAGCATTTGTACCCAAGGTTGTTTTCGACAATGACGGATTGACTTGAAATTTTGCGTACACGTCCGCTTGGACCTGCTCTACAACATTGCCAATAACAACCCTAAGCTCCGCCTACCTTTTATTGTCCGCCATTTTGAATTTTGTAAAAAACAGTTTTTGTGCACTTTTTTTTCAAAACGCTTAGTCCGATTCCTACCAAATTTTTTGAGGTTCATTATTGGTTCAATTCAAAGGAAAACATTTCAGGAATTGTCCATATCTTATTTCCTTCAGAGGATATGGACCAGTGAACATCCAAAGACACCTAACTTCCAAATCACTTAGACTATCTTTACCAAATTGCTAGCCTATGTTCACAAGGATAACATTAACCTACATGAATAATTTCATAATATTTGAACATTAGGGGGCGCTACAATCAATCCCTGAAAATAGGCCTTTTTGGCCTTTTTTTCATGTTTTTAGGGGTTGTAAAACAGTTAACTCCACCTAGAGCGTAAACCCGATTCTTTCCAAACTAGGCCAGTATGGTCTTGAGACCTTTGTCTTCAAAAATCTTTGAAGGATTTCAAAAATATTAAACTATGTTCGTTTGCCGGACCGGCAAAGAAACGGCATTCGCCATGTAAATGTACGTTGTTGTAACTCGGCCATACATTGTTTAATATGCTCCATATTCCTCATACGTCATGACATACTGACCCTGAAGACATTCACATGCTAATTTTTTATTATGGTCTTAGCGCCAACTAGTGGCACTACAAAGTTACATGTTTTCTACTTTTATACCCTGCTCCTCGCAGATTATTCAGATCCCTCTTAAAATATACCAGAATAGACCTAAGACCTTGATGATGCTTCCCTGTGAAGCTCGTAGCGACACGTTGAAGTACGGCGAATCTCTCCATCGACAAACATTGATCCTTCACCGTGAACAAATAAACTGATGTAACTCGACTCCACATCATCAAATCCGTTCCAAACTCCACATGTGTATTGACACTCCAGGCCTGAAAACAGCTGCAGTCTAATTTTTTTATTTAGTGTTAGCGCCACCTACTGGCAACCGGAACAAAAAAGTTTATACTTTCGCTTCTTTCTCTTAGAAGGTAAATCAGATCAACATGAAATTTGTTCCACACGAAGGTTAGACTTTCATGATAACAGAAGACAAAGCATTTTATGATTCGTCTAACACTGTTGCTGTAGCAACCCATTCTCCGCGTCAAACAACGAAGGGGCTTTGGAGGGACTAAATATGCTCGAAACTTAACTAAATTTTGCGCACACAATTAAAGTCAAATATGTAGTTCCTTTCTTTGATTTGAATGCTTCAAAATGGCAATTTGGCTCAGTAGCGCCCCCTACAAATATTCATTCACGCAGCCCCAGTGCTACGTTTGACCTACATGTATAACATTTGGCAGGCATATGTAACACATGTATACGGAAAGAAAAGTCTCTTGGGACCATGCTATAAACCACCTATATTTAGGGTCCTAGTTACGACTTCGTCGTAGAGGAACTTCCAAATCACTTAGACTATCTTTACCAAATTGCTAGCCTATGTTCACAAGGATAACATTAACCTAGATGAATAATTTCATAATATTTGAACATTAGAGGGCGCTACAATCAATCCCTTAAAATATGCCGTTTTGGCCTTTTTTTCATGTTTTTAGGGGTTGTAAAACAGTTAACTCCACCTAGAGCGTAAACCCGATTATTTCCAAACTAGGCCAGTATAGTCTTGAGACCTTTGTCTAGAGAAATCTTTGAAGGATTTCAAAAATATTAAAGTTTGGGCGTTTTCCGGACCGGCAAAGAAACGCCATTCGCCATTACCATGTAAGTTGCTGTAACTCGGCCATACATTATCCAATCTGCTCCATATTCCTCGTCTGTCATCACATACTGACCTTGAAGACATACATATGCTAATTTTAAATTCTAGCCATAGCACCACCGAGTTGCCAAAGCAAATCAGCCTAAAAAGTATCACATTCACATGGATTTGCTCGAATATACTCCAAACTTCTCCTGCTTCATAAAATTCACGGCCTGAGGATCTCAACAAGCCTTTTTTTCACTCAGAGTCAAAGCGCCACCCACTTGCAAAGTAAAATCTGTGTCGCGTGACAAACGGTCAAACGGCGGTCATGCGTTCTCGGCCGACGGGGCCGGCGACCGGCCGGCACCCCCGACGTGCGAAGCAGGAACGAGGACCCGTTCGACGCTGTTTGCAGCTTTAATTATTCTTTTTACCCGCCTTAGCAGGGAGTTTCGAGGGTCTAGGACTCACACGACAACATTAAAATTTTCCAGACATATCAGATCCGCGAAAATACGGATCTGAATGGGGTCTCGGAAAAAAGTGAAAAAAATTAGCTCTCTAGCGCCCCCTTGAGTAAGAAAGCGAATAATTTTTTTCAACAATGGCCAATTGACTTGAAACTTGATATATAGGTTCACCTGGACCTCCTCTAAATATTACTCAATGGTGACCATCAAATGCGCCAACTTAGATTTTCGGCCATTTTTAATTTTTAATATTTTTTTCACTTTTTCCCAAAACGCTTTGTCCGATTTGCACGAAAATCGCTGTGGTGACTTATTGGGTCAATGTTTGGCAGTTATAAAACAGCGAACTCCTCCTAGAGCTTAAACCCGATTCTTTCCAAACTCGCCCTGTATGATCTTGAGACCTTTGCCGTGAAAACTCTTTAAAATAATTAAAAAATATTAAACTATGTGAGGTGGGTCGAACCTTAAAAATTCATTAAAAAACTAAATTCGCCATAAAAAACCTAGTTGATGTAACTCGCCCATACAACATGTAATCTGCTCCATATTGATCAGATATCATGACATACTGACCCATACTGAAGAGATTCATATGTTTATTTTTTTATTATGGTCAAAGCGCCACCTAGTGGCAACAGGAAGTTACATGTTTTCTTCGCTTATACACTGCTCCTCACAGATTATTCAGATCCCTCTCAAAATAGACCACAATAGATCTAAGACCTTGATGATGCTTCCCTGTGAAGCTCGTAACGACACGTTGAAGATTGGGATCTCGGTGCATCGGCAAATATGGTCCTCCGCCATGAGCGAATAAACCAATGTAAATCAACACAACATCATTGGATCCAATCCAAACTCCACATGTGTGATGAGACCCCAGGCCTGAAGACCTCTGCAGTCTTTTTTGTTGTTGTTGTCTTAGCGCCACCTACTGGTAGTAGGAAGTACATATTTATGTTATGCACCATACCGGAAGTCGGCCATTTTGATTTCTGTGTGACTTTTTTCATGCTATAGCCTAGAAAAATAAAAAGTTATTGCCCTATGTGTGGTGGGTCGAACATCGAGAAGCGACATTCGCCAACGTGCGTAAATTATCGAGGGCCCGGTCAATGCTGCTTGCAGCTTTAATTATTATTATTATTATGCGTATCATCCATGTCACATGGATTGACTCTGATGCCCTCTTAAAATAGTGTGTTTTTCTATATTGGGCTCTGCAAAAATGAATTAAATCCTAATCAACCTTAAGTAGGTACACAGATGAAGGAAACCCTCTTGCTCCACGTCCCGTAGTGAATGCATGTCATCGCTCTGCAGGCTAAAGCAGCTTCAGCCTTCTCTGGTTCCTCCCTCACGTCCGAGCTGAAGGATGAGTCGTCGCGTGGCGGTGGTCGGCGGCGGCAGCTCGGGGCTGGCCTGCATCAAGGCCTGTCTGGACGAGGGTCTGGAGCCCGTCTGCTTCGAGAGCAGCAACGACATCGGAGGCCTCTGGAAGTTTACGGTACCTTTTTTTTTTTTTTTTTTTTTTTTTTTTTTTTTTTACTCGCAAAGTACTTTTAGAGAGTTGAGGGGTTTTAAATATTTGTGTTTTTCATTATTGCAGGAGAACCCAGAGGCGGACCGGGCCAGCATCTACCACTCGGTCATCATCAACACCTCCAAGGAGATGATGTGTTTCAGTGACTTCCCCATCCCCGCACACTACCCCAACTACATGCACAACTCCCTCATCATAGACTACTTCCGGCTGTTCGCCGACCGCTTCCAGCTGACCCGGCACATCCGCTTTAACGTGAGGATGCTTTCCAGAGTTTTGATATTCTCGTGCGCCTGAAAGAAAGCGTGAGACATTCTCACCATAGCTTGGAATGTAAAAGAAATAAAAGAATTGAGTGCAATTTTATATATAAATATGTAGTTATATATATATATATATATATATATTAAATACATTTATTTATAATAAATAAATATATTTAAATTAATATTTATTTATAAATTAATTTATATATATATAATTTTTTTTTGAGTGCAACACAATTGTCAAACTCATCCGATCGTGCTGTCTCCCGTCGTTTCAGACCAAAGTCTTGCAGGTGAAGCAGCGGTCGGACTTCTCTCGTTCGGGCCGGTGGGACGTCGAGACGGAGAACAAGAGCGGCGAAAAGGAGAAGCACAGTTTTGACGCCGTGATGATCTGCGTCGGACATCACTGCCACCCCAACCTGCCGCTGCACGACTTCCCAGGTACCGACCGGCGGGCTATAAATAACCTCCCGGTTTACTCGAGGAGGCTCGGTGCCGAAACCCTTTGTACTAGTGGCAACCCTGTGCAATGTGATTATGTGTGTAACAGAAGGCAGCACCACCCAAAGGGTGCAGCATAATATACTCAACCTTGACCTTAGATAACATCATACGGGCTGTAAAGACTACATCAAATAAAAATCATTTTTTAAGCAAAAAGTAGAATGACGCTTTTGTCCGTCTTCTCCGAGGCATCGACACGTTCACGGGAAAGTTCTTCCACAGCCGAGACTACAAGACCTCCGATGAGTGGAGGAACAAGAAGGTCGTCGTGATCGGGATCGGGAACTCCGGAGGGGACATCGCGGTGGAGCTGAGCCGGGTCACCAAGCAGGTCGGGCGAGGGGACAACGCGCCGACTACGTCCGCCGTGCAGCCGGCACTATGACCGTGTCCTTCTCTTCTTCCTGCAGCTTTATCTCAGCACTCGGAGAGGAGCCTGGATCCTGAACCGGGTCGGGGACAACGGGTTGCCGATGGATATGCAGTTCAACCGGGTGATAGACTGGCTGAGGGTCATCCTTCCCTTTAGTCTTTACTGTGGTCTCGGAGAGAGCATGATCAACAAGAGATTTGATCACTCTCTGTACAATCTTAAGCCGAAGCACAGGTACTGAGTTTGCATCTGCTTTTTTACAATGTTATATATAAATGTTTATAAATAAATATGTATTTATAATATATATATATATATATATATATATATATATATATATATATATATATATATATATATATATATATATATTAATGAAATACATGTATATTAATTCAATACATTCATTTATAATAAATGAATACATATTTATTTATAAATATATATACATAAATATATATATACATAAGTAAATGAATATATATATATATATATATATATATATATATATATATATATATTAATGAAATAGATTCATTTATAATAAATGAATACATATTTATTTATAAATTAATTAATATATATATATATATATATCAGGATTATCCCCCACAAATAGAAGTGCTTTATTGTAGTATTCCTCGAAAGTGGAATATTTCTGAAATAGTTGTGACCGTTCAGGTTGTTCAGCCAACATCCCACGTTGAACGACGAGCTGCCCAACCGCATCCTGTCTGGGACGGTCCAGGTGAAGCCCAACATCCGCAGGTTTCATGGGTCCAGCGTGGAGTTTGACGACGGAAGCGTCGTGGAAGACGTCGACCTGGTGGTGGGTTTGGATATTACACGGAGACACACACACACACACACACACACACACATACACAGTTATTATACAGCAGCGTGGCCGGCCTGTAGTGTGTGCCTGAGAGGACTCCCCCTGTCCTGCAGGTGTTTGCCACAGGTTACAGCTTCTCCTTCCCGTTCCTGGCCTCGCATGTTGTCTCGGTGTCCAACAACAAAACGTCGCTCTACAAGTACGTGTTCCCCCCGGAGTTGGACCGCCCCACCCTGGCCGTCATCGGCCTGGTGCAGCCGCTGGGTGCCATTATGCCCATCTCCGAGATGCAGGCCAGGTGGGCCACGCGAGTCTTTAAAGGTGAGCAGCTTTTAGTTTATATATTGTGAAGGATCCCCCTAAACCACAATATTATAGTGGGTGGGTCCCCCTAAACCACAATATTATAGAGGGTGGGTCCCCCTAAACCACAATATTGCATATTCCTTCGTCCGGAAGGGTCGGCTACTTATCTTGATCAAGACCCTGAGAACTTGTATCTGCTCATCCATGTTGTTATTGTTTCCTTTTCAAACAGGCTGCATCAAGCTTCCCTCAGCGGCGTCCATGGTGAAAGACATCCAATACAAGGAGGAGACGATGATGAGAAGGTGCCGCAGCTCGTTTAAAAAATATATATATTTTGAAATACTTGCACGGCTTTTAGATCTAAAAGAAAGCCGTTCTTGAAATGCCCGCCGCGGTCTCGTCTACAGGTACATCTCCAGTCCGAGACACACCATCCAGGTGGACTACATCTCCTACATGGATGAGATCGCGGAGCTACTGGGAGTCGGGGTCAGCCTGCCCCGGCTGCTGCTGACCGACCCCCGGCTGGGGCTCAACTTGATGTTCGGCCCCTGCACGCCGTACCAGTACCGTCTCAGAGGACCGGGAAAGTGGGCCGGGGCCCGTCAGGCCATCCTCACGCAGTGGGAGAGAGTGGCTCAGCCCATGCAGACCCGACCCTGTGATGACCCCGAACCCGAGAGGTCGTGGAAGTGGCCTCTGGTCGTGGCGGCTGCTGCCGTGGGATTGGCCGGCTACGTCAACAGGGACCGTCTCCCCGCTGTCCTGCAGGACCCCGCCGCGCTGTTGGACAAGATCAAAGTGTACCTGCCCGCACAGTGATCAGTGTTCATCGTTCATGTATCATGCATGTAAGCATGCTTACTCTACTATCCCAACCCCAGGAAGGAAGAACACACTGGGCCCATGAAGGCCCACTGATGTTATGCAATGCTAGTTCTGGGTTCTCTTAACTTCTCTAATCTAGAGCTTTTATTGATACCTATACATATGTCCCTTGCTTCCGACTATGATCTCTACATGATATTATTTCCTAACTGAATGCAGTATTACATTCCTTTCTACCTCAAAAACCCTGATAAATTTGGATTTCTTTGAGGGGAAAAATGATTAATACCAGCATTCAAGCTGCAGTATTTTAATCAAAACGCTGTCTGTTTTTACGTAGTTTTTCATGTGCATTCAATATATTAAGCAACATTTTTTATTGAAACGACAACAAAAAAGATGTGTTCACGCTTTTCTCACACACTTTTCAAATATGTATGTATTATGACTTAATTTTCAATAATTAAACCTGCTTTGAAAGGCAACGATGCTATGTTTGTATGGTTTGTTTTCATGACCAGTTCTTTGTAATAAGAAATCTTAAGTTCACTTAATTCATACATAATGTGCATTTCGTAGATTACTTTCTAAATGCTGCCATGTGGCAGTGTGTCCAACCACCGCAGCAGGAAAACGCAAAACATAACATAAGAAAACCAGGTGTACTACCATGCATCTCCAGCAGGGGGCAGCGGAGCTCACAAGACGAGCGCGCAGCTCATCGGTAGTTATCGCGGAGGCGTGCGACTGTGCGTACTAATTAAAACCCTCTTGCTCATATCTGCCGAGCAAAGGATTGTGGGTCGGAATAGCCAGAAAAAGCACATTAGCTTGAATACTGCAAAATCAAAAATAATGTATTCATATAGAAAATACTAGGTTTTATATTAGTCTTTAATAATAAAATGCAGTGTTTGATACTTGAGATACTAAAAATCCAAAAAGACACATTTTGTGGAAAGTTTTAGAAATGGTATTTCCTTAATTACAAGGCCATGGGTCAATCTCTCTCTCGCGCGCGCTCTCTCTCTGTCTTAAAGAACCATGTTTTAAGGTTATTTGAGACACTTTTATAGGTTCTTTGAAGAACTTTTAAGGAAATAGACAGACAGATAGACACAAACACACACACACGGGTACAGAAAGATAGACAGACAGACATATAGATAAAATATCAAAAAATAACTTTCATAAATCAATAATCAATAATGCTTGTGGACTAACTTTAAAATGGACCTATATGTCTTCAAACTAATCGCGACCGCCAGACCCCGGAAGAAGAATCGTCCACGCGTGAATCGCTGGCACTTGGGTTGCCAGGTTTGGGTTTACCTGTAAAATCAATGCTTTCCGAGGGACGACAGAAATGTCACATTTGATGGTGTATTAGTATTTTTATTGTTGTGTTTGCACACGTAAACACCTCAGTTACCGAACTGTAATCTGTTAATGTAACTAGTGGTACCACTCACACAATAATAGCTTTATAGACAACACTTGGCTTAATTTAGAACAACCTTGTTTAAATCCAGCTGCTCTCCTCAACCCAAACACTATTATAAGCATTTGTATTAGTTAATTTAACATTGAAATGCAGTTGAGTGTTATAATCGTCTCTTCTTCTCTGATATATAATAATGGTGCATATTTTTGTGGTGGCTTTAAATGTCTGCTTATCTACACTGCAGATCTACAAACGATTTAAATCAGAATAAGATGTACTGCCCAGTAGGTTATTCAAGGAATTTGCCACAACATAGGGCAGAAAATTCCAATAATAATATGGAAAAAGATGCTAAACCAATATGTACACTATAACTAATTTGTACAATATATGTTTTCTATAAAAGACTTCTAAAGTGTTGTTCAGGATGCCATCTATTATTGTTTTTATAATATTTATATTTTTCTATTTTTCTATTCCATGTTTATTGTAATGTACATTTTAAGTCAAATTACTTTTATGTTCAGCGTACTTGGCAATTAAACGATGCTCATAGAACCTTAAAAAGGATTCTTCAAGGCACCAATTTACAAAATGGTTCTTCAGTAGGTGATGGTTCTTTGTAAAAGCAGAAAGCCATTTAAAAAACTATTATTTTTCCGTGTGTATTTGAAAATAAAACGATCTAACTCCTTTAGGGGGTTCGTTCTTGAGAGCGGGGGATGAAACGATAAATCTGGCAACCGCGGTCTGCCATCTTTGATTGTGCGACAGGCCGCGGCCTCACGCGCACACACACACACCAACCGGGGAAAAACGGTCTGACACGAGATATAACGGGCGTGGATACCGACGTGAAACCACCGGACTACCGCGCACCGGCTCCCACTCTAACGTCCGAGGACACACCGGCGGCTCGAAGCGGCGCCGAAGACCTCACAAAAGAAGAAGAAGAGAGAAGAGGGCAAAGGGAAACCCTTGGTAACCAGTAGGCGCGCGCGCGGCGGAGCTCAGCTAACGTCGTTAGCCGGACCGGGGGAGCGCGGCTAGCCGAGCTTTTTGTAATCCGCCGGCCCAGACTCACGTCCCGGTCTACCGCGAACCGGGACCCCCCCCCCCCCTCCCGAAATTGGATTTGAAGTCGGGGACCGCGCGCTCTCAACGGCCGGAAGGACGCAGCGAAGTCACCGGCGGCTCGGCAGGTGAGTCCGAGGGATGAATGTCGGGGGAGGTTGTTAGCTGGCGTGCTGCTGCGTTAGCTCGATGCTAGCACGCTGCGGCTCACCGAGGAGGGAGAGAGGGAGGGAAGGAGGGAGGGGAGGGGGGGGAAGTGATGGCGACCGGAGAGAAACGAAACTATGCTAAACGTTGCGCGGCCTGCTCCCCTGGCTTAAAACTACAAGTATAACGTAATGTTCTCTTTTATTCGTGTGGGTTTAAGTAGCTACAACTCCGGCTCCACGGAGGAGTCTCTCCGCCCGGAGCGGTGGAGTTCCGGGCGGAGAGGGCCTCTGCTCCCCGCCGGTAGATAGTTTGATTCCTGGAGAAGGGCTGGCCTGCACACTCGCCAGCCAGAGGAATTTTAGAGAAGCGATACAATATTGTATATTAGACCGGCATGTTATTCGCGATTCTGTCGTTTGTGGTCTCACTGGGCTGGAGCTGAGATTTATTCTTTCTTTTCATCTTTTCTTGTCTTCATGAGGTGTAGTCTCGTGCACATTTTCCTTGTTCGGTTTGGATATCTTGCAGGTCCAACATATGTGGGCTTTTAAAAAGAGCATATCTTTATTTTTACTGTGAGTCTGCGTTTCGGAGCTTGGCAGGATGGAGGGTGTGAAGATTTTAAATGCTCTTTTTCTGTAGATGCTGAAACCTGGTGGGTTACTAATTGGTGTGTATATATATATATATATATATATATATATATATATATTATTAGATAGATATAGTGCATGCGTATATTGAGTAGAGTAGTATTTATGAATTGGCCTGTCTAACCATCTATTATCTAAAGAAAATACCAGACGCTATTATTTTCTGTATTGCTAAATAAATCCAACGTTAACTAGGACTGATATCAAACGGTAGTCACACGCTACATCCGTTAAGTCACCGGAAGTGCTCCCGTGTGTCTAATTTCAAATTGTCATTTTCTAATCAAACCTCTTCGTTTGGGCGTCCGATGAATGAAACGCGCATCCGCCCATCACTTTCCGCCGTGCCTAATGAAATTACCCACGTCTCCCAGGGGGAGACCATCTCGGTGGTATTGATTGCCTGGTGTGTTTGAGAACCACAATAAAGTGAAGTGGCTTCCCGATGCTCATCTTTTTTTCCATGCTTTCTGTGAGAAGAAGTCACGTGCAACACGCAGGATCACAGTGAACACTAGTGGCAGATGTTTTAATGTCTGCGTGTCGGTTTAAGTAAAGTATTTATATATTTTATTTTCCAGGACCAGAATCCAGTTTCTTTTTTTAATATTTTTGTTTACTTGTTTAAGATGATAACCGTATTCTTACTGCTGTAACTGAGTTGTATTCCATATGATTTTATCAATACATCAAAAGTTCAGACGGGTCGGCGCCGTGACCCACTTCAAACAACAGGCGTAGGTGCGTTGGAAGCGTCACCTGAGCCGACCCCGCCGGTTGATTCTGTAATCAGTCTCGGCGGAGCAGAGGAGCAGCGGCAGGTCTGTTGAGCTCTCGCTCTGTGCAGATCCGTCTATAAGCGTCAGTCGGGCGCGCCGAAGAGAACGGTTCGACGGTCCACGACGCAGCCGTCCGCCACCGAGGCCCCGCGCTCAAACCGGCCAATCGGAGCGCGGCAGCCTCCAGCGTGGCCGTCTCATCGGCGTTTCCTCGGTCTGTCTGTTCCCCTCATTTCATACATTTCCGTACACCACAAAACTATGTATTTAGAATCTATTTTGTCCCGTTGCCACAAACTCATTACGACCATATTGTGAGGAATCGTGGTCAATCGTCAAAAGGGCTTTCCCTGTGTGAAATTATCTTTTTTATTTTTTTGTTCTGGGTTCCCTGAGCCTGGTGGATCACGGAGGTCTGGATCGTGGTCCATGCCGACCACCAACTATTCACCCACTCTGTCACACTCGATGAATGTGTCTTAACTGTCGGGGTTCGTACGGTCATGGAAAACCTGGAAAAGTCATGGGATTTTAAAATGGTCATTTCCAGGCCTGGAAAAGTCATGGAAAAAACTTAAATCATGAAAGTTTTGGAAAAACGTTTCCCCCTGAAGGGTTGCTGGGGAGTTGTTTGTGAGGTCGAAGGTCAAGGATGTCTATGTGTACAGACTGTAAAGCCCTCTGGGGAAAATGTGTAAATTGTGAGAATAGGCTTTACAAAATAAACTGAATAAAGATTCAGTCTTGGCACCGATATCCGAACGGGGATTCTTTAAACCCAGATATAATCTGTGTGCGAGTTCTTCTAAATGAAGTGTTCCTGCTCCCACCAACTCGCCTCCTGTCGAGCGTCACTGCTGCACACCATAGATTTATAAAACTGTTGTCTCCTCTTCAGATTTTGAAAGCCGGAGAGTATCTGCAGATTACTAAAGCCTCGAGTGCGTTTGAGCGCCGGCGGCCAGAACCGGAGCATATTTGGAGAAAATACTCTGCGTCGGTGTCGGTATTGAACCTGTCCGCTTGCTCCGTTACTCATTTGAAGAGGCGTGCATCGGCTCCTGCAACAAGCTCCATGTGCCGCTGACGGACACCTGCTCTGGAGGCACACGTTTACCCCGGTGTAACGACAGTATCGCATCGTTATGTCTGTAAAGAGCCCAAATGTGATGCTCCTGTGTGGAGAAACCCAGTTTTACAGATCCGTACATTAACTCAAAGATCAGTCGCCCGCGTTGCATTTCAGTGTATTTTTACAAAATTTGAGCCGATTTGTTGGAGGGACATTTTCCTTTTTTAAGTCTCTGTTCCAAGGCCAAGAGCCGTCTCCTCCCCATCCCCCCCTCAACACACACACACACACACTGTTCCACCACCACCCGTTAATAATAAATGACCTCTGTGTGACTTGGGTAAAGAAACTGCAGCCCTTCACGCGCTGCGTCTCTGTCCTCGGTGCTGCTCACTCTAACGCCCGCTCTGCCCGCCGGGGGCTTCTTGTAAACCAGCTCCGGAGGTTCAGAGGCATGTCCAGAGCCAATAACCGCCCTCACCCTTCTCCCTCTTCTCCCTCTTCTCGCTCCGCAGGAGGCTGGTTCTGGTGGCGAGGCCAAAGGACCAGACTCAATGAGTTTCCAGCGACATGTCAGAGAAGTCAGGGCAAAGCACCAAGGCAAAGGATGGCAAGACAAAGTATGCAACCCTTAGCCTCTTCAACACCTACAAGGGCAAATCTCTGGAAACCCAGAAGACTGCAGGTAAGCCCCTCCCACTCCCGACCCCCGCACGCAGTCCAGTGGAACGATGTGACGCGCTAGCCTCTGTAAGGATGATTACGTTCTGCGTGTGACGTGCCTCTTCTTCCCCAGTGGCTGCCAGACATGGCCTCCAAAGTTTGGGCAAAGTGGCCTCCAGCCGCCGCATGCCCCCTCCGGCCAACCTGCCCAGTCTGAAGGCCGAGAACAAGGGACACGACCCCAACGTCAACATCGTGCCCAAAGACGGGAGCGGCTGGGCGTCTCGACCCGAGGGCGCCGAGGAGAGGTAAATAAAACGGCGTTCGGTTCCTTGCGAAGACGAGTGTGACCACAGCCGAAGATGAAGGAGTCCGTAATCCATGTTTCATGAGAGTTGTATTGTTTTTTTTTTTAACTGTTCTGTTTATATATTTTTTCTCCGCAGGCAACAGGAGACGCCGCCCCCGCCCCCGGTCAAACCCCCCGTGGTGGTCCCGCCGCCAGAGCCTTCTCCCGGGGCCAGCCGCTCCTGGGCCAGCAGCAAGCCCACGCCGCCGCCCGAGGGTACGTGTCGCGCCCCGCTCAACACGCCGATACGCCGCGCTCCGTCTGGGCGGTTCATTTATTTATTTGCGTGAATGAAGAACGAGACGGAGCAGACGGAGCGTTATCTTGACGAGCAGCTGCGCTTCAATACCGCCGCGTTAATTAAGATAAATGGGACCGTTTAGGTTTACTGAAATGTGACGTGCGAGACGACTTTACGAAGAAGATAAAAGCTCCAGAACCTGTGGTTCGGAAGAAATTAATCTAAATGCGTTCAATCTGGATTCATGGCGGCGGGCCGTGATGACGGAGGGTCGTTACAGCCGACGGCGTACGTTTGCAGAACAGTTTATTTACACCTTTTGGTTTTAATCTTCTTTTTTTCTCAATTCTTTGAATGTTTTATTTAATTCAAATCAAAAGAGCTTGAGAACTCGGCTTCTCTGCAAGTCACTGTATTACATTCCATCGACATTTCCCCAGTGAATAAAGTACACTACCGTTCAAAAGTTTGGGGTCATCCAGACAATGTCGTGTCTTCCATGAAAACTCACACTTTTATTTATTAAATGAATACAAGATTAATACAAAATATAGTCAAGACATTGACAAGGCTAGAAATAATGATTTCCATTGGAAATATGAATGTTGTTCTTCTTGTGGCTCAAAGGAAGGCCAGTTTTAGAGCTTCTCTCACCAGCATAACTGTTTTCAGCTGCGCTCACATAAAAAGGGTTTCAATGTCAAGGAATAATCTGTTTGTGGAAAATGCAAAATATCTACCCCTCTGCTGGTCTTCTAAGGCAATAACACAATGTACCACTAGAACACTGGAGATGGGCTCTAAAACTGTTTAAAAAACAGAATAGTCATTTACCATATTAACTATGTATAGTGTATTTCTGATTAATTTAATGTCATTTTCATTGGAAAAAACAGTTCTTTCTTTTTCATACTAAGTGACTCCAAACCTTTCAACGGTAGTGTGTCTTATGTATTTGGATGTCTGGGCATTAATGTCTTTGTGCTTGTGTCGTACAGGTGTCCCTCGTGTGAGCACCCATTTTCAGCAGGAGTTTCCCACCCTGCAGGGGGCCGGTGAGGCGGAGAAAGGGGAGGAGCCAGAAGAGGAGCCTTATGGACCGGGCCCCAGCCTCAGACCTCAAAGTACGGCCGCGCTCCCCGGGGGTTTGCCTGATGTTCGGCGAGTCAAAGTCTAATTATTTTTCTCCTCCTCGTGTTCTAGATGTCGGCAGTTGGCGCGAAGGCGGAGGCAGGAATTTAATCGCCTCGCTCCGGAGATGGACGGCAAGCCTCCGGAGGAGGGCGGCGCGGTCCTCGTCGCCGCCACGGCGCCGGGGGAGGCCGAGGAGCCCGGGCAGAGCGGCGCCCCCTCCGCCGCCGCCCCTCAGGCCAAAGTCAACGGCGGGCAGCAGCCTTTTCTCCCCGGGGTGGCGACCAGCTTCGACCCCTCCTTCCGGGGCATGATGCCCCCCTACGTAAGGACCGCGCCCCGGAGGCCTGCGGCGGCCGCGTCGCTCTGTTCTTGAGCCCGTGTGACGATTGTGTTCCTCTCCTTGTAGATGCTCCACGCCTACCCTCAGATGACCCTGGCCCCGGGGCAGGGCAACTTCAGACCCCCGCAGGACGGAGCGAAGTGAGTTCGGGTCGTGCCTCAGATACCGTGTTGAGTGAAAGCCAGTCGGTCCAGACCGGGTGCCATAACAACCTCTCCTCTGCTTCCCGTCCGCGTTGGATGCTCCGGGGTCCTCGTCCAATCCGGCCCCAGCAGGGCCACAACCAGGCCTGGCTCAAGGACTCGGACAGACCCTCCATCATCAGCGCCACGACGTTCAAGGAGCTGGACATCCTGGACGCGGACACCGACGAGGGCTGGGCAGGTCGGTCCCAGCTCACGCGAGCGTCGCTGCCCAACTCCAACCGGTCGTTCAGGCACCCGCTAACCTTTTCCTTCCTTCGGCACACAGGAGCTCAGAACGAGGTCGACTACACGGAGAAACTGAACTTCAGCGACGATGAAGAAAACCAAGCTGCTAAGGAGAAAAGAGAGAACTGGTGAGTCCTCTTGATTTTATTATTTGGCGTCTGTGCAGAAAAACCCTCTTTATGATTTGACATTAATTGCATTAATTCTCTAACAAAGCCTTTGTCATTGACATTGCAGAAAAGCCTGTTAAACGAAACAATATTTGTTGGTGACTTGTTGCCTTGAGATGGGCAACATTAGTTTATTAAGTTATATCATTAGAATTTGAACTGCAGCAACATTATGCTGGGGACAGCTTTGGCAATAATACTGCTGGACATCACGTCAGCGTCTTACGGTTTAGGGACGACATTTAGACGTCACTTACTTAGAAAATGTCTTCTTTCATCGTTCGATATATATTTACACAAAGCGTTGCGTGGCTGGTCAATTCCAGAGTGAAGAAAGAATCCATATCCCCGTGGCGTGACTAATGCAAAAATGATTTGTACTAAAACTAAGTCGATGTTTCGGCTCACATACTCAATAAATTTGACATGTCTGTATAAATAGTTCATAGAAAGTAAAAAGTATTCAGAAATGATGGAAGTTGTCGAAAGTCGATTATCTTTCGTTGACGTGAGTCGTTGTAATAACCCGCCATGTTGTTTCTGACCTGCGTGGCGTTCTCTCCAGTGAGTGGACGGGTAAAGTGGAGCGCGTGCGACCTCGACCTCCAGACGGGCCGGGGGGGGCGGAGGACCGCGGGGGCATCAAGATCTCCCGGGTCGACGGCGATCCCAGAGCGCCATCGCCCGGCAGCGCGGGGCAGCACAACAAGGCGGCGGCCCCGCAGGACTACCAGGTAAAGCCGGATGTGCCTCACACAGGCCACGCCCCCTTCACTCAGTCCCCGCCCCCTTCACGGCCAGGCGCGTATCCGTACTGATGCGTCTGCTCTCCAGGGGGGCAGCCGGTCTGCTGCCGCCGGCGGAGCGCAGTGCGTCATCAAGCCGCCGGCTGCTGCCGCGGCGCCCGGCGCCGACGAGGACCCGGAGGCGTGGCGGCAGAAACGCAAGAAGCCTCAGGAAGTTTCTGAAGCCGTGGAGCGAGCGCGGCAGCGGAGGGGCGAAGAGGAGCGGCGGATGGAGGAGCGGCGGCTCGCCGCCTGCGCCGAGAAGCTGAAGCGTCTCAACGAGAAATACGGGCAGGCGAGCGAGGCCAAAGCCGCGCTGCAGCCGCCCGCCGCCGCCGAAGACGAGGCCGCCGCCCGGGAGGAAGAGGCCTCGCCGGCCCCTCCCCCCGCGGCCGGCCCCGCGCCGTCGGCCCCCGTTTCACAATCGCAAGAACCGACCGTGGAAGCGCCGCCACCCGAGGGCGAGCAGCGCGGCGAGGAGAAGACGGAGCGAGCGGAACCCGGTGTGGAGATGGAGGTGATGGAGCAGGAGGTGGAGGAGGAGGTGCACCTGCCTCGCCAGCCCAGCCCCCCCTCCCAGAGGCCGGTGGCCGACGCCCCAGAGCCTGAGGGCGAGAGCCCCCCGGCGGAGGCGGGCCCTCCGATGGAGGAGCGCCCGGCCGACGGGGCCGCGGCGCCCCAAAGGGAATACTTCGCCAACGAGGACGGCCGAGGTGAGGAGGCTCTCCTCTCGTCCCGTAACGCCTGCAGCTCGCCGCCGTGTTTCAGTCCTTTGACGCCCGTTGTTGTTGTCGTCCCGCAGCGGACGAGCCCCACCTGCCTCCGCCTCACCCGGACGCCCCCGGTGGCGAGGAGCTCCCCGTGGCGCCGCCGCAGCTGGAAGGAGAAGCGGCCGCCGCCATGCGCCCCTCGCTCACCTCGGGATACTCCAAGCAGTTCCAGAAGTCTCTCCCGCCTCGGTTCCTCCGGCAGCAGGTAAGGAGCTCTCCCTATTTCTTTTTTTTAATACTTTGAAAGTTAACTTGAGAAAAGAACGTTGGAGGTTAATTAGATCTTTCCTCAGAGGAGATGTTGACTTTGTAGAAGTACCAGTTTACCTCGGAGTATTACAGCGGAATATTTTTTTAAAGCATCGATGTAATCTCCTACTTGCGTTTATTGATCACAGGTGTTGCATGACATGTCATTTAGCAGACGCTCTTATCCAAAGCGACTTACATTAAGTGCATCAACCTAGAGTACAAACTAAGAACAACAACATAGTCAAAAGTACCATAATAAGAGCTATTTAAGTGCCACTGAAGTGCAAATCTGGGTGTTCAGACGTGACCTTGAGATGTCGGTACGCTCCTTTGATGCAGCGGTCACATTCTAAAGCGTGTTTTCTTTTTTAGGAGCAGATGAAGCAGCAGCAGTGGCAGCAGCAGCAGCAGCAGAGCGGCGGCTCCGTGTCTCCGTCAGGGGTCGGCGGTGGCAGCGGTGGCATTCCAGCTCCGCCGCCACAACAACAACAACAACAACAACAACAACCACCACCAACACTACAACCAACACCACAGCAGCAGCAGCAGCAGCACCGCTCCATGTATCAGCCCTTGGGCCCCCACCACCAGCACCTGGCCTCCATGGGCTTTGACCCCCGCTGGCTCATGATGCAGTCCTACATGGACCCCCGCATGATGGCGGGGCGGCCGCCCATCGACATGGCCACCAACGTTCACCCTGGTATGACTCTTATCTTTCATTCGGCGTACTGTGAAGATTATGTTTTCTATTCAAACCAGACGGGGAAAAAATAATCATTTTTTCAAGATTTTAAATTAAGAGCCATGACAGTGAAAATGGCTTTTATTCTGAAGTATTTGCAGGACCGCGTTGTGGAAAAGGCAAATGCCTTAACTGGCAACGGTTTTTAATGTTATCAAGGTTTGTACGGAAAACCTTGAAAAGTCATGGAATTTTAAAATGGTCATTTCCAGGCCTGGAAAAGTCATGGGAAAAAACTCAAATCATCAACGTTCTGGAAAAGTCATGGAAATTTGTTATAATCACACAATTTACGCCAAGTTTGAAATAATTAAACATTTTAAGAGAAAAACGCTCAAAATATAAGTCGGCGTACGCAATCAATACGCAAACTTTTCTAAATTGTTCATGTTTATACCGAGATTTCAGTTTGGTCATGGAAATTTGGTTTAAAGTCCTGGAAATCTATTGGTCAAAATGTGTAAGAACCCTGTAATATTTACAAACGAGCACGGGGCTTCCCCCCTTTCCTCTAAAACAGCGATGCGTAACGTTTATAATGTGGTGAAACGTTCCGTCGTGTCGTCTGCAGGCCGGATGCCTCCCAAGCAGATCGTGCGCCGCGAGCCCGGAGACAACTCCAGCTCCAGCTCCGACTCCTTCGACCACCCGAGCCGCCCCGCCCCCCCCGCCCGTGACCACGGCGCGGTGTGGGGCTCGGAGCCGTACCCGCAGGCGGAGCCGCTGCCGGCCGCGACTCCTCCGACAGGACGGGAAGACGTCAAGGAGCCGAGGTAACGCGACATCTGATGGACGGCACGACAGGAACCGGTCTTTCCTGCTCGTTCCCGTGCCTCATGCCATCGTGTCTCCACAGGACCGCCTCTCCTCTGGATCTGGGGGGTCTCCCCGCCGCGTATCCCCAGGACCTCAGTGCATTGGACTCTCATCAAAGTAACTTCTTCCCGGACCCGGCAGAGCCCCCGTCGGCCTTCAGCCAGGGCCCAGAGGACCCGTCGGGGCCCCTAGACCGGGCCCCCGTGGGCTCCGCCTTCGACCCGGAGGAGCCGGGCCTCCCCAGCGGCGAGGAGGTGGAGGCGCTCGGCCAGGCGATGCTCCAGAGGAGGTTCTCCCAGGGCTCCAGCCACTCCCTGAAGCTGGAGGAGCCCCGGTTCGACGGGCCGCCCGCGGGAGCGCCGGCTCTGGAGCCGCAGGACGCGGGAGAGCCGGCGGACGACAAACCCCACGGCGACCTCTACCCCCAGGCCGCGGCGCCGAGCAGCAGGGCGCCGCCGCCCGCCGACGGGCCGCACAAACAGGAGAAGCTGCCGCTGCCGAGCACCAGCAAGCAGAGGGCGGAGCTGCGCTGGGGCGCCAGGGCGAGCGCCGGGCGCAGAGAGGGAGCCGGGGGGGAGAGACCCCTCCGCCGGTCGGGCCCCATAAAGAAACCCGTCCTCAGGGACATGAAGGAAGAGAGGGAGCAACGGGAAGAGAGGGAGAAGCGTCACGAGAGAGGAGAGAGAGACAGAGACAGAGGAGAGAGAGAGAGGGGGGAGAGAGACAGAGAGAGGGGGGAGAGAGGAGAGAGAGGGGAGTGGTCCAAGAAGGAGCCGGCATCCAAACCTCTCACCGCGGCCGCCGTCGTGTCCGAGGGCGCCAGACCTCAGGGCGAGGCCAAGAGGGACGCCGCCGAGGCCGAGGAGACGCCGCCCGCCCATCAGAAGGTCAGAGACGCCCAGCCGGCGTCCGCTCCGCTCCCCGCCGCCTCCTCCTCTCAGGAGGAGAAACCCACGGACAAACCGCCCGGCAGCGACAAACCGCCGGAGCCCAAACTGCCCCTGAGGAAAGAGTCCAGCCTGGCGCCACGCTCCTACCGGAGAGACGAGAGGGAGAGGGAGGGAGACGGAGAGCGGGAGAGAGAGAGAGACAGGGCGGCAGAGCGCGACAGGGAGTGGCCGCTCGACGCCAACTTCAAAGGCCGCGGCCGAGGGGAGTATTACGCCAGAGGGCGGAGCTACCGGGGGACGTACAGCGGCCGCAACCGGGGGGGTCGCGGCCGCAGCCGGGCCGAGTTCATGTACCGGGAGCCGCGCTCGCGCTCCGACCTGCCGGCCGTCGGAGGCGCCGCCGCCTTCCGCAACCGAGAGGAGAGCGAGACGCGCAGCGAGAGCTCCGACTGCGAGGTCATCCCCAAGCGCCGGCGGCGCCGCGGCTCCGACACGGACTCGGAGAGCGAAGGCGGGAGAGAGTCGGCGAGCGACACCGGGCCGTCGGACCGCGAGCCGAGCGCCAAGCCGCAGCCGCGCTGAGGAGGAGCTGCCGGGAGGCGCGGCGCGCACACAAGCGAACCCGGCCGCCGCACGGGAGCGGGCGCGCCGAGGGGGGAAGACGACAGCAGACCCAAACCCGGCTTCCTCCAGAAGGGAGAGCCTTCGCGGCGAGGAAGAGGAGGGCTGTACAGTCGGAGGGGCGGAGCCAGGAGCGCTGGCGCCCGCCTGCCCCTGAGGCGGCCCGGCGCCAGAGAGCCGTCCTCCCAGTGGCCCTCGAGGCCCATGGAGACCTTCAGGCCCGAGGACGCCGACGCCGCGCCCCGGTACGACCACCCCGCCGCCGACCGGCGCTACCCGCCGGCGGCGGCGCTTGGAGACGCCGCAGAGCAGCCGAGAGGCATGGCGCTCCCGGCCGGCGCGGCCCCCGAGGCAAGACAAGCCGCCGCGGTTCCGGCGCCTGAAGGAGCGTGAGGCCGCCGGGTTGGCCGGGGGGGAAGCGGCGCCCGGCCCTCTGCTCCCGGCCCAGAGCTCTCGCTCCCCGACCCGCTCCAGAACTCGCGCTCCGGCTCAAGTGGCGGCCGCCGCGTCGGCCACCGACCTCTCCTCTCCGACGGAGGCGGCCTCGCCCGACACCGGCAGCCCCGCCGGCGCCGTCGGCACCAAGTCCCCCGACTTGTCCAACCAGAACTCTTCGGACCAGGCCAACGAGGAGTGGGAGACGGCGTCCGAGAGCAGCGACTTCAACGAGCGGCGGGAGCGCGAGGAACGGAAAGGGGCGCTGGAGGCCGCCAACGAAGCGGCCGCCGCCGCCT
This sequence comes from Liparis tanakae, assembly GCA_036178185.1. NCBI lineage: Eukaryota > Metazoa > Chordata > Actinopteri > Perciformes > Liparidae > Liparis > Liparis tanakae. The sequence continues at coordinate 23,342,831 of CM070102.1, forward strand.
CGGCCGCCGCGGCGCCCCAGGGCTCCTTGACCCCCAGCAGAAGTCCTCCTCACCGCGAGGGGGGGGCGAGCGCCGCCAAGAGGAGCTTCTCCAGTCAGAGGCCCATCGAGAGGCAGAACCGCCGCGGCAACGGGGGCGCCAAGCCGGGCCGCGGCTACGCCGGAGTCAAGGGCGAGAGGAGGGGCGGAGCCAAACCCGGGCGCAAAGGGTGAGTTGGAGACAATCGGCCTTTTGTGCGCTCGGCGTTTTGTTTATCAACACAACGAGGTCCATGAACAGAGCGACTCAGACGGAGGTTCATTCACACAGAGACGTCTGTTTCCTGTTTCCTCCGTAGTGATGCAGGAAGTCGTGTTTGTAGATCTCGTTTTTAATTGAGCGACAGCAGAGATCAGTCACGTCATCCGTCTCCTCTATACATCTCTCTCGATCTCTCTTTTGATACCCCTCTCTCTCTCTTTCGATACATCTCTCTTTCGATACATCTCTCTTTCGATACATCTCTCTTTCGATACATCTCTCTTTCGATACATCTCTCTTTCGATACATCTCTCTTTCGATACATCTCTCTTTCGATACATCTCTCTTCGATACTCTCTTCGATACCCCTCTCTCTTCGACACTCTCTCTTCGACATCTCTCTCTTTCGATACCCCTCTCTCTTTCGATACCCCTCTCTCTTTCGATACATCTCTCTCTTTCGATACATCTCTCTCTTTCGATACATCTCTCTCTCTTCGATACATCTCTCTCTTTCGATACATCTCTCTCTCTCTTCGATACATCTCTCTCTTTCGATACCCCTCTCTCTTTCGATACATCTCTCTCTTTCGATATCTCTCTCTTTCGATACATCTCTCTCTTTCGATACATCTCTCTCTTTCGATACATCTCTCTCTCTTTCGATACATCTCTCTCTCTTTCGATACATCTCTCTCTTCGATACATCTCTCTCTTCGATACATCTCTCTCTTCGATACATCTCTCTTTCGATACATCTCTCTCTTTCGATACATCTCTCTCTTTCGATACATCTCTCTCTTTCGATACATCTCTCTCTTTCGATACATCTCTCTCTTTCGATACATCTCTCTCTTTCGATACATCTCTCTCTTTCGATACATCTCTCTCTTTCGATACCCCTCTCTCTCTCTCTTTCAATACCTCTCTCTTCGATACATTTCTCTCTCTACCTCTCTCTATACATCTCTTTCTCTCTCTATACATATCTCTCTCTCTCTCTCTCTCTCTCTCTCTCTCTCTCTCTCTCTCTCTCTCTCTCAATACATATCTCTCTCTATACATATCTCTCTCTCTCTTCTGGACCCTGCCTTTGTTCATTCCTGTCCTCTGACATGCGTCTCTTGTCATGATCAGCCTCGCGGCCCCGCAGATCTCGGAGGGCGGAGCGCCGACCGCAGGAGGAGCGCCTCAGAGGCCCCCGAAGGACCAGGCCGGCCGGCGCAAAGAGGAGGCCAAGCAGGCGGCCAAGAAGCCCAAAGAGAACGCGCTCTCCCAGTTCGACCTCAACAACTACGCCAGTGAGTAAACGCAGCTATTCCTTCTGTTATTGAGCCAGGAGCCCGCACTAGAAATGTAAACGCCTCCCTCTTCCTCCCGCGTAGGCGTGGTGATCATCGACGACCACCCGGAGGTCACCACCACGGAGGACCAGCAGTCCAACGCCACCGACGACGGCTTCACGGAGGTCGTCTCCCGCAAGCAGCAGAAGCGCCTGCAGGACGAAGAGAAGCGGAAAAAGGAGGAGCAGACGCCTCAGGTGAGAGGAGGGCGGGAGAAACACAGAGCTGCACAACGTTGATGAAAACGAGTTTAACGGACTGACTGTTCTTACAGAACTGGAGTAAAAAAGGCTCGGGGGAGAAGAGCAGAGGAGGCGGAGGGAAGCTGGCGCCCAGATTTGCTAAAAAGCAGTCATCACAACAACAACAACAGCACCAACAACAACAGTCCTCTCAGCCTCCTGCGGCCCCTCCCCCTCAGGCCCAACCTCCACCCCTCCTCTCTGCCGCCCAGCATCCTCACCTCGCCCCCTCCCAGCCCGCCGCAGCCCCCCCGCCTCCCGAAGGAGCCGCTGCCCCGCCGCCGCCGCCGCCCTCCGTCCCCGCCGCCGCCGCCCCCGCCGCCGCCGTGGACTTCCCCTCAAAGGGTTTGCTGCCCACGCCTACGCAGGCGCCGCACGGCCCTCTGGGTACCGAGCTGTGGGAGAGCAAGGCGGCGCCGGGCTCCACCGTCCTCCCCGACGTCAAGAAGCGTGAGTGGAATCCGTCGATTCTGAGTTTTCTTACATTAGTTTAAGAAGTGACTTCATCGTCTGACGTGTGTGTGATGTGTGTTGCAGTCGGTCCGATCAGCCCCCCCCAGCCCCCTTCCGTGAGCGCCTGGAACAAACCGCTCACCTCCTTCACCGGCACCGCCGCCGAGGTAAGTGGACCGCGCCGCTCTCCTTGATCCTTCTGTGTACTTTCCTTTAAAGCCCCACTATGTAGTGTTCCCTTGTAGCGCCCCCTTCAGGTATTTAACGTGTACTTCAGTGTGGTAAATACCCAGTTACGATAGATCAGGTGTCTGAACCTCTGGCTCTGAGCCATATATGGCTCTTCTGGTGACGCATATGGCTCTTTTAAGTTTGAGTTAATAATAATCTCCTCCGCCCCCTGTAACTTTCTCTCTCCTCCAGATGACAGCAGCAGTAATGTCAGGTCCCTTTCTTAAAGACGTCTTTGTTCTTTAAACTAAAGGTCTGTTATCGGTCGTCTCCACAGCAGCATGTCTCTCTGTCTCTACGTCGCGTAGCGGAGACAATAAAAAGTCCCCTGTGAGGTGGACTGGACTATGTGACGCTGGTCATCATGACAGAAAGCAGGTCCAAGGACCGGGCGCTACAACATGTGACAGAGTCGGTCTTTAGCCCACAGACCCCCGAGTCATTGTAGCAGCACCATTATATATTTTTTTTTTCCGAGCCGTTATTTTAAGGTAGATTTGTTACATAGTGTCGCTTTAAAGCCGAGAGCTAAACCGTCTGCCGTGTCGCCTCAGGGTGCGAAGCCCGGGCCGGAGGGCGGGGCCGAGTCGGTCATGGACATCATTCAGTTCGGAGCGCCGTCGTCCGCGGGCAGCACCGACAGCGACGGAGTGCCGGTGCTGATGGAAATCGTCTCTGACAACAAGCTGCCGGCTCCCAAAGAACAGAGGCAGAAGCAGCCGCGGGCCGGGCCAATCAAAACACAGAAGGTAAGCGGTGAAAGTCCCGGAGCGTTCACATGGTTTATTCACAAGGAAGATGATGTAACCTCAAAAGTTTAGGAAAAGTCACGGAAATGTTTTATACTTACGCCGCGTTTTAAATAAATATGTACGTTCTCATACTAGCAATAAAAAAAAAAATACATACATTTTTATTCTTTTAATCTAAATGATTGTCTCATTCATTTGTGTCATTCAAGTTTTATACTGCATGCTTTGAATTCTGATTATTTTAAATACGACATTTTCTCACTTTTTCATGTATGAAACGAGATTTCACAAAACATCTGGTCATGGAACTGTAATTTAAGGCCTGGAACCCCATTGGTCACCATGTAGATGAACCTGTTCATTGGTCATGAGGATGAACCTGTTCATTGGTCATGAGGATGAACCTGTTCATTGGTCATGGTGATGAACCTGTCCATTGGTCACCATGACGATGACCCCAGAGTTTCCGTATCTAATAATCCGTCCTCCAGCTTCCTGACATGGAGCCGGTGGAGACGAAGGAGTACAAGCCCGGCCCCATCGGCAAAGAGCGCTCGCTGAAGAACCGCAAGGCCAAAGACGCTCGCGTGGGCGACGGCGACGGGATGGAGGGCGGCGGCGCCGGCGGCGTCATCGTCAGCAGAGCCTCGGCCTCCAGCCCGCCCGTCATCGACGCCGCGGTGCCGGAGCTGGGAGGAGACATCGAGGGCATGATCACCATCCCCTCGGCCGAGTACCACAGCAACTCTAAGGTAGGCGGGGGGGCACCGCGCTCTACTGGGGGGGGCTGTCCTCGTGGACGCAAAGAAAGTCCAGGGTTCGTACTCTCATGGAAAACCTGGAAAAGTCATGGCATTTTAAAATGGTCATTTCCAGGCCTGGAAAAGTCATGGAAAAAAACTTAAATCATAAAAAGTTTTTAAAAAGTCGTGTAAATGTGTTATAATCACATGTTCATTTACGCCGAGTTTGAAATAATTATTATATTTTTTAAAGAAAGACGCTCAAAATATAAGCCGGCGTACGCTCTCGATACGCCAAATTTTCTAAATTGTTCATGTTTATACCGAGATTTCAGTTTTGTCATGGAAATTTGGTTTAAAGTCCTGGAAATCCACTGGTCAACATGTGTAAGAACCCTGATGTATGATAAACAAAGGTTCAGCTCAAAAATAGATGTTTAAATAGTTTGAATCTGTTTTTAAGAGCAAATAAGTTAGTTAGTTTTTTGAAAATGATGCTGTCTGACGTTGATCCTTCCGGCTGTTGATGCACTGAACCGTGTTCGGAGAGCATGTGGAGTAGGATTTTTGCAGTTTACCATAAATACTGAGTGTGTGTGTGTGTCTCCCCCCCCAGGAGTCGGTCACAGACTACACCACGCCCTCCTCCTCGCTGGCCGACAGCGTTCCAACGGGAGTGAACAAAATAGAAGAGAGCCTGGTGGCCAGCGTGAGTACTGCACAAATAGATGAGTCGGCTGCACGACGACGAGCCTCGAACCCTCGACGCTTTGCGTTTAAAGTCAGACACTCACTCGAAGGCGTCCGGTGTCCGTTTCCAGGTGGCGCTTCCTCACTCGCTGCCCCTCCCCCGGCGAGAGACCCTGCAGCAGAGCTCCGGCCTCAGCACCGTCTCCCCCGCCACCGTGGACCTGACGCTGAAGGTGCGTGGCGGGGGAGGCGGAGCCTCGGGGTTCCATCTTCTGGGGGAAACGTAACCGCAGCGTCGCTCCTCTCCGTCTCCCCCTCAGATGGAGTCGGCCCGCAAGGCGTGGGAGAACTCCCCGCTCCTGGAGAAGAACTCGCCGGTGACGTCCTCGTCCTCCCCCATCACCCCCGGCGCGTCCTCGTACTCCACCTTCTCCTCCGCCTCCATGCCGCAGATCCCCGTGGCCTCCGTCACCCCCAGCACCTCCCTGTCAGGTAAACGCCACCCCGCATTAGAAGAGCGCTACGTCGCTGTCGGCCGGTGTTCTGTCATTTCATGCTACTTGTCGAGAACCGATACCTCGTGGTATTGCGCATGCGCCGAGTCGATTTTCCGAGTTTTTTTTGACACGCCCATCATGTTTTGCCACCCTGTCGATGCAGGTCTGATAACTGGGAGTGACGTCATCAAAATCCAGATTATTTCCCTAGTTAAAAGTACATTCAGCATGTATATTGTACAGGTAGTAATAATATGTAGTAATGACATGTAGACTAATGAGTGATAAGCAGTTGCTATTTCTTTTGTTACAACAAATTATTGTAAACATTTGTTCACATTATTATAACTAGAATGGGCACTCGGTAGAGCGCATACCTTCGCAATTTACGTTTTTCACCTTTTGGTGACCTTGACCTTTGACCCAATCACTCCCAAAAACTAACCGATTACTCCTTGGGTCATGACCAATCATCCCACCAAGTTTCATAAGAATCGGCTCAGTTTTGTCTGAGTTAGACGAATAACGGACGGACATATTCACAAATAAATAAATAAATAAATACGCGCCGGCGAAAACATTGCCTTCTGCATTTTCAATGCGAAGGTAATAAAGCGCTGGTTTATTATTAGGGTATTTATTGTTGAAGATAAACACTTTAAAAGTGAAACATTGCACTTTGAAAGAAAAGCATATTGTGATAGTACAATAACATCCTATCAGAGGGTAGCATGGATCGATACACACCTATCGCTTTATGCAGCGGTAGCAAATTCTGACAAGGCAGCAAAAAAATGACAGAACACCGGGCGTCCTCCCGTCGTATTCACCGCGCCGTCGTCTCCGCCCCTCGCAGGCGCCGGCACCTACACCACGCCGTCCCTCGGCACCAAGAGCGCCGCCGGGGCCTCCGACCCGCCCAACATCTGCAAGGTGAAGCCCCAGCAGCTGCAGGGCGGCGGCCTGTCGTCCTCCTCCAGCAGCAGCAGCAGCAGCAGCTTCTCCCAGCTGGGCTGCATGCCCGCCCTGCTGCCCCCCCCCCAGCAGCAGCAGCAGCAGCAGCAGCAGAGCCCCCAGGTGTACGTCTCCCAGTCGGCAGCAGGTGAGCTCGCGTTTACTTCCTAGGGGTTTGTTTGTTTTTGTTTGTGAAGATGAATTCGCTCATCTAGAAACCCGTGTCTGTCGAGGTTCTGCAGCTCAGATTCCGGCCTTCTACATGGACACCAGCCACCTCTTCAGCGCCCCCCACCCTCGCCTGGCTCCTCCCTCCATGGCGCAGCAGCAGGGCTTCCAGCCCGGCATCTCGCAGGTACGAGCTTCTGTCTCATCGCACGCACCTGGAATGCGCAGCGTTCGTACGGTCATGGAAAACCTGGAAAAGTCATGGAATTTTAAAATTCATGGAAAAAACGTAAATCATAAAAGTTGGGGGAAAGTTATGGAAATGTGTTATAATCGCCTGTTCATTTACGCCGAGTTTGAAATAATTCATGTTTTTTTTTAAAGAAAAACCTCTCAATACGCAACATGTTTCATGTGTATATAACGAGATTTCAGTTGGGTCATGGAAATTTGGTTTAAAGTCGTGGAAATCCATCGATCAACATGTGTAAGAACCCTGAATGTAGAAACACACATTTACTTACTTAAAGTGACACTATGTAACTTTTCCCCTGTAGCGCCCCCTTCAGGTATTTAACGTTTATTTCAGTGTCGTGAATCAACATATTAAAAGTCATTGTAGCGGCACCATTTTTTTCAAGCTGTTATTTTAAGGTGGAAAAGTTAGACAGTGGGGCTTTGAATGGACTCGTTTCCTCTCCAGCCGACGGCGGTGCAGCAGATGCCCATCCCTCTCTACGCGCCGCTGCAAGGGCAGCACCAACAGCATCATCAGCATCAGCACCAACACCAACAGCACCAACAGCACCAACAGCACCATCAGCACCATCACCAACACCAACACCAGGCTCAGCTGGGCCTCGGCGCCGGCCCCCCCGTCTCCCAGCAGCAGGACCTGTTCGGCTCCTCGCTGCAGCCTTACCGGTAAGTCTCGCCGCCGCTCCCCGTTCCGCCACCGCCCCCCCCCCCCTCTGACCCGGTCCCGCCCCCTCAGGTCCCAGCAGGCCTTCATGCAGAGCGGCCTGTCGCAGCCCTCCATGATGCTGTCGGGCCCGTCGCTGCACGGCTACGCCGGCGTCCAGGCGCAGGAGCTCGGCAAGCCGCAGTCCGGCCTGGCGTACCAGCAGGCGTCGTCGGCGCAGCACATCCCCATCCTGTTCGAGCCGCAGCTCAACCAGCCCTCCGGCATGGGGGGCTCCCAGCTCATCGACACGCACCTGCTGCAGGTAACCGGGCTGCACAGAGGAGCGGGCCCGCTCGGCCTCGTGGCATCGACCGGCGCCGCGCTGACGGCTCTATTTATAGCCGGTAGCGGCGCTCTGACCGCCTCTCTTCTGTTCAGGCGCGACAGAGCATGACTCAGCACTCCAGCATGTACTCAGGCCCGGTGCAGCAACACGGACAGAGCAGCTACTACAGCAGCAGCCAGTCGCCTAGCAACGCCATGCAGCAGGTGACATGCAGCGCCACCACGGAGCGCCCCGATTGGTCGAGTGTCCGGTGGTGAAAAACGGCCCAATGTTCCACCACTTTAATCTCTCTTTCTCTCTCTCCCCCTCCTTTTCTCTCTCTCCCTTTCCCTCGCTCTTCCCCTCTCTCCCTCCCCTCTCTCTCTCTCTCTCTTCCTTCCCCTCTCACTCTCTCACTTCCTTCACTCTCTCTATTCCTTCATCTCTCACTCTGTCTCTCTCTCTCCCTCCCTCCCCTCTCTCTCTCTCTCTCTCTCTCGCTCCAGATGACGGTGTCGATGCCCAGCTCCCAGCTCTCCCTGTCCAACTACGGGTCGGGTGGAGGCCAGCCCCTCCTGGCGCTGCCCCCCACCCCCCCACAGGTGCAGCCCCCCAACATCAGCCGGCAGCCCCCGATCTCCCAGCCGTACCGCGGCCTCATGGGCCCGGGCCACGGCCTGATGCAGCCGCCCTCCAGCAAGGTACCCACAGAACTCATGGTCTCACGGTCGCGTCTCACGGGTTGACGAGAAGACTTCCTCGAGAAAGAGCTCAAAGTCATTAATACTTTATGTATGTGGGACGGTGGTCCTGAAACTAGACTTTAAAGAATCTGCATTTAGGTGAAAGAGGTCAAACACTGGAGTCTGACTCTCACCACACACTTGCACTGGGATTTAAATGTTGCAGATGGACATGGACATGAAGCTCTTCGGCGGCGGGATGGATGTGAAGCCCGGTACCCCCCCCATCGGCGCCAGGAGCACCACGCCCACCTCCAGCCACTACAGGTACGCCTGTCGATGCAAAACCACCGAGGCCCAAATAAACGTGATGTGTGAATTACAAAAAGTTCCACCTGTCATTTCTACCAAGTTAACTAAGTATTTGGTCACATGACATTTAGATTCTCCTCTTCCTCCTCCTCCTCTGCAGAGCGAGCTCCACGTCTCCGAGCAGCCAGTCCAGTAAGATCAACAGCATGCTCTACCAGAAGCAGTTCCAGGCCAGCTCCGCCAACATGAGGATGGCGCAGCACTTCCCCGGCCAGTTCAACCCGCAGGTAGAGTCCCGGCCCCTGGGTTTGGATTGTGCTGGATGTCAAAGGTCAAAGGTCAAGCCCCCGTTTCTCTCTCTCCCTCCAGATTCTGTCTCAGCCCAACATCGTGTCCCCGTTGGTCCGACCTCCTCACATCAACTCGTTCGCCGGAGGCGTCCAGCGCTCCGCCATGGGGTCGCCCAATGTGGGCGGCGGCCTCATGCCCCACCCCCACCCCCGACCGCAGCACGGCCAGCACCCTCCACGAGGACCGCCTGTCCCCTCGCTCGCGGCCAGAGGCCCGCCGCACCTGGCGATGAAGGCCGAGCAGGACCTGAAGGTCCGCTTCCCCGTTTAATCTGGGGGGGGGGGGGGTTAGATGGTGTGTGTGTGTGTGTCTGACTGACTTGTGCTCGTGTGTCTCCTCTGCAGGCGAAGCAGCGGGCCGAGGTGCTGCAGGCCACCCATAAGTTCTTCTCGGAGCAGCAGCAGATCAAGGAGGCGCAGCTCCTCAAGGCGGCGCGGCTGGAGCAGAGCGGGAAGCCGCCGCTGGACGCCGCCGCCCTCGCCCCCAACCACCACCAGGCGGCGCTGGGCCCCGACCCCGACAAACCCCCCGGCTCCGCCTCAAAGCCCGTCCGGACCGGCCCCATCAAGCCGCAGGCCGTCAAGCCGGAAGAGGGCAAGTAACGAGCGGGGGGGGCGGAGCCTCCTGCAGATGACAATGTACGGAAGAGAGAGGATCGAGCCCCGTCCGCCCGCCGCCCCGTGTCACACCCTGGAGGGGGAGGGGTGGAGCCCCTCCCCCCACCGCTGTAAGGGGGCGGCGCTTTGAGTTGGATTCTTCCATCGCGCTCGAAAAGCCGATTTAAAAAATGGCCGCACAAGTCGTTCCACAGAAAATCGACTCTGACGGAAGAAAAGAGTCGAAAATGAGATTTGCTGCTGAGTTTGCCATTTTTATTTTATTTCTTTAAAAAAGAACTATATATACGTGTGTATATATACATACATACATATATATAGTTCTTGATTTCTGTTTCCCTTTTTTTATTTCATTTTTCTTCTTATTTTTTTACCCAAATAGGATCACACATATTATACCAGTGTTTTTTCTGTGGGTAAACTAAAGAATCCGAAACTATCTTTCTTCACTTTTTCTCGTCGCCCGATCTCGTAACCGGTCCGGCGCTCTGAGCGAGCGGGGAGCGCGCCTCCGTCTCGTCCGCGGTCGCCGCGCCTCGAGGCGCGAAATCCGAAAGTTTGTGTCTTTTTTTTTTTTGTCGTCGTTGTTTTTACCAGGATGAAAATGTGAAAGGAAAAAAAAAAAATTACAGCAGCTGATTGGAATGAATGATTCTTTTGATTTATCGATAAGTCCGTGAGCCTTCGCTCCTGCCTTCTGCTCATCTCCTCGCCTGAGTTACTGACGCGTTGGGGTGTGTGCGCGCGCGTGTGTGTGTGTGGGTTTGTTCGTGGTATGGAGTGGGGCCACGCCCTCGTAGCTGGACTCTCCTGTCTTTAGCCAAAGGTTGAGCAACGCAGAGACGGCACGGCCTTTATGGGGGATTTTAGGAGTTTTGATTGGACTTTACAGGATCACTACATGCAGCTACTGCCACACACACATTTCACTGCTTCACACACCGACATGTGCACACACACACACACACACTCGCTCACACACGCGTCACTGTAAAGCACCCAGACCTGCTGCTATTGACTGATTTCAGTGCCCTTAGCTCGAGTAAAGCTGCAGGATAGGGCTATTTTAGAGGAGTTGATGGTTGAAATGGTAGAGAACTCGAGTGTGTGTGTGTGTGTGTGTGGGGTGTGTGTGTCAACCCTCACGATGACAGAGGAGAAGAAGAAAAAAAGACAAGCCTCAAGTTCAAACGCGTTTTTAAGCCGAAGGACACTTATTGTTTCGTTGTCGTTACTGATGAGAGCGATCGGCGCCGTTTTCTGTCCTCGCCTCCGCTGGCTCCGCCCACCACGCGGTCACCTCGGGGGGTCGTGGTTGACAAGGGGGGGGGGCCCTACAGAAATGTACAGTAGTGAGTCCATGGAGGATGAAAGAGGGAGGGTGGATTGATTCTTTTTTTGTTGAACTTGTACAGGGTTTCATCGCTGTATTAAAATATGTACGGTCTTATTTACATTCTCTTGGTTTGGTTACAGAAACTAATAAAATAATATACTGTTGATGTCTGGTTTGTACTTAGTTATTCAAGTTATTAACACTTAACACTTAAAAAAAAAAAAATTAACACTTAACACACAAATGACACGGTTAACAAAATGTAAATTGTACTTTGGTGTTTACATTTTTACCTTTTTACTTTTGATTTTCTTCTTTTTTAACATAATCTAACAACACGCTCGCGATGGGGAAGATCTTAAGTTAAATAACGACAATAATTAATATATAATAGCTTTAAATCATACCCTCTAAAATAAAAAGGCAATTTGGTTTGAATGTTATTTCAATTAAGACGCTGCACCGCTCCCGTCTCACCACTAGGTGTCACTACAACGCTTTAAAACAGGAACCTCTAGGAACGCCATACTTGGGTACCACATTGAAACGAGCTGTGTTTATATCATAAGGTAACATTACATTTATATTAAGTCATAAAAAGTACCTCATATTTAGAAGACATGGAGCACCTGAGGGGCGTGGCTTAATATGGAAAGAAAGAAAATGGAAGAAGTTTGGATCCTGCGTGATGCTCCAGTGCTGAGCGCGTTTACAGGAAGAAACTTCCAGAAACACTTTTTGGTGAAATTAAATTTTTAAACCTAGTCTATTAAAAATAAATATGTATACAACTGATTCTCTTGCCCTGTGGCCCAAGACGACACGCTGGAATGTAAACAACAGAAATCTCTGTAGTCGACATCTAAGCGTACATCGCCGCTCGCAGCTTTAATTATTATTATTAGCCAGAAAGGTCACGCTCCTGATTGGTCCAGAGCCTCTGTGGCTGTCTACGGAAAATCCTGCATTTGGCTCCAGGAAACGTCGTATTGATATTTACGGCTTCACGCTCGGAACTCTCGTAATTGGCGTTACTCAAACTTTCTAAAAACACTCTTTAGTTAATTGGTTACTGACGTCGTCATGACGACGCTCTGCTGAGGGAGCTGTCCTATAACAGCAAAACCTTTATTACTGTAACATGTATCGCCAAAAATATGAAAAGTGGCCCCATTTCCAGCTTATTTCTGGAAGATACATAGTTTTTATTACCTCTAGTTATTTCTTATCCATAAATAATAAGGTTTTTAGTTAGTTCACAAACCTTATTTATAAAGGGGCACAAATACTTCTACGGTTTGTAATAAAACAAACGCTTTTAATTCAGGACGTTTTATTTCATGATCTTGAATGTGACATTCTGTTACATGCAGTTTATTTAAAATTACATTTTAAAAGTTTTCTCTGATCCTTTATTGTAAAATACATTAATCTCTCAGTACTCAGATATGTGTACACACACAAATATACATATTTATTGCGATAGCTTATCAGGAAAACGACAATCATATATGAAGGCGGTACAAAAATAATTCCTCTAAAAACCTGTTTGTGGGCGGAGCCACAACAAAAGCCCCGCCCACTGAAGAAAAGAAACACGGCTACGCCTTCATCTCCCGTTTGGCGTTTTGGGAACTCGTCACGCCGAGACGTCGGCGGCGTTGGCTTTACGGACTACGACTGAGTCTTTGAAGAAAGGAACGTGGCGGCCTCTAGTCGACCAATGGAAGCCTCTAGTCAACTATGGTGGCCTCTAGTCGACCAATGGAAGCCTCTAGTCAACTATGGCGGCCTCTAGTCGACCATGGCGGCCTCTAGTCGACCATGGCGGCCTCTAGTCGACCATGGCGACCTCTAGTTAACTATGGCGGCCTCTAGTCGACCAATGGAAGCCTCTAGTCAACTATGGCGGCCTCTAGTCGACCAATGGAAGCCTCTAGTCAACTATGGCGGCCTCTAGTCGACCATGGCGGCCTCTGGTTGACCATGGCGGCCTCTAGTCAACCGTGGCGGCCTCTAGTCGATCAATGGAAGCCTCTAGTCAACTATGGCGGCCTCTAGTCGACCATGGCGGCCTCTAGTCGACCATGGCGGCCTCTAGTCGACCATGGCGACCTCTAGTTAACTATGGCGGCCTCTAGTCGACCAATGGAAGCCTCTAGTTGACTATGGCGGCCTCTAGTCAACCAATGGAAGCCTCTAGTCGACCATGGCGGCCTCTAGTCAACTATGGCGGCCTCTAGTCGACCATGGCGGCCTCTAGTCAACCGTGTCGGCCTCTAGTCGATCAATGGAAGCCTCTAGTCAACTATGGCGGCCTCTAGTCGACCATGGCGGCCTCTAGTCGACCATGGCGGCCTCTAGTCAACTATGGCGGCCTCTAGTCGACCATGGCGGCCTCTAGTCGACCATGGCGGCCTCTAGTCGACCATGGCGACCTCTAGTTAACTATGGCGGCCTCTAGTCGACCAATGGAAGCCTCTAGTCGACTATGGCGGCCTCTAGTCAACCACAACGGCCTCTAGTCAACCACAACGGCCTCTCGTGGACCGCGGCGGCCTCACTGCGGCGGCTGGCGCCCGAGCCGCAGGTCGTAGGTCACCATGTGGAAGTTGTCCCAGGCGAACAGCTTCCTCTGCGCCAGGCTGTAGTCCACCATGCTGTTGTAGCGGTACTTGTTCCGGAAGGGCACGGCGATGGACTTGCCGCGGCCCGTCGCCGTGTCGTACACGTAGTTGACCGCCGTGTCGGGCGCCGTGTAGCTCGCCACGGCGTACAGCCGGCCGCACACCATGAAGGTGTTGGCCACGGAGTTCTTCCTCACGCCCGTCTCCCAGCTCCTCTTCACCTCCAGGCTGTCGGGGTCCAGCCGCGAGATCACGATGGCGCCCTTGGCCTTGTTGGTGGAGTAGACGGCCCACAGGCCGCGCTCGTCCGCCGACAGGTCGATGTCGGTGTAGCCGCCCCACGAGTACGGGAACTGGCCGTGGAAGCCGGCGTGCGGCAGCTCGCGCCGCGCCGCCGTGCTCTCCGTCGCCAGGTCGTAGCGGATGAGCGAGCGGCTGCGGCGCCGCTGGTAGTAGAGCGAGCCGCGGTACAGCGTGGCGCCGGTGCTCTCCACCAGCTCCGGCAGAATCAGCACCTGTCGGGGGAGGGGAGGCGTGAGTGGAGGAGCGGCCCGGTCGGCCGGAGGCTTCGACCGGCGGCGGCACGCCGAACCTTGGAGGGGAATCCTCTGGCGAGCTGCTCCATGTCGTCGTAGCCGAACAGCTGCCGCACGTCGGAGCCGATGGTGTCGATGCGCCATACCATCGCCGGCCCGTAGGGGGCCACGGCCTCGGGGTCCTGCATCCAGACGCCGTATTTACCCGCGATGCTGTCCGCCTTCCTGTGAGTCACCGGCTCCCCGATGGCGACCAGCTCCCCACAGCCTGAGGAAGAGGAGGAGGAGGAGGAGGAGGTTATACACGTGTGAGATTAAATGTTATAGAGAATATAATTATATTTAAAGTCTGACAATCGACGTTAAGAGCTTTGAATAAATCAATAAAAAAGGTTTTTTCGAACAGATACAGGACGTTTATATAGACTTCTATACAACCAGAGGAGTCGCCCCCTGGTGGTCAGGAGAGAGAATGCAGCTTCAACACATGAAGCATAGACTTCTATACAACCAGAGGAGTCGCCCCCTGGTTGTCAGGAGAGAGAATGCTGCTTCAACACATGAAGCATAGACTTCTATACAACCAGAAGAGCCCCCTGGTGGTCAGGAGAGAGAATGCGGCTTCAACACATTAAGCATAGACTTCTATACAACCAGAGGAGCCCCCTGGTGGTCAGGAGAGAGAATGCGGCTTCAACACATGAAGCATAGACTTCTATACAACCAGAGGAGCCCCCTGGTGGTCAGGAGAGAGAATGCGGCTTCAACACATGAAGCATAGACTTCTATACAACCAGAGGAGCCCCCTGGTGGTCAGGAGAGAGAATGCGGCTTCAACACATGAAGCATAGACTTCTATACAACCAGAGGAGTCGAGATCGTATATTTCCGACTTCAGGAGTCATTTTTCCGCGCTCAGTGCTCCTCATGGGGGGGGGGTAACCTGAGTGCGATGAGGTCACGACCCCCTCAGGAGCAGACGGAGAGTCTGCAGACGCCGCCTGGCGCTCGTGTCGAGTCACCAGGCGGCGTCTGCCACCTCCTAAAATACACGCCTCGCTCTCAGGTCTCCGGCCCGCGGCGCCGGATCAAGAGTCCGGCAGGACGTATAAATACTCCCCGGAGGTCTAGGGTGGCTTCACGTGGCGACCTCCCAAACAATCAGAGGCCTGGGGGGGGCTGGGGGGGGCTGGGGGGGGGGCTGGGGGGGGGGGCTCGTTAGGCGTCCACTTTTACATTTACGAGACAAAACGTGAAAGTCGGTGTGAGGGCCCTCGGGTCGGCATGACGACGGTGTTCCCTTCTGCAGTATTAATAGCAGCATTGGGGGGTTTGTCAGGTCACGTGGAGGAGGAGGGGCGGGGGGGGGGGGGGGGGGGGCACCAGGACTGTTATTGGAAATATACTGGAGAGTTCCTTCTTTTACTTTATTCTATATTTCATTCTTTTGATCTCCACGAGCACTCTGCTGTTCTTCTTCAGGTCCACACACACACACACACACACACACACACACACACACGTGCATTCAGACACACGTGCAGTCTCACACATACACACACACACACACACACGTGAGGTCACACTCAACAGCTCGACGCCCCTTTAACCAACTTGAAGGTAAACAAAGGGTTAAAGAGCGGCGGCCAAGTTTTAGTTTTTTTAAATATACATTTAATAGGGTTTGGACTTTGCCCCAGGGTTACATTCACACACACACACACACACACACACACACACACACACGATGAAGTGTGCCTCCTGTGGACGTCAGAACTAAACTAGGAAATCATTTACAAAGCTGGTTGTTTTTATGTCTTTGTATCTTTTATGTCTTCTTATTCTGAAGTCACAAAGTTAAATGTTTCTGAACATGTTCACATGTGATTATGTGAACACGTGAAACATGTGAACATGTGAACATGTTAATATCTGAACCTGTGGCCCGCTCCAGTGATTCTGTGAGGAGGAAATCTTAAAATATAATTCAACCGGAGACCTGTGTTGTCCTCGGGAGCCGGAACCTCCGTCACCTCGGCCTTCAGCTCCTGGAAACCCGGAGAACCACCGAGCTGCCACGCCGAGTCTGAGGAGGAGAGGAGAGGAGGAGAGGAGGAGGAGAGGAGGTGAGGAGGTGAGGAGGAGAGGAGGAGATTTAGTGTGATGAATCGAGCGGACGTGGAGGCAGGAGGTTCTGAGGAGGCGTGGCCTCTACCTCTCAGGCTGCTGCTGTCGCCCTGCCGGTCGGGCCGGGTCAGCAGGTGAGACCTGGGACTGGAGCCTGTGGACACACACACACACACACACACACACACACACACACATGGGTCAGTTATCATGAGGAAGCACAATGGAGCAGGTCGGAGAGTGTTTGTTTGTTTGTTTGTTTGTTTGTGTGAACGACGGACGGTCATGAATGTGACGCAAACACAGTCGGGCAGTCGGTCCATTCAACCGCAACACACACACACACACACACACGCACGCACACACACACACACACACACACACACACATCCGACACCCATGTTCACGGCCCTTAAAACTTCAAACCATTATGCCTCGCTCTTCCCCCCCTGTCTCACTGTCCCCTATCGGCCTCCTCCTCCTCCTCCTCCTCCTCCTCCTCCTCCTCATCCTTTTTTGATTTGACCTCTCACCTTCTCCTTTATTTCCCCTCTCTGACTCCTCCTTGACACCATGTGTACCCAAGAGCCATCATCATCATCATCATCATCATCATCATCATCATCATCATCATCATCATCATCATCATCATCACAGCCACTTTCTCTGACACCCCCCCCCCCCCCTCCTATATGACGATATTTATTATTATTTAGTTTCCCCTCCCTCTGATCTCTTCTACAGGTGCCTCTAGTGGGGGGGGGGAGCTCTGAGGCTTCAGCCTGCAGGTGCAAACATGAGCAGATCACCAAGGGTGTAAACATAGAACTGAGAAATGGTGTGTGTGTGTGTGTGTGTGTGTGTGTGTGGGGGGGGGGTCTTGTTAAACGGATGTTTGGCTACTGCAAACACGCAGCATACCGGAGCTTAACCTCCCCGGCTCCAAGATAACTCCACTAGGGCCCCCCCACCCCCCACCCCCTGAGAGTATAGGGTTCCCCCTCCCCACCTGCCCTGACCCTCCGGGCGTCATCAACCCCCCACACACACACACACACACACACCGAGATGAGGCCTCTAGCACGGAAACTATCACTTCCAGATCGTGCATCGCATTTCAGACCCCCCTATCCGCGCCCTGCAGAGGGAAACACCCTCATAAAGAAAGTCGGATCCGCTCACGAAATACTGGCCGCCTAAATGTGGGACCAGGAACCCGAGCCGAGTGATGATGACAAAACATCAGAGGCTGCGCACTTCACTCGAACTGATATAAATATATATAAATATAAATAAATAGATGTATAAACATTTAACTAATCAGAGAGCAGTTTGATTATTACACCTTTATCCACTTCAACGCCGTTTTCTGAGAGCGATGGAACTAAATTCCTTCACGTAATTGGCAAATCAAGCCCAATAGCTGCAGACAATGTACAGGAACACACACACCAGACACACACACACACACACACACACACACACACATACATACACACACATATATACACACACAGTGCAACACTCTGATCTACTTGTGTGTTGTAATTGTGCATTGAAATAAAAACAATGCACAATTATCTTTGAGCTGAGAATAAGAAATGAAGAACACGTATACATGTATATATGTATATATATATATATATATATATATATATATATATATATATATATATTTATGTGTATATGTGTGTGTAAGTGTGGGTCAGTGTGGGGTGTTCTTGTGTGTCTCTCACCCCCGGCGGCTCTGTCCGGCGGCGGGGGGCCCGGCGGGGCGGGGGTCTGAGGAGGACACGGCCTGCTCCTCTGGAGCTCCGCCTCCCTCCTCATCTCCTCCACCCGGCGCTGCAGCCCCTCCAGCTCCTGCTCCAGGCGCTCCTTCTCCCCCCGCAGCAGGTTCCTCTCCCCCGTGGTCCGGTCCAGGGCCTCCTGGAGCCCCGAGGAGGCGCCCCCCCCCCCTCCGCTCAGCCGGGCCACCAGCACCTCCAGCAGGCTGAGTCTGGCCTTCAGGCCCTCCACCTCGGGGCCCCCGCCCGTCTGCGGGCAGCCGGCCTCGGCGGGGGCCGGCACGGTGAAGGTGTAGTGGCACCGCCCGGTCCGGTCCTCGGCCCGCCACAGAGCGGCCCGGTCCTCAGCGCCGCCTCCCAGCGAGAGTACACACACACACAGCGAGAGCAGGAGCAGCATCGTGGGGACCGCGAGCGGATCAGAAGGTCACGGGTCCACTCCTCCTCCTCCTTCTTCTTCTTCTTCTTCTTCTTCTTCTTCTTCTTCTTCTTCTTCTTCTTCTTCTTCTAGATATTGAACTCAAACTCTCCTTCAATCATTTACTAATTCCAAATTTTCTGGTGATGATTTTATTGATGTCTTTTTTCAGGTATCTCTTCTTCCTTTTCTCCTCCTCCTCCTCCTCCTTCTCAGTGGACAGGTCTCTTAAAACTGAGCTCTCCCAAACACCCCACAGATATTTATACAATCTGGAGGGGAGGGGAAGAGAGGAGAGGTGAAAGGAAAGGAAAGGAAAGGAGGGGACTGAGGGATAACAACTTGGAGGAGGGGGTCGGAGGACAAGGGGGGAGGAAAGGAAGAAGGAGACAGAAAGTCGTGGGCCGATGGTGGTTTATGGGGACAAAAACATCCATTGTCTTTACATAACTTTGAGCTTCTGTTCTCTAAAAAGCTGTTTTCTATATATATTTTTTATATTTAAGGGATCAACATGTCTTTTTAATTTGTGGAACTCCCCCCCCCCCCCCCCCCCCCCCGGCGTCTCGTTGCTCCCGAGGAGCTCAGTGTCTCCTTTCATGTCGGGGGGCCAGAAACGGGACGCAAGCATAAGGGCCGTCGGTGGGGAGGGTCAAAGCTCCATCGATGACCCCCAAACAGGGTCTCAACGAGGAGCCACTGTCATGTCACACAGGCCGAGTGGGCTGGTCTGGTTGTATAGAAGTCTATGCTTCATGTGTTAAAGCTGCATTCTCTCTCCTCACCACCAGGGGGAGACTCCTCTGGTTGTATAGAAGTCTATATTGACTCTACTTCTCTTGATGTATTCCCTCAGTAAACATGTCAACATGAGTTTATGTCTCAGTCTCTAGTTTCAGGTCTTCTTCTATACAGCATGATGTCATCGTTTATACTTTATGGTCATTTAGAGTCTACAGACCATGAAGCAGGGGGCGCTTTAGGGGCGGGGCTTAGGGTGATTGACAGGTCGCTAACCGCTCAGCTGGGTCAGAGTGATCCATCCCTGCTGACCCGGCTGACCCTCAGGCTTCTCTCCAGGGAGGCCGGGGGTCAGAGGGCGCACATGGCGGCGCAGACGTGTGATTGATGAGGCGAGTCACCGATTGGTCGGACAGATGGGCGACTGGACGGAGGAGGCGCAGTCCAACGCGAGCGAGAACGAGAAGCGGGAGAGAGGGAGGGAGGAGGAAATAAATCATCAAAGGAGGGAAAAGAGGAGAGTAGAAACACGTGGAGAGGGAAAAACAAAGAGGTGGGAGGAGACAGAAGCTTCTGGCAAAGGGGGAGGAGCCAAGAACACGCCAACCAATTGGAAACGTGCTCTCCACTTGTGACATTCTCCCGGACAGGGTGTGTGTGTGTGTGTGTGTGTGTGTGTGACGGATGCTGATTGGCACCCCCCCCCCCCCCCCTCTATTATGATTCATATAACTGCTGCTATGCCTGGAATCTGAAGTCCTCCTGTAAAACCAAAACACGCCGCGCCGCCATGTGGGCGTGTCTCCAGCTGGGAGAAATGTTCTCTTGTGCACGGGTATCATATTAAAGTTTATTTATTATATTAAAGTGTAATACGGAATTCAATAAACAAATCAAAGCCATAACATCGTGAACCTGGAGGACAGAGATGAACTATCGTTATGATTATTGTGGACAAAATACAGTTTGAACCTTTACATTTGGGATGTATCTATAAATATATATATATTTATAGTTGTATTAATATAGCGGTGGCTGTGTGTGTGCTTTCAGCATAAGAGATGAACAGGTTTTATATGGAGGGGGAATATGTGTAAATATATTAACATGTGAATATTTTGACCCAAATCCATCAACAACACAATTAAATACACATAAAAATAGTTTTTCACCTGAAAATAAAAAAAGTGTTGAGTGGGTTGAGTCCTCTTGAAGAAGAGGAAGTGAGCTTCCTCTTTAGTGTGATGTCAGTTATAAAGATGGACATGTTTGGATTATGATTCATATCTTTTGTCAAAGTCCATTCCTCTCAGGTGGGATGGATGCCAGCTGTGGCTCTAATCCCAGAGAGGCTCTCTGATTGGCCGAGACAGAAGGTCACAGGGTCCAGCTCATTAAATATGCAAAGAGTAAGTGACACACCTGTGTGGTTTGTTTTTATTCATTTTCTTTTTTTCTCCAGGTAGATCAGCGCCCGTGTCCCTCGTATCTTAGCAACCGCCCTTCAGCCTAGGACATCAAAACAAGAGTATGGGAGGAAACGCCCTCTTCCTCTTCATCTTCAAAGCTGAAATGTGCCCCCCCCTCCCCCCTCCCCCCTCCCAACACCCCTACCCGGCGTCCAGTCACCTCAGACTTTAGGGCCGTCTCGGGACGCCGCGCGGCCAGTAAAGTCAGACCAATAACTTTTTTTCTAAAGGTAATGAGATCAAAGGAAAGCTCAGGACCAGGGTTTAGAAAGTGGAGAATGGAGGGATGGCGTTTCCATTATCTCTGTTTCCCTCCAACTCACTTTGACTTTGCCCCGAGCACCGGAGCTGGTTTCATGCCCACAGGAAGACCAGTTAAAAACAGTAGAGACCAGTATAAACACAGTTAAAATCATTTAAAACCAGATGAACCCATTTTAAACCAGTAGAAACCAGTTAAAGCCAGTTGAGACTAGTTGAACCCAGTCGAGACTAGTTGAACCCAGTCGAGACTAGTTGAACCCAGTCGAGACTAGTTGAACCCAGTCGAGACTAGTTGAACCCAGTCGAGACCAGTTAAAGCCAGTTGAGACTAGTTAAAGCCAGTTGATACCAGTTAAAGCCAGTTGAGACCAGTTAAAGCCAGTTGAGACCGTTAAACCCAGTTAATACCAGTTAAAGCCAGTTAAATCCAGTATAAACCAGTTAAGTCCAGTATAAACCAGTTGAGCCCACACTGGGTTGCCCCCCCGTCTTTTTAAATCACTTTATTCCAGAGCAACAGATACAAAGGTGTGTCGTGTTTCACAGTCTTCAACAGAACGTCTTCACACAATCAATATTTACAGCAGAATAAATTAAAAAGTGAGGAAGAGGAGCGACGAGGGTCCAGAGGTCGTGAACCGCAACACGACGACCTTCAGCGGTATGCAACAGTTCTGTGGCGGCGGCCCGGGGGCTTTGAGGTACGGCACAACAACAAGAGGCGAGATGGAAATGTGAGGAGGAGGAGGAGGAGGGGGAGGAGGAGGGGGAGGAGGAGAGGGGGGTTGATTGGTAATGGCCCAGCACTGATGAGGAAACATACCTGATGAAGAACAGAGTGAATAAAAGGAAGCAGATGAGCTTCAAGATGTTCTGGGGGAACATCTGAGGAGCGTCCGATAAACAGGACACGCCCCTTTTATACGAGCCCCCCCCCCCCCCTTGGGACTGATCTCACGGCAGATTTATGTGGAAATATAAATGATAAGATCTGAAGGGTGGAGGCCAGATTCCTGAGGCTGACGCCGGGGGAGGGGAGGGGGGGGAGGGGAGGGGGAGGCTGGCTGGCGCCCCCTAGCTGGAGTGGAGGACCGTGTGCAAAAAAAAAGAGAGCGAGAGAGGAAGAAGACAGTTCTCCCTCATCCTCGTCGTCGGACGCTAGCGATACCGCAGGATCACTGGAACTGAGAGAGAGAGAGAGAGACGGAGAGAGAGAGAGAGAGAGAGAGAGAGAGAGACTATAATATTCAAAGCACACGGTGGTAACGTGAGTGTTGTGTCTGAAACTCACTGATGATGATGAGCAGGAGGGCGACAACCACCGAGGCGATAATCATCTTCATCTGTGGAAGAAACAACACATTCCTTAATATACACACACACACACACACACACACACACACACACACACACACACACACACACACACACACACACACACACACACACACACCTTCATGTCCCTCCACCACATCCTCCTGTGCATCTGCTTGGCTCGGCTGCTGAAGGCCGACGCGTTGTCCGACAGGCTCTCTGTGAGAGAGAGAACAGAAGAAGAAGAAGAAGAAGAAGAAGAAGAAGAAGAAGAAGAAGTTACGCGGTGGAGACAAAGGGCTATTGTTCTGCCTTTGAAGTCGGACCAGGTGACTCAGAAGCGCCTGGCAGCGCGGCGGCGGCGTGTTATGTAACCGAACAACAACTCGCCGGGATTAGAAACACATTTCCTCACAACCGGTCCATCTGCATCGTGATGGTCCATCTCACACACACACACACACACACACACACACACACACACACACACACACACACACACACACCAGACTCACCCGACTTGTCCTGCAGGTCGTCGAGCCGCTCGCCCCTCTCGATGACCTTGGAGATGTTCTCCTGCATCACGTCGATCACCTCGTCCACCTGTGACTGCACCCTGAGCCGCAAGCAGGAGGACGTTACCACGGGAACACAGACCCCCCCACACACACACACACACACACACACACACACACACACACGTCTATCCTCTTTTCATCCTCTTTATTCTGGACCTGCAGAATAATGCCGAGCTCGTCGCTTTATGACACGGTTATAAAGTCGCTCTTTTTTGAAATGGTCATTTGAAGAGAGGAGGACACCGATAAAAGGAGAGGCTCGGGAGGAAGACAGGTCACCATGGCAACTGGTCACCGCCACACCGGCGGAGCTGCAAGAGAACCGTCGGTCTTGGACTTCGGCTTGATTGCGCGTTAAAAGACGTAAACATAAGAAATACGCGGAACCGTAGCTGGAGAGAACCGGTAAAACACACACACACACACACACACACACACACACACACACACACACACACACACACACACACACACACACACACACACACACACACACACACACACACACACACACACACACACACACACACACACACACACAAGCTGCACCCTGTGATAACAAGACCTTAAGAAAAAGAAGGTTCCAGGTTCAGACGGACGAGGAGCTCGGAGTCGTGTGCAAACAGTTCGTAAAAGCGTCCTCGTAAAAGAGAGAAAAGAGTCGCTCCTCGTGACCGCCTTCGGAGAATTTAGAACGACACGTTTCCGTTTAATTCTAAATCCTCCCGGACGATAAAAGACGAGCTAAAGACGAGGCGCCGTGGACCGCTCACGGTCGGCATGGTAACGCGAGGGCACGGAGGGCTTTGGCACTCTGATGAAAGTATGGTAATATTTAAACGACTGCACAGCGAGCGCCACTGTACCGCCAGGGTCCGGGGGGGGGGGGAGGGGGGTTGCGTAACGCAGAGGCCCAACACTCCGGCTGCTTTGTGTCGTACTCACTGCTTGAACTTGTCATTCTGCGGTCCGAACCGGGGCCCTGATGGGCCGCGCCTGAGGAACAAGAGATGAAAGATGAAAGGAAGAGGGACGATGATGACTCATTTAGGGTCAAACAATCTTATGTTCGCATAAAGTCACTTTATGGAGACGAATCGGACTGAAATACATTTGATTCACGGATCGCTCTGTGTTTTATAGAATGAAAACAAACTCACAGAAAGAAGTCTTCCTCCTCATCAGAGTCCTCCTCCAGCAGGTTCCTCTGTGCAGCAGAAGGTCAGAGGTCAGGGGTCAGATACGGGGTGAGCTCTGGATGATTTGAGTTCAGATTGGTTGCCGTGGTTTCCGATAGCGAGACGTTCGAGAGCAGCGTAAATATTGAATACGCCGTGGTCTGGCCGGGGGAACGGTGGCCACGGGATGATGGAGGACTTCACGGGTGGAGGGCGCTAACGCTCTCCTCCTGCCCGCTCTGGTGGTCGTTGTGGGGGGGGGGGGGGGACCCCGGGAGCTTCGCTTTGATCCCGGTTCAACACAATAGCAAAGAGGAGTTCACAGAGGAAAGTCAAGATGTAAAGGGGGGTGGGGGGGGGTCAGTGTGATGAGAACCAGACGTTTGGCTCCGGGGGGCTTCTTCACTTTTCCATAAACACTAATTGAATCATCATCTCGTCTTCTCCCGACATCTGCTCCCGACCATTCCATTTGTTTACGGCAGCCAACAGATGTTCTTTTATATTTAATAGATCCATTTATATATATATTTATATATTTGTTTATTTGAGGTTGAGGTTGCGTTAGCGTGGGGGCCGTTACCACGACGGCTGACGGGTCCCGTCACGCCGCCAGGCAGAGAGGAGACACAGGTGTGGAGGTCGAGAGGAGATGTGACGGATATGCATGATACGATACGATTAGGATACATAGACCCCTCCCCCCCGTCTCACCCCTCCTCCCCCGTCTCACCCTCTCGCTGCGTACGGATCCCGTGACCTCGTCGTCATTGAGGTGCCGTTTGAACTTGGGGGGCATGTTGTCTTCAGGCTGCTCCTCCTGGTCCGGCTCCCTCTGTGGGACAATGGAGGGGGGGGGGGAGAGATCATGACGTGGGCTGTCAACAACAACAACAACAACGGGCCTGCTGACAGGCGGCCTGCTGAGACGAGTGCGCTTTTATAATTTGGGAGAGTTTTTGACTTTTTTCTGCATTTTGGCGTGAATCTGAAGTCGCTCTGCAAACAATTGAGTTAATGAGAATCAGGAGAAGCGACCCCATCGACTTCCTCTCCGATGTTTACCTCTGGAACGCGTTAAGAGAGCAGCTCTTCCTCTTCAGCTGTGCGTGAAATAAAACTCCTCCCCCTTTTCCTTCTCAGTAAACACAGACATGAGGAACGATATGTCGTCCTAGTCGGATGACTCGCTCCCTCATGTTCCTGTAGGCGTCTCGCCAGCTACGGAGACGGGAACGCCGTCGACCATCTGCGTGGAAAAACTCAACCGGTGTCGGACATGCTGTTCTTCTAATTACCCCTCCCCGCCCTCCTCTTCCTCCTCCTCCTCCTCCTCCTGGCGTGTGTGTTGGGGTTCTACTTGTTCCAAAACAAGCCTCAATTACACTGAGCTACACATGTGATCCTCAGGCCTGTCTGCAACTAACAAGGGGAGGAAACACACACACACACATACACACACGTACGCACACACACACTCCACCTCTCTCAGCCCAACGTGTACCATTGAATCCGGTTCGGTCTGACCGTCTCACTGTGGCTGTTTCTCGGCAGCGTCCCTTTTTTTTCCCGGCACTGCGATATGGGAGCGGCGGTATAAAAGGCCGGAGAGGAAGTTTCCGGTAAACGGAGGTGAAGAGAAGCAGGCGGACAGGAAGGACTCGCTCTGAAGCAGCGACAGCGAGAAGAAGACACAGAAAAGAGAGAGAGAGAGAAAGAGAGAGAGGATAAGCCAACTCTGTCAGGAGCTGGAATCCATAAATAGATTTTCTTTTTAGAGAAAAAGTGGTGATTTTGCATTGATTTGCATAATGATGACGAGGAGCCTGAAGATTATTAATGACCACAATCGATACATGCATTGCAATGTGTTATCGGCTCTCCCTACTCCCACTGTTAGGGTCCTTAAAGGAGCCGCAGCTCCTCTTTAACAACATCATCTCAAGGCAATATCCTCTCAACATGGAACAACATATTCAAACTGTATTTGAATTATTGACATTGCTTTCTCCACATCGAAGAGACATCGGACCCTGGGACCTCCGATTAAATCCCGATTAGACTCCGATTAGATTCCGATAAACCAGCAGCATTTTAGCCATTAGGCCACTTTAATCTCGTTAAACGGTTTAAATACGTCATAGTTTCACTTTAACTATTACGTCACAACACCGGAATGCTGTAAGTGGCGGTGGAGCGACATGAAAGCGAGCTAGTTGCCAAATAGCTAGTCTCCACGGCACCTAGGTTTAGCTACCAAGCTAAGCTAAGGATGCTACCTGGTGTCTTTCCCCCTCCCACACACACACACAGATCCGGTTGTTCGATGCCGGAGAACTCGGAGCACGCGCAGCCTCGGGGTATTAATCCAGGTGTGTGTGTGTGTGTGTTCAGTTGGTTCCGCCGCGCTGGGTTAGCAGGTGCGTCACGGGATTGTCATGATGGATGCTAGCGGTCCGCTCGTCTCTACTTCCGGCGGCGTCAGCTGAGCAGGAAGTGAGCGAGAACATCTGGAGGAGGAGAGGACCCGCTGCAGATGTTCAGAGGAGGAGAGTTTTATTAGTGAACACTCAAGTTGTTTAAATTGTAAACTTCTCTTTACTTCACCTCTAAATACTGCCAGAGGGAATTATTATACCAACAAATTATATATATATATATATATATATATATATATATATATATATATATATATAACTGTGCATTCATATTTTACAGGAATTATTACACCTATATATATATGTAACTGTGCATAAACATTTTACATGTTAAATATTTTAAAATCAAGTTCATGGCTTTTATATATATATATGATGTATATACGTCAACCAATTACATAAATCAGAATCCAGTTCATTGTCAAGTAGCTTTTCACATACAAGGGTGTATTGGTGCAGATATAGCAAGATAAAATACTCAAGCATGTTTATCTATATTGATTTACCACTTATGGGCCATTGTTATTTTACTCTTGAAACTTGTACTATTATATTGTCAATTAACATTAGCCTTTTACTATCATTATGTCTTGATTACATTCCTTTTATTAATTTGAAATTGCTGTTTTTTTTTCATTAAAGCCATATTTATTTATCTTTCCTAAAACTATTGTATATATAATTACCATTGTTGGATGGAGCCTGGAACCTGGGACTTATCATTGCTAACATTCCCTGTATTTCGTGTGCACATACTAATAAATAACGAACATGATACCGAACATGATACTTGCAGAACATGTTTCTAGTAGTGTAAGACATGATTCAGTTAATGTATTTCTTATTTTTTTATAGACAGAACGAGAAAAAACAACAAATCAAAAGAATAAACATTTATGAATTTAAATGATATATGAACATCAGTTGTTGTTCAAATGAGGGTGGTTATAATAATGCAAGTTGTCAACACATTGTTTTCATAAGTAGTTTTAAAATATTTTTAGATTAATAATTTAACCACTGCCTGTGGTATGTCTGCCTCGCCTGTAGGTGGCAGTAGTGCGCATGCACTAGCGTGCCTCTGCTCCAATGTAGTAGTAGAAGAAGAACACTTTTACCGGAAAAGTCCCTTCTCCACGGTTAGCTGCTGAGCTATCTGCGCATCACGCCTCGTTTACAGATGTATTATTATGTCTCCTGATTCATTGTTATCTTGTCAAGTAGCTGCGGGTGTTTCTATGACTACGTGCAGTTGAAAAACGGACGGGCTGTTTTTTGTCGCCACCGGGGCTCGAACCCGGTCCCCCCGGGGAGATGCAGAGCGCCGCGGCCGAGTCCCGGCCCCTGTTCGGCGGCGCGCTGTCGGCCGTCGTCCCCCGCGGAGCCAAAGACGCCAGCGAGCTGCGGGAGATCCCGGACAACCAGGAGGTGTTCGCGCACGAGCGCACCGACCAGAGCCTGATCGTGGAGCTGCTGGAGCACCAGGCTCAGGTGGCGGACCGGGACGCGGCCCGGTTCCACTTCGAGGACATCGCGGGCAGCAACAAGGCGTCGGAGCCGGGCTCCGGGTTTGAGGTGACCGGCGAGGCGCGCGTGTGCGAGTCCGAGCTGCTCCTCGCGGACTGCGGCTCCGCCTGGACGCTCACCGGCACGCAGCGCGTGTCCAAATTCAACGAGGAGGCGAGGAACACGGTGACGCTGCACCTGGCCGTGCTGCGGCTGCCGCGGTTCTCCACCGACGTCCTGATCACCTTCAACGACCCGCAGAGGATCGACCCGGAGAGCAGCAGCGCCGCGGTGGCGGAGGCGCGCTCCGGGGACCGCTGGACGGAGCAGGACTTCCGGCGCTTGTTGCGGACTCTGACTCTGCACAACCCGGGGCTGTTCGGCTAGAACTACGACTGGGGGCCCGGTTGATGACGCGTGATAGGACTGTGCAGAAAAGCAGGTGTTTTTTAGGGGATCGCCACCTGAACGTTCCCGTAGTGGTTCCCCGCGCATGCGCTGTTCTGCCCTTGATGCTGATGTTCTTCTGACATCTAAAAGTTGAATTGACGACCAAACATTTCACTGTTTCGTCTTAATAAAAGTATCCAAATTGTAAATGTTTGACCGCTTTTCATTTTTGCCTTCGCCTAAGTAAAAAAGTATTAAACCGAATCGCATGAAATTTGGTGGGATCATTGGTTATTATCTGGGGACCAATTGATTAGATTTTTGGATGATTGGGTCAAAGGTCAAGGTCGGAAAAGGGTCCAAATCTTCTTGAATGCATGGAATTTGGTGGGATGAATGGTTATTATCCTGAGACCATTTGATTAGATTGATGGATCGATCGGTTCTAAGGTCAAGGTCATGAAAAGATTAACATCTTTTTTTTACCATAGCGCAGTAAATTTCTATCCAATTGGCAACTAATGCCAACATGTTCATAATTCAAAGCCCAGTCTTGTGATATGTGAAGGTATGCGCTCTACCGAGTGCCCGTTCTGGTTTTAACATGTAATTCTCTCACAGATCATAATTAATGTGCATTTCTGTTTTATGTGCAGGAGTGAAATAGGAGGTTTTGGGACATAATGTCATCGTTTTGGACACAATTTCCTCCCCCAGTTCCCAATCTCCCACTCACTCTGGAAATAGTTCCACCATTTATTCATTAGGGAGTAGATCTTTGCCCAGTGTCTGTAATGCATACACAAGGCCATTAAATATCCACCCACTAACCAGCCAGCTTGTATATTTATATATTTCTACAGCTTAATAAAATCACACTAGTGGCTGAATCAAGTCAGAAGGTTATAGGTGAGCCAAGTTTCCACATATAAATGTATCTCCGCGTCCTCAGACCGGACCAGAGCCTTTTGGTCATAAACAGAGTAAATTGAAAGGGACAGTCCCAGCAGGAATAAGTATTAGGTCAACTGTTTCCATGCTCTGTGGCTGCGGCCTCATGGTGGAATAATTCATTAGCCTGGATCGTTGGAGAGACTTCTTTCAGCTCGGGGTGAGTCTGGTGAAATGACTCATTAACCGGTCGCTTTGAAGACTGTTCTCCTCATTTCATGCACGGCAGTTATTTGAGGAAAAGTCATCACAGCGAAGGGACTTCAGGGTAAATCTGGAATAACAAAATACGAGAAGGACCGACGGTCCCAAAGCCACATCAAGCCCTCCTCGTCCTCGGGAGGGATTAAGATCTCGTAAAGTCCGGCGTAGGACATTCCTTCATCCACCGCAACAAGCTGCCGCCGGACCTCGTAAAGCCTGAACAGACGCCCGCCTCGCAGACCGGAGGCTTCTGGAGCAGACACCTGAGTAGAGGTCACGCCAGGTCGCCATTACTGAGGCGTTGAGTGTTTTCCAGGCCCTGAAAACAGCTCTTTAAAATAAATAAAAAATCATTTAGCAGCGACATTGTTTAACTATTTTTTAGTTCATGTATCATATTAAAAAAAAAATTATATTCACGTTAGAATTGGGCAGTGACCAGGATAATATAACATATATATATATATTTTTTTATGTATCAGTGTTTCAAAAAATAAAATCAACAGAGAAAAAGCAGATAAATGCACCACACTCACTAGAAAATATTTATTACTGTTGCAGTAATTATTCACTTCCTCTCCTTATTCATTGTGCATTTATTCATTATCACACTTTTGTCAGTTAGAACTTACACAAGGAGATTTAAATATAGGTTTATTAAAAATAAGAACACATTTTTAACCACATATTATAGAAGTAGTAATTGCGATCACATATCTGTCTTTATAATCCTCTGCAGGGACACATTTAAAGGTTTGATGCATTTGGCTTCAGAAGCTGACACAACTCTTCAGTCCTCCTGCTTCTTCTTCTTCTCCTGCGGTGAGGTGTTGTTGTTTTGAGAGAAGTGCTCGGACATGGCAGCGAGCGCGCGGTAGCGATGAGAGATGGTGTTCTTCACCTCCTTGGGGAGTTCAGCGTAGCTGCAGATGAGAGGGAAGGAGTACAAGTCAGAGCAGATCGTTTCCTGCAACGTTCAACGCCTTTCTGTCCCGTGCGCTGCCCTCTGGCTCCACCTGGTGGTGTGGACAGGGCATTGCATCCAGTCTTTCCTCACGTTTTGTCATATCCCTCTGGCTGGAAACAGGGATCCCACCCAAAGTCCCGAGGTCCCCTGGGTTCCACAATATGTCCCTTAAAATACCAAGAAGTATATGGATTAATAATTATATATATATATATATATAAAATACACACACATGCATACAAAAAAGACTCAAACCTCTGTCTTCCCTCTGAACAGCTGCACTGGTTCATCTTTCCCAGCAGAGTAAGCAAAGGTGCAGAGAGCCCACGCCGATTTATCCTCAAACCCAGCGAGGAGTTTGTACAAGCCTGCAACCGAACAGTTCACTCAATCAGAGAGTTCTGCTTAAATCTCGCCGTGAAAACATCTCAGATTAGGGTTTCACCGTTACCTTCTGGCTGGAGTTTATCCAGGAACCACTTTCTGCAAAAAAAGAAGAAGGTAAGTTGCATGTAATAAATATTCATTCACACCATTAAATGATACTTTATTATACTAACATGTAAGGGCCGGGCAGGCCTCCCAGAGCCTTGAAGCACAGACAGGTGTCCTCCACTATGACCGGCCCGTCAATCTGAGGGTGAAAAACAGACTGCACATCAGTTTCAAACCTTCAACACACACAAGTTATTACTTGCATGACAGTGTAGTTAGTGTACCTGCTGTGCAGCCTCCTTACACTTCTGTATGGAAATGTCATCCGGCTCCCCTTGGTATTCGGGCACTGGGTGGAGACAATATTTCGGTGAGCGATGACGTGAGGAATAGATTTAATCTACTGGTGGTCTCTGCTTTAATACTTACAGTCAATCTTTTTGGACACTAGTTTGTATGGAAACCTGTCCCCCAGGATCTGAATGACCTGGTGGATGTGATGGGAAGAAAGAAAAAGAAAAACAGAGTTAACCTGGAAGGAGAAATGAAACCAGGGATTCTTTCTGTGTAAGATTTCAGCTCAAACTGACAGTCTATATTTAGCTGGCATAGCCTGGAACAGCATAACAGCTATAAGTATTCAAGTATATCTGACCTGAAACATTAAATAAGTATACTTATTAAAGTATATTCAGCCTCAGCCGTTAAATAAGTATACATATTAATGTATATTCGGCCTCAGCCGTTAAATAAGTATACATAGTAATGTATATTCGGCCTCAGCCGTTAAATAAGTATACATAGTAATGTATATTCGGCCTCAGCCGTTAAATAAGTATAAGTATTAAAGTATATCTGACCTAAGACGTTAAATAAGTATAAGTATTCAAGTATATTCGGTCTGAACCGTTAAATAAGTATAATTATTCACTTATATCCGGCCTGAAACTGTTACTATAGGACAGCACAACTGCTATCTGTCGGCTCTCAGAAGTTAAACGTTTAATTCTCACCTCTTCGAGTTTCTTTGCGTTTCCAGTCACGAAGACCACAGACCTGCCAGCGGGCGCCGCCATGTTGCCTGAAACCCGGCGGACTAACGCTGTCGCACCACAACACTTCCGGTCTCAGCGACAGACAATTAAAACCAGCCCTGAGAGCCTCAGCGAATCACCGGGCCGTGTGTAGCCCCGCCCTTTAGATAGCCCACCAATCAGCATCGCGGTGTCGCCAGCAATGCCGTCCGGCTGGAAAAGTCAGCGCCATGTGGAGAAGTTGCTGTCAACAGACTCTGTCGCGGGTAAGTGAGCCTCTGTCTGTCTCCGGGGGGCTTCTGCGGCCTCACTGCGGCCCGACATGGACCTACTGCCCCGCACCGCCGAGGAGTTCAGCTCCGCGGAGTACTGGGAGAGGTTCTTTAAGAAGCGCGGGGAGAAGGCGTTCGAGTGGTACGGAGACTACAACAAGCTGTGCGGCGTGCTGCACAAATACATCAAGGTCCAGGATAAGGTGAGGAGACCCAGCGAGGGCACAGGGGGGGTTAATTAAATAACTACTCCACCAGAAGAACATGCCCTGCATGTAAGATCTTACTCAAGTAAAATGTACATTAGCATGGATGTACTCAAAGTAACAAAAGCTAAAGCACTAATTCTGCAAAAAAAACAGCCCATGTGAGTTATTTTATTCTAATTTCTTATTACACCATTTACCCACTTGAGGTTTTGGGGTAGTTACATCTATAAAGATGCATCGTGTCTGTAAGGGCGTCATGTGTTTTGCATATTGAATTTGAATCTGCAACTTTATCTGACAAAGCATTCATAATGTATCGTGGGCTAGAAGTATGTGTAGTGTAAAATGTAAACACTTAAAGGAAGTTCCCTCAGAACTCACGGAGGTGTGGCTCCTCCCTTCCCGCCGCTCCCCAGGTGCTGGTGGTCGGCTGTGGCAACTCTGAGCTGAGCGAGCAGATGTACGACGTCGGCTACAAGCGCCTCACCAACATCGACATCAGCGAGACGGTGGTGACCCACATGAGCCAGAGGAACGCCGAGCGCCGGCCGGGCCTCGTCTTCCAGCAGGTGGACGCCACTCGAACCCCCTATGAGGACGCCAGCTACCAGGCGGCTCTGGACAAGAGCACGCTGGACGCCATGGCGTCAGAGGAGGAGGGCGCGCTGGCCAGGAGCATGCTCACCGAGGTGGGAGGGTGGCGGCTGCAGGGCGCGGGCCGCGTGTTTCCTCCTCTCTGCCGCTCACTTGTTGTTTTATTTCCTCCCGCAGGTGAGCCGCGTGCTCGCCGTGGGCGGGCGCTACGTCTGCGTGACGCTGGCGGAGGAGAGCGTGGTCCGGCTGGCCGTGGAGCACTTTGTGCGGCTGGGCTGGGCGGCGAGGCTCCACTGCCTGCAGGAGGAGAGCGGCGGCGAGGAGGACTCCTTCGCGCTGCCCGTCTTCGTGCTGGTGTGCACCAAGTTCCGCCGGCCGATGGCCACGCCCCTCCTGGAGATGTGCCTCGGGGAGGACGGCGCCCCGGCGCGCCTCGCCAGCGTCGCCGACCTGCTGACGGCGGTGCGCGAGCGCCAGGCCTACGCCGTGCTGAAGAAGAGGCTGCGCACCGGCACGGACGCCGGCGCCAACCTGTCCCTCAGCCTGTGCCACGCCCAGAGCGGCGCCCCCCGCTACACGCTCACGGTGCAGGACTGCCCCCCGGGCGCCAAGCCGCCCAGAGCCAACCACTTCGCCATCTTCATCGGTGAGCTCCCCCGTTCCCGCGCCGCTCTCTCGTGCACGCCGCCCGCTCGCGCTCACGTCTCCCCCCCAGGGTTCGTACGGTCATGGAAAACCTGGAAAAGTCATGGAATTTTAAAATAGTCATTTCCAGGCCTGGAAAAGTCATGGAATTAACTTTTAAATCTTAAAAGTTGGGGAAAAAGGCATGGAAATTTATTGTAATCACATGTTCATTTACGCCAAGTTTGAAATAATTAATGTTTTTTTAAAGAAAAACGCTCAAAATATAAGCCGGCGTACGCTCTCAATACGTAAAATGTTCTAAATGTTTCATGTTTTTAACAAGATTTCAAATTTGGTCATGGAAATTTGGTTTAAAGTCTTGGAAATCCATCGGTCAAAATGTGTAAGAACCCTGCCCCCCTCTCCCCCCTCTCCCCCCTCCCCCCCAGTGCCTCAGGGCAGCGAGACCGCGTGGCTCTACAGCGCCGCGGAGGGGCGGCGCCAGCTGGCGGCCAGCGCCAACTTCCGGCGCCTGGTGGTGGCGGCGATGCACAGGAACCAGGAGTACGCCGACATGCAGGCCGTCCAGTCGGAGCTGTCGCCCATGGTGATGGACCTGGCGCCGCCCGGGATGCCGGCCAACCAGCAGGTGAAGCGGCGCTTCAGGGCGGGGCCTGGCGTCCTCCGGGTGAGACGGCGAGCGAGTTGACTCGAGTTTCTCTGTCCAGGTGCCGTTTCTGTCGGTGGGAGGCGACCTGGGCTGGCGAGAGGAGGTCAGCCGCGGCGTGAGCGCGCTGAGCGGCGAGTACTGCGTGGAGAACGTCCGCGGGGAAGACGGGGAGCTGTACCGGAGGCTCGTCTTCCTCTCCAACGCCGCTCTCGTCCAATCGGAGAGCCGCCTCGTCCCGCCGAGCAGCGGTCGGTTCTTTTTCCTCGTTCAATGAGGTTTTAGATCTGCGTTCTTTTTTCTTTTCGATAAACAATATAAGTTTAGTCGTGGCTCCAAGAGCCAGAGAACATGTGACACCTGGAGAAAATCAGGTACATTTAACCTTTCATTAATCCAATGACTTAAAGTTCAATGTATACAACTATACAGGACAATATTAGCAGATTTTTTTTTTTTAAATATTAGAAAGGATACAAATATTACTATTGTTTAATACACAATATATAATCATATAATATCTTGAAGGCTGTCTGAAGATTTGAATCTGTAAATGTAAAAAATTACCTATTATTTATTTATATTCTCTCTTTTACAATAATGTATTCACTTTTAATTCATTATTTTCTTGTTATTATATTTATAACTTGTATATTTCAATTTTATTTTATTAATCTATTTAAAATTTCTATTTTTTAATTATTATTATATTTTTTTCTTTTGTTTTCTAACCTTTTTATAATTGAATTGCTTAATTGCTTCGAGTCGTCTGTCGTCTTCCCGGCCGACACGTGTTCCATCTCATCTTCTGTGAACTCATAACCTCTTTATGAAAGATGTCTCATGAACTTTAAGCTCGACTGAACGTAGAAATGTAGATCCATGCAAAGAAGTCTAAATATTCCTGTTTCCCGCAGCATCGAGTCACAAGAAGAGGAACAGAAAGAAGAGCAAGCCGCCGGCGTCCTGCGCCTCGCTGCCGGTGGACAGCGGCTTCCTCTGCTGCGCGCACCACGAGGTCATGGTGGCCGGCCTCGCCGCGCTCGGAGTCGGCTCGCCGGAGAACAAAGGTCCGTTCAGACCGTTTGTTTTGTACAGTCGGTGGAACGAGCTCTGGAATGAGCTCCGTCTTCTCCTCCCAGGCGTGCCGGTGGCGGTGCTCCTGGTGGGGCTCGGCGGAGGAGGCCTGCCGCAGTTCCTCCGGGACTTTGTGCCCGACGTGGCCGTGGAGGTGGTGGAGCTGGACCCCGTCGTGATGCAGGTGGCCCAGGAATGGTTCGGCTTCCGGCCCGACGAGCGCCTGACCGTCACGCTGGGAGACGGCCTGGAACGCATCTCCGCCCTGGAGGAGGGAGGTCGGTACACGGTCAGAGGGAAGCTGCTCTGATGGGGAACAGGAAGTGACCTCACAGTGGAGCGAACTGTCTCCAGAACGGCTTTTATTTATTTCAACCATGAGCTGTTATAGACAAATATACTTTTAAGAGTTTCTCCTTTTACATTTCATTTATCAGAAATCGCCGTGAGATCTAATGGAACAAATAAAACAGAAATGAGCTCTTATGAATAATTGGATGACATATATATATATATATATATATATATATATAAAAATATTTTATATATAAATATTACTTTAAATATTTCTTAAAGGGAACATATAGCTAAATTCTAGCATGTATTACAATTCATTTTACAAGTTAATTTAAAAATAAAGTCACTAAACACGTAATCAAAGCTCAAATAAAACACAAAGTAACTCATGTACTTCAGAAAAAATACTCATGAACACCTTTTCCTTCAGTACACCGTCAACTACCGTACTCAAGTCAAGTTACGAGATTAACATCTACTTCCGGTCTCACTGGAAGAGCTTCAAAATAAAAGAACCTTAAACAAAACAAAGGCACTTACAAAATAAAGACAGAGAGTCAAGGCAAAACAAATACAATAGTAAGAAACTAATATAAAATTTAAAAAACAAATATTAAAATAAAAATATAAAATAAAAAACAGACAAACTAAATTAGGGGAACCACAGATCTGTATAAAATCACTTAAAAGCTGTTCTATAAAAATGAGTTTTAAGAAGTGATTCAAAAGAAGTCCCTTAATAGTCACTATCACAAGATGTGCATCTACTTCCGGTCTTGCCAAAAAAGCTTCAAAATAAAATGGCACTTAGAAAATAAAGGCTTTTGGTAAATTGTCATCATATTAACAGAATCTTCTCAGAGTCCTTTACACTATTTCTTCCCGCCGCAGGTGATCGTTTGTTCGACGCGGTCATGTTCGATGTGGACAATAAAGACACCAGTCTGGGGATGAGCTGTCCGCCCGCTGCCTTTGTAGAAACCTCCGTCCTGCAGAAGGTCTGCAGACTGCTGACCCCCAGAGGTACGGTATTCAAACATCTTATTGTTTTCCTTATCTCTAGTGTATTCTGTGCATTGTCGTGGTAACAAAGGCCTTTTGACATGCGGTCGGACCAGGAGTGTTCATCCTGAACCTCGTGTGCCGGGACTCGGCCTTGAGGAAAAGCGTGCGGGAGCGCGTGAGCGCCGAGTTTCCCACCATCCTCTCCCGGAATGTCGAAGGCGAGGTCAACGAGGTGCTGCTGTGCTCTCGCGGCGCGGCGGACGGCTCGTCCCTGAACCGGGCGGCCAAGAGCCTGCAGGGCGCGCTGCTCTCCGGCGGGAATGGAACCAGCAGCCGCCGCCCGCACATAGACGTGGCGGAGCTGTTAAAGGACCTGAGAGTGGAGTGAAGTCTGACACGCCAGAGAGAGAGAGAGACATTCACCATGTGCTATCTAATAAAAAGTATGTTGATGTAAAGTCATATAGATAAACACATTTTTATTTATTTTGTATGTGAATGTGGTGCTAAAAAAATAAATAATAATCCCAGTGCTGTTAGATATTTGAGCTCGCTCCCTCCCATCGCCCAAAGAATGCAGAGGTGTTATTTACAGTGTGAATCTTTACCCCCCCCCCCCCCCCCGTGCATTAGTTGCATTGGGTGCATATGATTTTAAATAGCTGTCTGATATATATATCGGTGTCTCTCCTGCAGAAAGGGGATTGCCAAGTTAAAAAAGTTGCTTGATCACCTGCGCATGCGCACCAACAACTGTATTCCGTTAGCTGTCAGAGCGGAGCGGGTTTCTTCTTCTCCTCCTCTTTTACTTTTGGACCGAACTCAACGGCTCGTGTCTCGAAACGTGTCCGGAGTTGTTTTTCTTCTTCCCGGTGACGACACGCGGACCGACTTCTCCCGGTTTGTTTTGAAAAAGGAAAAAGAAACTAAACAAAACAAAAATATGTGTCTCGCGAGCTGTTTTCGGAGGCTCGAGGAGGCTCGCGAGGACCGCCGTTGCCGCGGGTGACGGAGCTTTAAAAAAAACGGGAAAAAGAAAAGTATAGAAGCTGTGACCGTCCCCGCGAGGAGAGTTTTATTAATAGTTCGTGATACCAGTGCGAGGCGAGTGTCAACTATGGCGGACGCTTTCTAACTAACGGACTCGCGCCGATACACCGGAGTTCAAGGAGCCCCCCCCCTCCTCCCTCCTCTCCTCCCCCGGGCCCGGGCCGCTCTCGCCCCGCCGGGTGATGGGGAACCGCGGCATGGAGGACCTCATCCCGCTGGTCAACCGGCTCCAGGACGCGCTGAGCGGCGCGGGCCACAGCTGCGGCCTCCAGCTGCCGCAGATCGCCGTGGTGGGCGGCCAGAGCGCCGGGAAGAGCTCCGTGCTGGAGAACTTTGTGGGCAGGTATGTGTGTGTGACACCCCGGAGCACCTCCACCCACCTCCACCCACCTCCACCCACCTCCAAACACATGACAACAAATTCAATATTCCCACAAAGGTTACATCGACATGTGAGAACATGAGCAACTTTCTCTCAAAGTCAGACACAAAATAAAAAAAGTCTACATATGTGTGTGTGACACCCCGGAGCACCTCCACCCACCTCCAGCCACCTCCAGCCACCTCCATCCACCTCCACCCACATGACGACTTCAATATTCCCACAAAGGTTAAATAGATATGTAGCAACTTTCTCTCAAAGTCAGACACTAAATAAAAAAAAATTCTACATTTGCTCCACAGACATGAATATGACGGCTTTTATGTTTTTAAATGATGTTTTTTGTTTGTTTTATATCTAGGTTGTTGCCCTCGCAGCAGAATGGGAATAAAAGGTTTATTGTAGAGTTATTATGTGTTATGAAACTGAGCAGAACTTCCCCATGAGGTGTGTGTGTGGTCTCGAGTGGATCATGGTTTCATGTTGGTAGTGTGTGTGTGTGTGTGTGTGTGTGTGTGTGTGTGTGTGTGTGTGTGTGTGTGTGTGTGTGTGTGTGTGTGTGTGTGTGTGTGTGTGGTTAGTTCAGCTTCATGTGCTTCCTGTGGATAAGGTGACAAGAAAAAGGTACATTTTCTCATAAAGCAGCTTTTATAATGTGCAGACAGGCAGAAAACAACAGAAATACATCAAACACCACAGACACACATGAAACAACAGACAGACATGCATACAGACCCACAGGCAGGAAACAATAGACACATGTATACAGACAGACAGACAGACAGACAGACAGACGAGGTGCAGTT
Source organism: Liparis tanakae (assembly GCA_036178185.1). Lineage (NCBI taxonomy): Eukaryota > Metazoa > Chordata > Actinopteri > Perciformes > Liparidae > Liparis > Liparis tanakae. The sequence goes on from CM070102.1 coordinate 23,381,622, forward strand.
ACGTTCTAGAAATCACAGAAGTTTACAGTTATAACTAAACTATTATCTAATCTAAATAACAAAACTACCGGTTAAAATATTCAACTTCTTCGTCCAGATGAGTCACTAAACATCGAAGTGTTAGTTTTGCCTCGAGTCGCCCGACCGAGCCGGACCGGCTCTCATCTCTCAGTCGGTCACGACTCGTACGATCTGAATCGCACTAACACTCAGAGGTGGTGAAAACCACTGCTGGCACCGCCGCCTTCATGCACAGCGGCGCCTCCACCCAGAGGAGTGGAGGCCGGAGGTGGAGGTGGAGGCGTCTATGACGGTGGCCAGCGCGGCGCCTTATCTCCCTGACGGGCTGCGGAGGTGTCGGCGAGGGGGGGAGAGGTCATGGAATCCTCATGATATTAAATCAATAATACAGACTTCAGTGTTTAAAAGGATTCTACTGCAGCCCCGTCTCTGTAAACGGGGAAATAACAAACAAACACAATCCAGGACAGGTCAAAGGTCAAAGGTCACGGGCGTGTGACGGGAAGAGGGGATGGTGCATCTGGCCCACGCTGGCGGGGAGGGGCGCGCCGCTTTGTGTGTGTAGAGTTCACATATCAACAATCAGACTCCACCCTATCTTTCTTACTTAAAAAAAAAAAAATAGTTGTAAATGCCGAGTGAGACGGGGTGAGTATTTCCATCCCGTCGGAGCAGGAATGTGCCGGTGAGTCATCGTGTTTGGGAAGCTGCGTTTCCTAAAGGAGGCCGGCGAGCATTGTCCACGGAGGTCACGCGCGAGGAGCTCGAGGAGGCTGTGACCCCCCCCCCCCTCCCTTCGCCAGCTGCTGGCAGGATGCAGTAAAACAAACTTCCTGCGTGTGATTTTAATAGGAAAGAGGAGGATATCTTCCTGTGCGTTTCCTTACAGCGACAACTACATGCGGCTTTTTATAGCCTTTACATACATAAATGAAATAATAAATAGAAATTAATATGACAACTAATGTACAGCTCGCAGCCGCAGTTACACACAGCTGTAGACGTATGTAAAGTCATTTAAAAGACGAGGGTCAAGCTTGTGTTTTGGACTCGCATCAAATGCAGTGTGTATGTGCGTGTGTGTGTGTGTGCACGTGCATGCTGAGTCTTACCCCCGATGCGGTCTTCCCTCCCCAACAGAGACTTCCTCCCCCGGGGGTCAGGAGTCGTGACCCGGAGACCTTTAATCCTCCAGCTGCTCAGCGCCGACACAGGTAGGCCGGCCTGTCATCCTGGGAGCCGCCACCAGGGGGCAGTGCGACATTTCACAAGAAGCATTTTTATTATTTATTTATAATAAAAAAAGATTTAAAATGTTGTTTTTTTATACACTTGCAAGAAATAGCACAATATAAAAAAATATAATGTTAAAAAAATGACGTATTTCACTTCTTCACATCTTTTTCCGTCTTCTCCAGAGTACGGGGAATTCTCCCACTGCAAAGGGAAAACCTTCACGGACTTCGACGAGATCCGGAGAGAGATCGAGGCGGAGACGCTCCGACTCACCGGCGCCAACAAAGGCATCTCGCCCGTCCCCATCAGCCTGCGGATACACTCACCGCACGGTAACACGACGTCTACGTGTGTGTGTGTGTGTGTGTGTGTGTGTGTGTGTGTGTGTGTGTGTGTGTGTGTGTGTGTGTGGTTCCACTCAAGTTTATGTGTGAGCTGACAGGAAGGTCACATGACTAAACACCACGAGATGAGCGAGAGCAGGAGGGGTTTTAATGGATTATAATGATGTGTGTGTGTGTGTCTGTGTGTGTGTGTGTGTGTGTGTGTGTGTGTGTGTGTGTGTGTGTGTGCTCTCAGTGCTCAACCTGACCCTCGTGGACCTGCCCGGCATCACCAAGGTGCCGATGGGCGACCAGCCGCCGGACATCGAGTACCGGGTCCGAGACATGATCATGCAGTTCATCTGCCGGGACAACTGCCTCATCCTCGCCGTGACGCCCGCCAACACCGACCTCGCCAACTCCGACGCCCTCAAGCTCGCCAAGGACGTGGACCCGCAGGGAGTGTGTGTGTGTGTGTGTGTGTGTGTATGTGTGTGGGTGTGTGTGTGTGACAATAAAAGCTCTACACACTGATGTCTTGTCGGGGAGTTATTCTCACTTTGTTGGTTGTTTGTCGTCGTCGGTTACCAGTCATGTGTTACGGGGTGATGTCATCACATTTGGATGAAGCGTCCTCTTCATCTTCATCTTCGTCTTCTTTTTTTTTTTAGGCCAGCGCACCATCGGTGTCATCACGAAGCTCGACCTGATGGACGAGGGAACGGACGCCCGGAACATCCTGGAGAACAGGCTGCTGCCCCTGCGCAGAGGTGTGTGTGTGTATGTGTGTGTGTGTGTGTATGTGTGTGTGTGTGTGTCTGTGTGTGTGTGTGTGTGTATGTGTGTGTATGTGTGTGTGTATGTGTGTGTATGTATGTGTGTGTGTACGTGTGTGTGTGTGTGTATGTGTATGTGTGTGTGTATATGTCTGTGTATGTGTGTGTGTGTCTGTGTGTGTGTATGTGTGTGTCTGTGTATGTGTGTATGTGTGTATGTGTGTGTGTGTGTGTGTATGTGTGTATGTGTGTATATATATGTGTGTCTGTGTGTATGTGTATGTGTGTATGTGTATATGTGTGTGTGTATATGTCTGTGTGTATGTGTGTGTGTGTCTGTGTGTGTGTGTATGTGTGTGTGTGTGTGTATCTGTGTGTATGTGTGTGTGTGTCTGTGTGTGTCTGTGTGTGTGTGTATGTGTGTGTGTGTGTGTATCTGTGTGTATGTGTGTGTGTGTCTGTGTGTGTGTGTATGTGTGTGTGTGTATGTGTGTGTGTGTGTATCTGTGTGTATGTGTGTGTGTCTGTGTGTGTGTATGTGTGTGTGTGTATCTGTGTGTGTGTGTGTTATAGACAGAGAGACGGATGATATCATTGGCTCGTATAAGTATGCGTGGGAGAGGGAGGTTTGGGTAGATGGAGAGAGGGAGAGAGGCTAAAAGAGGGGGAAAGAAAGGGAGAGAAATGGGAAGAGAGGGAGGCTGCTGGATTCATCCTCTGCTTCTCACCGTCCTCGAGTTATCAGCCATCAGATCTCAGATGAGGCTCCAGACATCTTATCGCCACACACACGTTCACATGTTAGCCTCCGGCTCTGGGTTCACGTTCCCTCTGCACTCGTCTCTTCCTGTGTTCATGCTCCTACTGGAGGTGTGAGTGACGTCCCACTCAGGACCAGGAGGCGCCTTCCTCTGTGTTCAGACGCTCCTTCATGTATTGTTACCTCGCTGTAAAAGGCAACTGCCCTCCGGAGACACAAAATGGTTGAGGGTTCATTTCCCTTTCCCGTCACTTCCTGCCCAGGTTACATCGGGGTGGTGAACCGCAGTCAGAAGGACATCGATGGGAAAAAGGACATCATGGCGGCTCTGCAGGCGGAGGAGAAGTTCTTCCTGTCGCATCCGGCTTACAAACACATGGCCGAGAGCACGGGCACCCCCTACCTACAAAGAATACTAAACCAGGTTAAAAACACACACACACACCTTAGTGAATATAAATATATTTATATAAATATTTATAAATATATGTTTATTTAAATATACATATATATTTTAAATATATATATATTTATATAAATATATTTAAATATATATTTGTATTTAAATATATTTAGATATATATTTATATGTACTTTATTTGTATTTATATATAAAGATATATATTTATATAAATATATATATATATATATTTAAATATATATATTTATAATATATATATATATTTATATAAATAAAAATATATAAATATTTATATGAATACATTTATATTGTTTTCTTCTTTTTTGTAAACAATATATATATATATATATATACTGTATATATATATATATATATATATATAAAGCAATTGTCGAACAGTAGTTCCATACTGTATGTGCATTAATAACCAACACCTAACTCCTCAGAATCACACACACACACAAACATACACGCATACACACCCACACACACTCACACACACACACACTCACACACACACACACACACACACACACTCAATGGTACTAATGTGTCAAACACAGTGCAAGAAGAACAAAGGAGTCAGAAATAAGGAGTCAGCCAGTGACGCAATAAAGAGGTAAATATTATTGTGCGTCTGTATTTGTTTGTGTGCAGCAACTGACGAACCACATCCGGGACACTCTGCCGGCCTTCAGGGGTCATCTGCAGAGCCAGCTGCTGGACATGGACAAGGAGGCCGAGGAGTACAGCCAGTACCGGCCCGATGACCCGTCACGCAGGACCAAGACACTGCTGCAGTCAGTCAGACAATCTGTGTGTGTGTGTGTGTGTGTGTGTGTGTGTGTGTGTGTCCGAGTTGTTGTCTTTTGGGTTATTCACGCGTCGGTGTTTCTCTTCTTCTGTCTCCCAGGTTGGTTCAGCGTTTGGCCGTCGACTTCGAGAAGCTGATCGAGGGCTCGGGCAACACAGTCGACACCGTGAACCTGTCGGGAGGCGCCAGGATCAACCGGATCTTCCACCAGCGCTTCCCCTGTGAGCTGGTCAAGGTGTGTGTGTGTGTGTGTGTGTACGTGTGTCTACGTGTGTGTCTGTGAGTATGTGTGTGTGTGTGTGTGTGATTTAGGTGTTATTTATTAATGCACATACAGTATGCAACTACTGTATTACAATCGCTATATATATATATATATATATATATAAATATAAATATATGTATATAAATATATATATTTATATAAATATAAATATAAACAAATATATTTATATCAATATATTTATATAAATATATAAATATAAACAAATATATTTATATCTATATATATAAATATTTATTTAAACATATAAATGTACTTATATATATATATAAATATATTTATTTAAATATATATAAATGTATTTATATAAATATTTATATATATTTATAAATATATTTATATGTAAATATATATTAATATAAAGGTATATTGCAGGTGGATGTTGTTTTTTAACCCAACATACTCGTTTCTGCGTTTGTCTTCAGTTGGAGTCGGATGAACGGAATCTGCGACGGGAGATCAACTACGCCATCAGAAACATCCACGGAGTCAGGTGGAGCGCAGCGTTCGTCCTTCGTCGTCTTCTGTTCGCTCACAGCCGACCTCATTCCACTTCCTCTCCTCCGTCTTCCTCCCCTCCCTCTTCCTCTCCTCCAGGACCGGCCTGTTCACTCCCGACATGGCGTTCGAAGCCATCGTGAAGAAGCAGATATCGAGGCTCAAGGCTCCGTGTGTTCAATTCGTCAACATGGTCAGCCAAGAACTCGTCGCCACTGTGAACGAGTGCATCAACCAGGTATAGAAGTGTGTGCGTGTGTGTGTGTGTGTGTCGGTAAAAACAACCTCTTGTCTAACCTCCCCCCCTCCCCCCCCCCCTCCCTCTGTAGCTCAGCTCTTTCCCTAAACTGCAAGATGAGACGGAGAGGATGGTCTCCACCGAAATCCGAGAGCAGGAGAGCCGATGCCGAGATCAGGTCGTTCCCCCGCGGCGCAGCATCAGAACCGTGCATCGCTCCACACGACCCCTCTGGAATATTCACTTGTGTGTGTGTGTGTGTTTGTGTGTGTGTGTGTGTGTCCAGGTCACACTGCTCATTGACATGCAGCTCGCCTACGTCAACACCAAACATGAAGACTTCATCGGCTTCACGAAGTGAGTTAAGTTTTAAATGACGAATCCTAACGAGCCAACGGAGGAAATGACATCACAAGCTCTTCCTCTTCCTCTTCCTCTTCCTCTTCCTCTTCCTCGCTCAGCGCCCAGCAGACATGCAGGCAGAGCCACAAGAAGACCGCTGCAGTGATGGCAGGAAACCATGTAAGACACGGCATTCATTCACATATATATATTTCATACAGTTCATGTATCTATATATATATTTAAGACTGGAGTATACAGCAGCAGAAGTTTCCTGCTATATATATAATATATAAATATACATATATTATATATATATATATATATATAATAATATTTATATATATATTATATATATATATATATATATATATAACTATATAGATATATAGATATATTATATATTATCTATATATATATATAACTATATATTCTATAAATATATAATATATATAACTATATATTATATATATCTATATATATATAGATATATATAAGTTTATAATACTCGTAATATAATATATAATACTGATGGTACTTAAGTAAGATTTTGAATATGTAATATTTAATAATACTTTTACTGAGTAGGTTGATGGTCATGAACTCATTGTTTCCCATTTTATTTTATTATTTTATTTCCAGTCACCGTCCCATGTGTTACTCATTAATCATCATTCATAGGAATTCATAGTAGCAGATAAATGAGGTGTTTTGTCAATTTTTTGTGTGATTCGGGATTCAAATCCTTGATTTCTGCTTCTTGAAGAAATGCAAAAACTTTAAAAAGAGGCGGGGCTTATCGATATATCACATCGATATCCATGTGACACATTTGAAGGCGGGACTAATGAACAGCAGCGCCTTCAAACCACAGCTAAAGAATCTCTCACGTCTTCTTTTTCATCTCACGAGTATCGCTGTCGCACCCCGCCAAAATAAAAGCACAACCCAAACCCGTAACCCTGCTCCCTCCGTCTCCTTGTCCCTCCAGGGTGTGGCGCCGCCGTCCAGACTAATCGTAGGAGACCCTCGTTAAGTCGGCATGTTCCTCACCTGCAACCGATTCCCCCCCGAACTCTTTTTTCGAGCGCCGGCGTTCTCTTTCTGCCTTCGACCTCCTGCTCTATAAACACGTACAGATGTTACCCCCCCCCCCCCCCTCGGTATCTTTACGTCATCTCCCGCTTCCTGCTCCCTCATTCATCGCACATCTGTCTCCCAGCCTCTCGCCTCGCCTCTCCATCTCCCTAACGTGTGTTTTTCTTTCCTACAGCGACCTTCACCCTCTTGTCTTGTGACCTTCACTCGCTCCTTTAAAACAAACTGTCCTCTGAATGCCTTTTTTTTTCGATGACGGCCCGTCTCCCCCCCCCCCCCCCCCGCCCGTCTGAGCTCCTCACCCCTCCTCCCCTCGGCTTGTCGCGCAGGTCCTACGCAAGGGCTGGCTGACCATCAGCAACATCGGCATCCTGAAGGGCGGAGCCAAAGAGTTCTGGTTCGTGCTCAGCGCCGAGAGCCTGTCGTGGTTCAGGGACGACCAGGTGAGTCACGGCAAGGAAACACACGGCACGCTCGTTTATTTACCGACACACCAGTTTATTCATTTTAAAAAAACGACACGTTAATTGGGAGGTCGACGGCGTGGAGAAGGGGGCGGGGCTTCTGGCTCCTCGGTGTCTGTGGGGCTGCCATCTGTCTGCCTGTCTGTGCCTGCTGTACAGGAGCAGAAGGTCTGCACAGCAAGTGTAGACAGGCAGACACACGACAACAGTCTCGTCCTGGCACTGTCC
>CM070102.1:23391623-23394123 GCA_036178185.1 Liparis tanakae
CTCCGCTCTCGGGCCAAAGCGATCCCAGATGTTGCCGTATGGGCGCCAATCCCGTCCAGTCACTTTTTTTCTCTTTTCCTCCTTCTTCTTCTTCTTCTTCTTCTTCTTCTTCTTCTTCTTCTTCTTCTTCTTCTTCTTCTTCTTCTTCTTCTTCTTCTTCTTCTTCTTCTTTCAGCCTTCGTTACAGGAAGTGGGGCCCCTTTAGAGAGAGAGAGAGAGAGAGGGAAAGGAGAGAGAGAGAGTGAGGGAGGGAAAAGGAGAGAGAGGTGAGGAGGAAGGAGAGTCGCCGGGTTCAGGGGAGCAGCGAGGGAGGGGAGGCCGACGTGGAACCGGCTCACGGGACGAAGGGCTGATGGAGAGACCGTTACTGTTCACACTCTGGTCACCTGACCTGAAGACCCCCTTCACCGGGGGGGGGGGGCTCACATTAGGAGAAATGTGGTGTTAGAGCTGGAGTCTGAGTAATGACTTTCACATGTGGTCTCTCTCTCGCTCTCTCTCTCTCAGTTTCTCTCCTCTTCTTCTTCTTCTTCTTCTTCTTCTTCTTCTTCTTCTTCTTCTTCTTCTTCTTCTTCTTCTTCTTCTTCTTCTTCTTCTTCTTCTCCACCTTATCCACCTTCTCCCTCCCTCCCTCCCTCCCTCCCTCCCTCCCTCCCTCCCTCCCTCCCTCTCTCCCTCCCTGGCCTCTGTCCCGTCTGGTTCCCCTCACTCCGGCCCGCTCCACCCCTCCGACTGTTCTCCGTCACTCACGAGTCCCCACCGTGATGACAGACCGTAGACTTCTGGTCCCCCCTCCTCCCCCCCTCCCCCCTCCTCCCCCTCTGTTGCTAGTTAGCGGCCGTTAAAGTCGGAGTGACATGCTGACTCGTCCTCTGAGATGAACTCAGGTGCTCTGCTCGCATCTCCACACACATGTACAACCTGCCCCCCCCCCCCCATACCCCATGTGTGTGTGTGTGTGTGCTCCCCCCCCCATACCTGATGTCCGTCTCTTTCAGGAGAAGGAGAAGAAGTACATGCTGCCCCTGGACAACCTGAAGCTCAGAGACGTGGAGAAGAGCTTCATGTCCAGCAAGTGTGTCGTCGCCATCTTCAACACCGAGCTCAGGTTGGTGTGTGTCTGTCTGTGTGTGTGTGTGTGTGTGTGTGTGTGTGTGTGTGTGTGTGTGTGTCAGAGCGCCGTTCTACCCTCTCTTTGACCTCCTCCATTCAACTTCACCAGTGGAGCTGGAAGGATATCCAGTGGGCACAGCGGCGGCTGTAGTTCCTATATGCCAGGGCTGCTGCGAGGTTTATGTGTGTGTGTGTGTGTGTGTGTGTGTGTAGCAGGTTGAGAAAGACAGAGAGACAAAGAGGCAGCATAAGAGAGAGAGAGAGAGAGAGAGAGAGAGAGAGAGAGTTTGCTGTAGCTGACCCAGAGCCACACTGATTGTACCAGAGCATGTGGGCTTTGTTTATAATTCTGTGCAACGCTGCACTCGGACACACAAACCTGTGTGTGTGTGTGTGTGTGTGTGTGTGTGTGCATGCGCGTGTGTGTGTGTCTGTGTGTGTGTGTGCGTGTGTGTGTGTGTAAACCGCAGCATACCGACGGCAGGCTCATTAAGCAGCTAATCAAAGCCAGAGCGCTTGGATCAGAGACGAGGCTGCTCTTGTTTGGAAAGAATTGCTCCACTCACCACAAAAAGGAGGGAAAAAAGAAGAATTGGAAGGGTTGAGAGGAGAGAGAGAAAGAGAGAGAGAGAGAGAGAGAGGATTGAAACCATCGGCCAGGAATGTGTCAGTCGGTCCTATTGCGCCCCCTCCTCCCTCTTTCCTGCGCCCTCTCTCTCTGTTTCTCTTACTGTGTGTGTGTGTGTGTTAGTGTGTGTTAGTGTGTGTGTGTGTGTGTGTGTGTGTGAGTGTGTGTGTGGTACACGTCTCAGAGGTCTTGTCCCCTGTCTGACGGTAATCAGAGACCTCAGGAAACTCTTGAAACCCAAAGCAGTCGGGGCTGTGTGGAGGAATTCCTCCAGACGGGTGAAGAAGCTCCCGCCGGCCTCCAGTCGGAGCGCCACATCAATCACGCCGTCACGTGCACGCTCACCGCCCTCACGTGCACGCTCACCGCCCTCACGTGCACGCTCCCGGGGTGCACGCCGCGGCGTAGAGGCTCTCCGGCGTTGTCCTTGTTGGCCACGCCCTGACTCACCGCCCGGCCGTACACGCAGCGACGTTCTGTCTCTCTCTCTCTCCTGCTGCAGTTTCATCCCCCTTTCCCTTCTCTCTGTTTCTTCTGTCTCTCTCTCACACACACACACTCACACAAGGTTTCACATAGTTGAGGTTGATTGCTCCGCGTTTTGAATGTGGGAAAGGGAAACAACAAAAGGGGGAAAGAAACAAGCGTCTATTAAAGGATAAATGTTTAGCAGATGCTCCAGAAAACCTCCGGGGGGGGGGGGGGGGGGTGAGAGAGAGAGAGAGAGAGAGGTAGATGATGGAGACCAGGCGACAAGGT
>CM070102.1:23399123-23419123 GCA_036178185.1 Liparis tanakae
GCCGCCCTGAAGGAGGCGCTCGCCGTGGTCGCCACCTTCTCCACCTCCACCTGCACCACCCCGCTGCCCCCGCCCGTGGACTCGTCCTGGATCCGCCCGTCCAGGTGAGCGGAACCGACCGCCGGACCGGAGCATCTCCCCCACACACACACACACACACACACCCCGTCACTGAACCTTCCCCCCCCCCCCCTGCAGCTCGACGCCCCCCGAGACGCCCGCGACCACGCCGGGGGCTCGAGGCCACGCCCCTCCTGCCCCCCGGGCGGCGCCCGCCGCTCACGCCGGCCTCCAGCGGCTCGCCAGCCGGCCGCACCGCGCTCCGCCCGGTGTGCCCAGGTGACCGGTTACATCAACACACACACACACACACACACACACACACACACACACACACACACACACACACACAGGAACACTCAGGCTGTGTGTGTGTGTGTGGGGGGGGGGGGCTGACACTGGAGCTGGGTGGGGGTCTGCTGGAAGAATGTGTTTGTGGTCTTCTGTTTCCCATCAGCAGACGGAGTCGGCGCAGCCAGAGACAACAGGCGGAGTCTTCATCACGCCGCTCTTCGTCCTTCAATCCCCCCTTTTTCCCTCTTTTCTCCAGCTCTAGAATGCATTTTGTTTTATTGCCCCCCCCCTCCCCCTCCCCCCACTCCCACCACCACATCAGTTTCCCCTCATGCAATACCCGTTACCCCCCCCCCCCCCCCTCACTCAACCTCCTCCTAATTCTTCCTCTGGTACATTCACTTCTCCTCTTTCACTGGTTCCTCCCTCGCTTTTTTGGCTGTTTCTCTCCTTTTCCCCCTCCTCGTTTCCTCTGCGCTCTCCGATGGTTCTTTAGGTTCTTTCCCTCTCTCTCTCTCTCTCTCTCTCTCTCTCTCCTTCTTACTCAGACGTTCCTTTTGTTTCTTACGACTGTGAAGACACACCGGCTCTCGCCTGTTGCTCAACATCGTGCGGCGCATGTCGGCGTGGACTCGCGACGCCGCGCCCCAACATTTGGGGAATCTCTATAACCATTATTTACTCGCCCTTATCCCCCCTTTTTTTCCTCTCTCTCTCCGCCAAAATCCATCTACATAATTCTAATTTTCACATCTTGACTCGCCTCTAATCCTGGGGTCAACAACTAGAAATAAACTATTAAATGTGTTAATTTGATGTATTTTACACACGGTTACCCCTCAGAACGGTGCAGTGGAGACGTACAGTTTTATTTCATTATTAATTTAGTGATGAAATGACGTATGAAGCTGAAAGGCTCATGTTTATCTCTTTTTTCCCCGGTGTTACTCCAGCTGCTGCATGATTTCATAAATTATGACGATGAGGAATCAGACGTTAATAGAACAATGAAAGATGGAGGAGAGGTGGAGATTATAATCTTAATTCCAGCTCTGTCCATAAAGCAAACTATTGCATGGAATTTGAAAATGGTTATTTCCAAGAAAAGTCATTTAAAAAAAATCAAATCCCTAAAGTTTTGGAAAAGTCGTGGAAATATGTTATATTCATATCTTAATTTACACAGTTTGATTAAAAGAATAAACATTTATCTCAATATCTATTATTTTAATCAAATTATTGTCTTCATTCATGTATACACCGAGATTTCACATCATGGAAACTTTAAAGTCATGTAAAGGTCACGTAAAGGTCATGGTAAACTTTAAAGTCATGTAAAGGTCATGTAAAGGTCATGTAAAGGTCATGGTAACCCCTGTCCTTCAGCCTCCCTCGTTACTGTGTGTGTGTGTGTCATATTAATGATCTTTTCCTCTCTCTCCAGGAGGCATCCTCCAGCCATCCCCAACGTGAAGTAGACCGTCCGCCCTGAACTCCGTTACCCATCAGCCCCGGCGGTCCTCCCTGACCCGTGTGATGCGTCGTCCAGCTGGAGCTCACGACCCCCCCGGGAGCTTCTGTCTGAGTCTGTTTTGTACATAATATCTTTGGCCGTAAAAGGCGGAATGTCCTCGACCGTCCGCCGACTTCCCCTCGGCGAGCTTTGTGTAAATACGACCTCGAGTTATTTTACTATCAGAGATTATTCACATTTTCACTGTTTTATGAATAAAAAAGGTTTTATTTTTTAACGTGTATCCTGGCGTCTCGTGAGTTCAGGCTTCATGTGGCAGACAGAAAACACTTATTGTGTAGTTTATACAAGTTGCATACACACACACACACATCATGCATGTACACACACACACACATCATGCATGTACACACACACATACTGCATGTATGTACACACACACATCATGCATGTACACTCACACACACATCATGCATGTACACACACACACATCATGCATGTACACACACATACATCATGCATGTACCCACACACACATCAGGGCCCTCATGTAAAAATGTATATCTATTTATCTTGACTATAGCAGATAACTTATGAGTTGTCTGAAGTTGGATTTTTACAAACAATTATTACTTTATTATTTATAGCAAGTTTTTACAATGTAAAATATAAGTTAATATATATATATATATATATATAAAGAAGTGAAGTTCTTTTGGCTTCTAGCGTTCCTTGACATGTCCTAATCAAATATTATTTAAATAAATTAAATTATTAAAAATATTATGTATCAAGGTATCAAGGTTTTTTATTTGCCATCTGTGCCTAGACCAGCTGTCTGGACACATTGGAACTGTTTTCACAGGGCTCTCCGAGTCAACAGAGATACAAAACAAACACACTATAATAGTAACAATAATAATAATAATAGAAATGTGAAAAATATATTTTAAAAAGCACTGTACAAAAACAGTGTGGTAGAGTGTGTACAGTATTAACAGTATTAAACAGGTTATCAAAAATAAACATAAGAAAGGAGAGTGCAGGGATAATAAATAACTAAGAAGACTAGAGCTGTGCCTAGCTTGTAAAAGTAAGAGAAGGAAACCGGGGGAAGGGGACAGTTGTATCAGGATATTGCACGTGTTCAGGTGTTGGGGGAGGTTGTGTGGGGGTATTGCACATTGTGTTATTGCACATTGTTTCACACTTCCAAGGAGTGCTCATTTGTCAGTAGTGTTGTGCCATCAGTCTGACTGTGGCAGGGAAGAAGCTGTTGGGTGACGACGCTGTCCGCCCGGCTGTGTCTCAGGTTGTCTGTGCAGCGTGTGTGTGGAGCAGAGCGGGAGCTGGATGGAGTGGGTCTCCAATGACTCTCTCTGCTCTTGTACGACAGCGCTGCACATACATGCATACATGTAATAACAATAATTAAGATTCGAAAGAAAAAAAAAAGATAAAAAAAAAAAAATCTAAATATGATTTCTTTTAAATATTTGCAACCGTGCAGCCGGGGACGCGCATTTAACTACGACGCGCGCCCCCACTCGCTCGAGCAAGCGCGGTTCCCTGAGGAAGAGGAAGAAGAAGAGGAGGAAGAAAAGGAGGAAGAGGAAGAGGGAGGCCGATTGAACTCTGTTAAAGTCGAGCTTCATCTTCATGGCGCCACCGCAGAATTCAAACACGACCGCGAGGCGCGCGGACCGAGCTCGCGCCAAGCCCGGGAAAGGAGAGGTGAAGGTACGACACCTAGCGGCCACACGCGCGCACACGCACACACACACACACACAATAATTTGGATGCTTAATATCTTATAAAATTAAAAAACATGTCCCCAAAAATATAAATACAATAACATTATTTATATGAAGAGTTGCCTGGCGACGATCTCAATCAACCGCCCTGTGACGTCACTGACCCTGATGCGCGCACACCCCCGGAAGTGAAACAATGGCCGGCGGTCCCCCTCTAAAGAAAAGGCACATGTTTTATTCGGGAGTATAAACGGTAACTTAAATAATAATTATTATAGCAGTTACAAGACGCAAATAAATAACGTAACAACACACATAGCCAAATATCAATTAAAATTAATTTAAACTTTAAAAATGTATAATTGCATAATGTTCAAATATGAATATTTTGAGCATTGCAAGTTATAAAATATAAAAACAATCCAAGTCAATCTAAAACACGCATATTCAAATTAAAGTGAATACTTTGATGTAAGACACCGTTCATGATTTTGATATCTTTAAATAGAAAATAAGGTGAGGTTATCTTATGTTATGTACATTATTATTACAAAGGAGCTGTTGGGTTCATTAACACAAAAGTTATGCATTATGTAATCCTGAAAATACATGTGATACCATTATTTTAATAGTCACATTACACTGTAGTAGAAACAACCGACTATATTGTCTAATAACTCTTTACTTTATTACAAAACCCTTTAAAAGAATAATAATTTAAACCGTCTGAATGTTTCATTTTAACAACACAACCAGAACAAATCCCTCACAGATAATTAAACACATCCTCATACATCAAACGGTGCGTGGGACCGGTCCGGTTGAAGCACGTTGACGCATCCAGGGGTCGACTGTACGACGCCGACGGCAGAACATCAAGAGAAGAAGAAGAAGAAGAAGAAGAAGAAGTCCCGAGTGAATCCCGGTGAAGCTCGTCTCCTCCGTCAGTTCCCGAAGAGGCTGAGCTCCTCCTGGATCTGGGCCTCGTCCCACGGGCCCTGGATGTTGTCCTTGTGCCTCTGCAGCCGCAGCAGCAGCAGCGGGCAGAGCAGCGTGACGCTCGCCAGGGCGAGGGCCAGGAGGGCGGCGCCCCCCGGCCACCGGGACCCCAGGCCGACCACGCCCGCCGCGCACACTCCCGCGCACGCCGCCGCGAACCGCCCGGGGGCGTCGGCCCGCAGCCTCTGCAGCAGGCAGGGCCACAGGGCGAACACCAGCAGGGCGCAGGTCACCATGGCGAAGGTGTGCAGCGCCCCGGGCAACCGCGACGCCAGGCACACCGAGGCGAACAGCGCCGCGTTCAGGGACAGGCTGCCCGGCGGCGAGGGCTGGGCGTACGGGAAGGACGCCAGGTGGGCCAGCAGCATGGCGGCGGACATGGCGTACACCGTGTCGGTGCTCACCGCCTCCGTCAGCGTCTTCAGGACCGGAGAGAAGCCGAAGGTGAAGGAGAGGAAGATGGCGGCGCTCTGCAGGTCGGCCAGCCGGGTGCGGCGGTCGGAGTCGAGCGGCGACGGCGGCAGCGCCCGGTGCAGCACGTAGCCCAGCAGGGCGCCGGCCAGGCAGGTCCACAGCAGGGTCTCGGGGGACAGCAGACCCTAAAAGGGGGGGGGTAGACCTGGACTAGTCACGCATTCCACATAGAGAGAGAGAATCGTCTCCCGGTGCTCCGGCCTCACCTGCTCCATGTAGAGCCACACGGTGATGAAGATGGCCACGCAGGACAGCTGCTCGCCCACAAAGCCCGCCTCCCGCACCACGGCCCAGTACCGGTACCGGCGGACGCCCTCGTTGCGCCGCAGCTCCCCCAGGAACCGCCGGTCCACGTAGTTGTCCGGGAACGGCTGGCGCTCCCACAGCACCTTACGCCACGGGACGGCGGGGGCCGGGGCCCCGTCTGGACCCATCGCCCTGAACACACACACACACACACACACACACACACACACACACACACACACACACACGCTTAATATCTTGTATAAACCTTTTAATAATCTAATTGATTTTGTAAATGAAGAATCTCATCGTGAAACAGTAAACCTTTTTTATAGATACGCACTGATTACTACAACTGACAATTTAAAAAAGGAATATAAATATTTATAAATATTTTATAAATACTTGTAAACCACTCGGAAGACTGAGAGGTGGGGGGGGGCTATAGGGGGATGACACTGGTAACATGGTGTTGTACCTTGTGTGAGTAACATTAGCAGGTGTAATTTCGATGCCGACATTAACGATTATTTTACCAAACACGTAAATCAGCTTTACGGACAAAGACTATATGGACTAGTTTGTGCCAGTTTATTTTAAATATATATATTTTTAACCTCATCTTCCACACTAGTGTTCTCGTGTCGGTAACCGCGTCTCTTATTGTTTTAAGTGTCTTTGAATCGCACCGTGTTGCGTTCAGGGCCCGGTGCAGCTCCAGTCCCAACTGCGTTTCCAACAGTGGAAACTGTGAAGCCACTTCCGGCTTTCACGCGACGAATAAAAACAACCAGGCAAGCCTGACGTTACCGCGTTGGCGATACGTCACAATACATCTCCCAAGCAATGTTCAATAATAATAATAATAATAATTGTCTCACCTTCTCGCGATGGTATAATTGTTTTTTATTCGGCGCCGATGCTACAAACGGCTACTGTCATTTTACCGGAAGTGAATCACTTCACCGGAGAGCCCACAGCGCCCCCTGCTGGCGGGCTCGTTTAAATACAGGAGGTGACCCGCTGGTGACGTCATCTTTCTTCTGTTTCCTTCGACCAGGTGTCAGTGATGGACATCCGGGGCCCGTTTCCCGCACACACCAACCACGAGCCCGCAGCAAGGTAACAGAACTTATGTGTACTTATTCTCGGAATGCAAGAAGGTGTGTGTCACTTTAAAACACGTCAATCAATCAATTAATCATTTAAAACATACACCTGAAATACAGGGACATAAATACGATATTAAGATATACAAAAACATTGAATAAAGTTTTAAAAAATAAAAATAAAAAAACAAACAAGTTATACCATTTAGCAAATTATTATTAATAAATGTAGTTCCTGATAGTTGAAGTGCAAATGTAAAAGATAAACAATCAGGCAAGATGGATTCTGATTCTTTATATAACCGTTTTGGAGAAAGTCATTTACACGCATTTTACTGTGATGAAGTTCTCTTTAACAGCGTTAATACTGAGAATAAACACGCTGCATATTTGTCTATATTTACAGCATGCACATGAAAATAAGCACGATTCTGGATCAGTGGAAATAAGTTTTTCCTAAGATTGTGTGTCAAAGTTAAGGGTTTGCAAAGAATGTAAAATCTTGTGTTTTTGTTGTGCGTGTTTAGAGAAGGCCCGAGTTTCAGAGATAGTTTTAATAATTGCAAATAAACTGTAGATAATGGATAAAAACATCCCCTCCTGAGTTCCCGGAGACGAGCTGCTTCCTTTCACTGCTCAACATGTCAGTTTATTTTCTTCGTTCTGTCCCATGAACGCGTCACCGGTAACCTCGTGTCTCTCTAGCGGCGGCGTCCCCGGAGCCTCGACAGCCGGTAGACGCCGCAGCCCAAAGGCTCCATCACCACCACCACCCTCCTCCTCCTCCTCCTCCTCTTCGGTAAAGTCAACACAAAGTGCTTTTCTCCTCCTCTTCGTCCCACGCTTTGGGTCGTCCTCTCACACCACGGGGCCGTGTTTGATTCTAGTGGCGGAGCGGTCCGGGGCTCGACACCCTCGGGGTTCCCAGAAGCCCCGGCTCCGGACTGAGCGAGTGCCTCGTGGTCACGGCTCTGCGCTCCCCGATGCAGCCGGGCGCTCCTGAAACAGGTACCAACACAAACCGTCTGAGACGAGCTCCAGGTCCAAACACGTCGAAGGAGTAAGAACACACAGGAGTCCGGAAGAATGGAGGATCGTTTTAATTTATACACATTTGCAATTACAGTTGAATAAATATCACATTACCCCTCCCCCTCCCCCCCATGGCACCGTTAGGGCAGTCAAAAACAAACGCAACTTTACAATGACGGACACTTCAGAATACTTAACAATCCGTACTCAGTAACTTAGAAATATGTCTTTATTTTTGTCGAACCGCTTTAAAATGATCCGTCACTTGTAGGATCCCAACGTAAACTCAAAGTAACACTGGACCCCACCGCGGCGGGAGAACTTAACTGAGGACGGTTTCTAAAAACCAAAGAGCTTCATCTTGTTCAGGAACAAACTTCATCATCTCAAAGTTTGTTTTGACAGCTCTTCAAGAGGAAGACGCTACTGGTGGGACGTAAACATCGTCATCCATGCCACCGTTAAACATTAAGGCAACTCGTTACGTAGAATAGGTTTTAAAAAATATGTAAATAAGGCAGTTTGAATAAACCCAGGTTCAAAAATTCCATAAATCAGAAAATACTGTCTGTCCTATAATGTTGTATGAATGATCTATAAACAAACTTCTGTAAAAGCCTTCAGGTTATTGAGGGATGACAGAGTGAAGTTTGCTGGATGTAAGAGTCTCGAGTGGAGATTTATAGTTTAGTCTTAAAAACTAAGTTTACAATGACCAGCCTTTTGAAGAGATATATATATATATTTTGTCAAATTACATTTTAAAAACATTTCGGGTGAATAGAAAACAAAACCAACATGAAACTTCCCCAGACCAAGTAGTAAAATAAAACATGTATTTTTTTGGATGTTTTCTCTCCACCGTTTTGAAAGACGAAAAAAGCCCAAAATCTCATTTGACCAGTGCATTAAAAACAAAACATTATTTTGCGCCTGTAGTGTCGCCGTATGAACTCACGTGGGCTCTTCATCCCACAGGAGGGCAGAGTCAGAAGAAGACGGCGACATGCCGCCTCCAGCAGGGCGGCGAGGAGCCGCGGCCCAAACCTCCCGGCATCCCCGGAAAAAATAAAAAGCATGTAAAAGCTTCTTGAGCAGCTCGTTCACTCGCGTCAGAACTAACCGAGTGTCCTCAACGGGATGCAAAATGGGGCTCCGTACGTCCTGCCAGCCGCCGGCGAGACACGAATAGACGCGGCGTTGTAAGGAGACACCGAGGAGGAGACGTGCAGCAGGCCTTAGGAGACGCCTCGATTCCTTTGCTCCTCCAGGATTGGCGTGAACAGGAAGGAGGGACGAGTTTCTAGAGCACAGACGTCCCTCAAACGACCTGAACACGGGTCGCCACAGTAAACACAAAGAGCTACGTTCATGAGTGTAGGTTTAAAAAAGGGGAATACTCGCTGACTGATTGCACTTCACACTCGTATTTGGCAGAGATGCAGAATTCTTCAGACACCATATCATTTCTTCATCCAGTTTATCTAAAATAGAAACATGTCCAAAGAAAAGAGGACTTTGTTGTGTTGTTTGTTGTTGTTGCATTTGGCCACTGGGCCAGTAAAAAAAATCACAGACATGCTTCTCGGTTCCTGAGAGTCGGTGAAGGGGAGGAGGAGTTTGGACTGGTCCTCAGAGAGAGAGTTAGAGAAGAGGAGGTGATGTCACACGTTACCGTGGCAACAACAGAGGTCAAAATGTCTGTTTGTGTGTTGACGACATCTTATGATAAAGTCACAAGATCTGCGGGAAGAAAAATAGAAACGTATCCGAGGGCGTGTGTTAGCTTCTGTGTGTGTGTGTGTGTGTGTGTGTGTGTGTTAAGTACGAATCCTCCTCTTATCGTCAAACAGCGAGCGGACCAGGTACACCTGGACCCCCGAGATCACCATGAGGACCACCACGTTGACCACGGACCAGAAGTTGACCCGGTCGAAGTTGCTCTCCTGGATGTTGCGGTCGCGAGCCTCGAACGCCCGCAGCGCCGTCTGGATGTGAACGCTCTTCACCAGCCGGGCCTTCACGTTGTTGATGGTGTCCTGGGGGGGGGGGGGGGGGGGGGGAGAGAGAGAGAAAGAGAGACACGGGTAAGATTAACACACCCGGTCCAACAACAGAGGGAAAGAAAAGCTCCTAAACCCGTCGCTATCGGAGGAGAAGGCCGCCGCCGTTAAAAAAACAATCGACTAAAACTCACTAAATGCTCCGCAGGGGGATCAACATGAGGGTCACAGCTCTAGAAAGGGCCGTACGGAGTTTGTAAACAGGTCAGGCGTGATCCGTCTTCCATGGGAGGAAAAGAAACAAACTACTTCCTGCACAGCTGGGAGATTCATCTCCTGCCGGTGAGTCAGAGGAGCTCATGAGACTCTCGCCCACTTCCAGATTGTTGCAGGGGGAGACAATCGGCCCTCGGCCAATCGGAGAGGTCAGGACATTCTCGTGACGCGGTCACAAGTTTTCATGTACAATGGTGCGTGCCCCTGGTGAGTTTGCTTTGAGCTTCTATGAGCCGTTGTTGCTGCTCACACATTATTGTGAACAACATATTCTGCATTATTTGGTCGTTTCTAAATAAAATAATTGCGCAATGCGAAGACCGGAGCAAACAAACAAGTTGAAAGCCACGACCTCCTGGACTTTAGCCCCCCCCCCCCCCCCCACCCACCCCTCGAGCTCATCCTCTGAAATGCCCCATGAGAATAAAACACTGGCACCACCCCCCCCTCCCCCAATAGAAACTATGAGGACAAGTATTCTACTTTTCACCCCGCCCTCGCTCACCATGATGTCCTCCATCTTCATGTCCAGCACGTCCGTTCCCTGCACGTACTCCTTCCAGTCCTCCGCCTCCTCCTCGTCCTTCTCCATGTTGTCCAGGATCAGCTCGAAGAAGACGAGCTTCTCGGAGAGCGAGCTGAAGGTGTTGTCGAAGCAGAACATGTAGTCTCCGTCCTCGGTGTTGACGACGCTGGGGGGGGAATAATCAATGTTTCTATCGTCGGGCGATGTTTTCTGCCCTTTTTTAAAAGCGCTACAGGAACGTGCCGCTCACTCACGTGTGCACGCCGTCCGACTTGTGGTAGTCGCTGAACACCACCTGGCCAGAGGGAGCGGCGATGAGGAAATCCACATCGAGACCTGCGCCATCCAACACCTGCGGAGGAGAGACAACATTAGAGAGAGATAGAGAGAGACAATGGGTCTGGACACATTTTGTCCACCAGGTTAAGACACTATGACACACATTTAAAAAAGGCGTGGGTGGGAGAGAGCACCTCCCTGATGGTGTCACTTCCACCAGAGAGTCACCCACTCAGCTGTCAGTTGCTCTGACTTGCATAACAGGTTTACAGGTGTGTGTTTCTCTAAAGTTCAATAGGAAAGAAAATATGCATTTAACATAAACGTATTTAAATGAACGGGAACAACGAAATGCAAAATAAAACAACTGAATAACTTCAAGGTGCGTCATCGCGGAGGAGGCAGACCGGTACTTTTGAGCCGTTTAAGTGTCATCCCCAGAGTAATAAATCACCTGGTACTCGAGCTCCAGCGACGCGTCCCTCTTCATGGTCTGGTAGAAGCACTCCTTGCGCCCGGCGGGCAGCGAGAACGTGAAGTCGCTGTCCAGCGACTGGGAGAAGGACGCGAGCACCACGAACCTGTCCGAGAGGAGGGCGGCGAACACGGACAGGAGGCACAGGAGCGCGCGGACGACCTCCATGGCGGCGCAGCGGACCTCAAGCAGAGCCCCGGCGCGGCGGCGCGGCGGCTAACGGCGGCTAACGGCTGGTTTACACGAGCGGCTCCGAGAACTGGCTAAAGAAACTTCACTTCTGTTGGAAACTCACTTTTAGTACTGAAGTCTGTCTAAACTTCAGGACCCCGCCTGTTTAAAAAGAAGAAGAAAAAACTACACTTCGGTAGAAACTCACTTATAGTACTAACGACTGCCTGAACTTCAGGACCCAGCCTGATTAAAAAGAAGAAGTAAAAAACTACACTTCGGTGGAAACTCACTTTTAGTACGGCTGTCTGAACTTCAGGACCCAGCCTGATTAAAAAGAAGAAGTAAAAACTACACTTCGGTGGAAACTCACTTTTAGTACTAACGAATGCCTGAACTTCAGGACCCCGTCTGATTAAAACGAAGAAGAAAAAAACTACACTTCGGTGGAAACTCACTTTTAGTACTAACGAATGTCTGTACCTCAGGTCCCCGCCTGTTTACAAAGAAGGAAAAAACTACACTTCTGTGTAAACTCACTTTTAGTACTAACGACTGTCTAAACTTCAGGACCCCGCCTGATTAAAAAGAAGAAAAACTACACTTCTGTGGAAACTCACTTTTAGTACTGAAGACTGCCTGAATCTCAGGACCCCGCCTGTTTAAAAAGAAGAAAAAGAAAAAAACTACACTTCGGTGGAAACTCACTTTTAGTACTGACGGCTGTCCGAACCTCAGGACCCCGCCTGTTGAAAAAGAATTAGAACTAATACAGATTTTAGTTCTCACGTAAAACAATGTCAAGATATATTCACCGTTTTGTTTTGCGTTACTCTAATTAATATGATATATATGTAAAATAAACTAGACAGCGGAGGCATATTTTTAATTAGCTTTCTTGAACTGCATTTTGGGATATGTAGTGCTTGTCAAAGGGATACACAGAATACACTACAGTAGATGGTGTATTCAGAAATTACATTATTTGTTTTAATAACAAATTGTGATCTACCAATACAATTTACACATTTATAGAAAACGAGTGGATTGCCAATATATAAATACACATATATAGATTTGCTTTGTTGGGGTTCAATATGTTTCTTTCCAACCTAACTTATTAATATAAATTGTTTACATAATTCCAAATTATTTACGTTTTCAATTTGAATGATCTCTGGATTTCCAGCTACAGTTTCTGACTCATTCAATAAAACATGAAAATCACATGATTAATCAATGATGATCAATGATATCTATGATATAATAAACACATGATACAGATAATATAATTGAGCTCCATTACAATCGAGGCTTAACAACGAATGTTAATGTGTTCGAGGTGGTCTTACATACACATGTATGTACTCCATGAAAGTGCTCAGGGGGAAAAGAACACGATGTTCACTTTCCTCACTGCAGACCTCGTCAAGTTATTTGGACCTCCACACGTGTTGTCATTTATCATACCAAAGGTTTCCGAGTTAGTCATCTGTATTTCAACGTTTGACATCAGACGTTTGAGCAATAGCATTTACATATTGTGTGTTTTAGTGGTTTACTTATCAAGATATAGGTGACGGGTTCGGTTCCAACTCCACAGTCACTAGCTCATCCTCTGTCCGAGGGGGGGGGGCGTTTCCTCCGACCCGGTGTTGCTACGTCTCCTCTAATTGGTCGACGTATCCACATCTGCGATTTGATTGGTCAAATACAGAGCAGGGGGTTGAACAAACCTATGATTGGTCAAAAAATACACAGCTACGATGTGATTAGTCAGCCGGGGAGGGCTGAACACACCTATGATTGGTTGATCAATCCACAGCTGTGATCTGATTGGTCAGACGGGGAGCAGGAGTTGAACATACCGAGAGACGGATACCTTCAACAGCAGTTGCTGTTCAAGCCGAGCTAGAGGCGGGCAAACGTGCCGCACAATGACAAGAAATAGCCTACGTTAAGTGTAGGTTTTAGCCGCAGAAGACAGTTGTTGGTTCATTTGTAGTCAACGCGACACAAACAAGAGTGTCTTCGGCGTCTTGTGTCGCCGTGAGAGACTAGACCTCCCCCCCCCAAGAGCGAGGATGTTGGTCCCCGCGGGAAGATAATGAAGAGGCTGCGCGTGTTGTCGGTGTGCCTCATTGTAGCTCTCCTGTGCTGGTAAGCTAAACCCGACGCGTCTCCATCTTCACGAAACCTCCACAGCCACACGCGAGACCGATGACAGTCGGATGATGGGAGAACCGGCGTTTAGCCACGACCTCCCGGCTCCGTCGCTCCGCTTCTCGAGGTGTCTTTTTGCCGCATTACAGCCGCCTGTCATCGGTGTTCAGGGGCAGGACTCCTCCGCCGCACACAGCTAGCGCTACCGGCCAGTTACTGTGGCGCGAGGGGCGTTAGCATGTTGTTATTAGGTTTGTTGGGCTGTATTTGACTCGACTATTTGATAAAGTGTGTTGTTGTTCGTTTCATTTATTTTAAAAGGATGTTTTGAAGTGGGTTAGCTAGCCAGCTGTTGAATAGCAGCACAAGCTAGCTAACCTCAAACCAGTTAACATGGGCTGTGGATGATAACGTCACTTATCTCCCTACTAACGTAAATAACGCTTTAAAATAACGTTTTAAAAACGACAACTAAGACATTATGAAAATGCCAAACTGCTTTTTCTTTGACATTTATAATGGTACCCATTGTAACTATTATTTTCCCAGTGGGTTATGTATTAATGAATGGCCTTATCCATTGGGGAAATACCACTTTACTAGCTAGTAAATCTCAAACTGATGCCTTTAGATTGTTTAGTTTAGTGTGGATATCATATTTAGACCTTAATGACTATTGTAATGATAACGATCAAGCTTTTTCGCCTGTTTGCATCATCAACAGACCTAATAAATGGTTAAAAGTGGAATACTTATCAACCCATAAGTTTAGATACAGGTTACAAAACTGATGAGCAACATTCTACAGATTTAACAGATCCATTATTATCTTACACAATGTAAATAAGTTTGCTCATAGGACATGGTGTGTGTGTATCTTGGTGTGTGTGTGTGTGTGCATGGAGCAGGTAACAATAATACACAGGGGCTTTGTGCAATGGGATTATCAGGCCGGCTAACATCTTTATCCAGTTGACTCTGGAGGAGCTAACCTCTTCATCTTGTGTCCCGCGGACCGCTTCGTCTTTCTCTGATGTCCCGGTCAATTTGTCCGTGATGACAAATCCACAATTACATTTCTTGACAATTTTAGAGGGTCGGATGAATTTTCTTCAAGTATCTTACACAAAAAATGCATCGTAAACTAACTTTAATGGCCGTGATGTATTGAGCGTGACAAGAATCAGATGGAGGTAATCAATAAATAATACTGGGTATGCAATCTGGTGTAGTAGGTTCATGGAATTTGCAAGAGAGAAGCAAAATAGTTTAAAATGAGTCTAAATAATTGGTTGGACTGAAGAGAGAAATAAAAGCTCCTCTTCTTCTTATTTTATGATTTGATTTAGATCATTTAAAAATAATTCAGGTGTTGCTCAGCTAATATCTAGCGTGCCTATTCATCCTATAGCAGGCGACCCAAGTAGAAGGAACGACCCGGGAGCGTCCAACCACAGCAGCGTTCTGCGCTCCGCCTCCTACATGGAAACGGGGAAACCGACTGCGTAGTCATTTAAATTACAGAAAGCTTGCAACACAAACCTCATTAACGATGCAAACCCCTTTTCCTTTAGCGCGTCGCTGTCGGCGTCTCGCCCCTCTGTGCCAGCTCGTCACCGTCGGGAGCAGGGAATGCAGTCCCTGCTGTAAGCCGACGGTTTCCAAGGCAGCTGTAATTTAGGCAGAAAAGGGTCTCTGTGCGTCGGGAGGCTCGAGGCCCGCGAGAGGGCATCGGTCTGTCGTCGTCTCTCTCTCTCTCTCTCTCTCTCTCTCTCTCTCTCTCTCTCTCTCTCTCTCTCTCTCTCTCTCTCTCTCTCTCTCTCTCTCTCTCTCTCTCTCTCTCTCTCTCTCTCTCTCCTCTCTCTCTCTCTCTCTCTCTCTCTCTCTCTCTCTCTCTCTCTCTCTCTCTCTCTCTCTCTCTCTCTCTCTCTCTCTCTCTCTCTCTCTCTCTCTCTCTCTCTCTCTCTCTCTCTCTCTCTCTCTCTCTCTCTCTCTCTCTCTCTCTCTCTCTCTCTCTCTCTCTCTCTCTCTCTCTCTCTCTTCTCTCTCTCTCTCTCTCTCTCTCTCTCTCTCTCTCTCTCTCTCTCCCCCGCTGCTGTTTCTTAATAACCCTCTCCAGATTCCATGCTTTTTACTTGATAGATGAAATCTGCTCAGCTGGAGGACTTTTAGTTTCTTCTAGAGAGAGAGAGAAAAAGTCATGGAAATCTTTTTTAATCACGTGTTCATTTACGCCGAGTTTGAAATAATTAATGTTTTTTTTTTAAAGAAAGACGCCAAAAATTACGTGTTTATACTAAGATTTCAGTTTGGTCATGCATATTTGGTTTAAAGTTCTAGAAATGCATCGGTCAAAATGTGTAAGAACCCTGGTGTGTGCCATGCAACGCGCTATGTTTACTGGAGAAAGTGTGTGTACTTTGTACCGCGTGAGGATGCACACATTACCAGCCTCGGTAATGATAGTCTTCCACGTACATATTCTACTTCTTCTCCTCAGGAACACGTGGTTGGACTTTCACTCAAATAGTTTCTCCTGCTAACTCTATCCTGCACAAATCACCCGAGAGGGGAAAGAGACACCCAGCTTTGTGATCGTTGCGTTGGACCCGCGGCGAGCGTCGCCTCCTTCCGGCCCCGCGTCATAATCTCATTAGTTTCACAGCCATCTGAAGATTATTGTTATTAAGAAACGCAATCGGCTCTCATGGAGATAAACTGCGTCCAGCTGGACGTCTTCGTCTTTAAAAGGCGCTGACTCGCCTGATTGCCGTGTTACTCGCTTAT
This sequence comes from Liparis tanakae, assembly GCA_036178185.1. Taxonomy (NCBI): domain Eukaryota; kingdom Metazoa; phylum Chordata; class Actinopteri; order Perciformes; family Liparidae; genus Liparis; species Liparis tanakae. Next base: position 23,415,247 of record CM070102.1, read on the forward strand.
TATTCCTCCTGTTTATTAGTCATCCGTGTAATTAAATGGCTTTGAAGTAGTTGAGGGCTCCGGGTGCCGCCGGCTGTCTTCTGGGCGCTCGTCGAGCCCACCGAGGTGTTTTCATGTTTGTGCTGGATGTGTTGACACCGGTCCAGTAACCCAACACCGACTGGTTCAGCCCGTCCAACCGGTTTGCTCCCGTAGGTCATCTATAGGATGCGGCCGTCTATAGGCGCTCTTTACGTGTCACATGCTGCCCGGTCGGGGTTTCACAACCGTGTGTGTGTGTTGAGTCACACCTTTTTAGATAAAAAGTTGGCAGCCTCATGGAGTTTATCAAATACAGCATCCCTCTCAACCCCTTCTCACTATAAACACACACACACACACTGACATGTGTCGAGAAGGCAACGGGTTAATACTTGGTGCCCTTGTGTCCTCTAAAGCTTGCTCAAAGGCCATGTGAGCGCGACGCAGCTACAGGAACCCGGGACCCTCTCGTTAAAAGAACTATGCGTTCTCTCCACTGTGACCACATTGTAAACGTTCTCTCTTTATCTTTTTTGGGAGCAACTGTTGCGCAACTAGATCCGCACTGTGGTGCCCACGTGTGCCGCTGCGAGCGGGGCATGCCCACATGGGCACGACGGCTTATGTAATCGGTGCTGAGAGAAAAGGACAGAAGCTGTGTTTCCATCTCAAAACACTCGTTTTCTTTGTTGCCCTTTCAGTGGTTTGATGCACTAAATGGAGCAGAAACTGAAAACTAACATTTAACCCATGTGACCGATCAGCTGCTTCTACTGGCTGCCCTGAATATTCCCATCATCGTCACGAGGGAACGCTCGTCTCCTGAAACCGCATGAATGAAATGTATATTTAAAAAAAAAAAAAAAACTTGGTGACTCCCAAACCGTCGCTTCTTTTATTGGATTGTGGCCACGCGTAGTTTAGTAGTGACAACAACATCCCAAAATCCATTTGTCAATTTTACTGACAGCCGTGAAACTGAGACGTCCCTGTGGGTGTGTTTCTTTTTATCTGTTCCTGGAAAGACGTTTGAACTGCTCTCAGGTGAAAGGGAAGCGCACCGATCTCGCCCCGGGACACGGCGGAGCCTCCTCCCCGAAAGCTCGTCGACTCACCTCGGCTCCCTCGTGACTTTTCTTTTTCTCATGGCGCTGCGATAACATGTGGCTGCTGTGATTTGCAGCATCAGCATACATTAAATGTAGTATTATTATTATTATTAATATTTAACTATTTTTTTAAATTTAGGTCTCAACAAGATAGCGATGTGTTTTTTTCCTTTTTAAAATTAAATTTATTATTATTAACTCTTTTTTAAATGTAGTTTTCAACAACATAGCAATGTGTTTTTTCCTTTTTAAAAATTAAATGTATTATTATTAACTCTTTTTTAAATGTAGTTTTCAACAACATAGCAATGTGTTTTTTCCTTTTTAAAAATTAAAAGTATTATTATTAACTCTTTTTTAAATGTAGTTTTCAACAACATAGCAATGTGTTTTTTTCCTTTTTAAAATTAAATGTATTATTATTAATAATAATATTATTAACTCTTTTTTAAATTTAGTTTTCAACAACATAGCAATGTGTTTTTTCCTTTTTAAAATTAAATGTATTATTATTAATAATAATATTATTATTATTAACTCTTTTTTAAATTTAGTTTTCAACGACATAGCGATGTTTTTTTCCTCCAGTCAATTTCCTTCTTAATTTTTCCGTCGTACGTCTCGGTACTCGTGATCTTCAGGAACAGTAAACAACACACAAAGAACAACAAACATCAAGGACAAAAAGAAAAGGGGAAATAAGGATAATAATGAATAGATTGCATAGAAAATAATGAAATAATACATATACAATAATAACTGTCCGCTCCTGAGTTATGTGCTTTTCAGAGAGGTTTGTTTATGACAAACAACATTCATAAAATAATTCATGAATGTGTCGCAGATGTCGAAACCGCCTTCGTGCCGCCCCGTGCATGAGCCCCAACACGCCGCGCAGGTCGTGTGAACGTGGACACGCGGATACGCCGCGCGGTTTCATGACGTTGTTGACTAGACAATTATCTCACACTCGGAGACATAGAATTGATTACATTAATTTACACCTGCCTGTCGCAGCTTGTCATTACCGGGTAATCTGATTGGCTGCTGTTGTTATCCTCTCTGAGTCAAGGTGCGCCGGCATATCGGACCTCTTTACGTACATAACAAGGTACTTTTCCCACGTATAGGAATTTAAAGCATTGATTAACCTTTTAAAAAAAACAACAAAAGCAGGGCGTTGGACGCCAGCCGGTTTCTTCGTGGGAGCAAACATTTGACCCAGATGTCAAACAAAGCTCAGCAAATAAAGACTCGCTCTGCATTTTCTGCATGTTCCGAATTCACTTTAAAAAAAACCTAATCAGCGGTCGGTTTGTTATTCGTTCTATTTTACGTCATATGTGACGTAAAATAGAATTTACTCGTATTCCTGTGCGATCCGCAATATGAAGACGTCGCTGGGAGGGAACAAAAAAACGACGCATGTCATTATCTCTAGCTTTTAAAAAAAACTAGATAATTGATGATTTTAAATAATGATACGATGAATTGTACGTTTTTTTTTTTTTTTTTTTTTTTTTTTTGTTGTGATACGATCCTCTCAAAGGAACCTTCTCCTCCCCTGGCCGGCGGCTCGGTGACCGCCCCTCTGTTGTCGTGGCAGCTCTTTGGTTTTATACGAGGAGACGGAGCTGGACCGGCAGCCCGAGAGAAACCATTGTTCCTGCCCAGTGGCCATGATGCCCCCCCCCTCTCTGACTGTATGTTGACGCTGTACGCCGCCGGCTCTTTAACATCACAAAAGTGAAGCTGGGTGCGCCGAGCCTCTGGTTCTCAAGCTTCTTCTTCCAGCAGAGCATTTATGTTTAAAAGAAGATGTAATACACGGCGGTTCGGCTGGGCGGTCAAAATGACGTAAAGTCCAGATTGCAATCACGGCTCTTATTTTCATTATTGATTAATCTGCAGATCATTCCAAAATAAATGTTAAAATCCTTTAGAAAAAATCTACCAAAAAGTCCCAATAACTCACAAATATTTAGTCTGATTGTTAAATATTTATTAGAGGAGCTGTAATCAAAATGTCTGAATTGTTTTTTACAATATTTTCGAGAGATAAAAAGTACTAAATTGATTTAATTTTGCATCTGAAAACTGCTCAGCTCTTTCATTTTAATTTGTGTGTGTGTGTGTGTGTGTGTATATATATATATATATATATATATATATATATATATATATATATATATATAATTTGTTCTTATTTCTTCTCTTTCTTGATTCCTACAATAACGGCTCCGAAATGTTCTTCTCTCTTCCGGTTGTGATGTCGTTCCTTGCGTGTGACGCTTGTCATAATTGGTAGAAGTCAGACTTTTCTTAGCCTGCGTTGTCTGTTAACTAACTTGAGCCTAAAATAGAACCAGAAAAGCAGATGTAAAGGCTCGAGCATCCTCTTATTTCAGTCACGCCATCGCGTCTCCTACTTCCTTACGCACAAAAAATAAAATCAGTCGTCTCTTTTTGGAGTCGATCTCGTTTTCTCCATATTTCCTCTCGGTTCCTGGTCAGCAGTCTCTTCTTTCAGGATCCCGTCGCTTGCGTAATACTTTTTTCCTGGAATCTGAAAGTCGGTGAGAGTTGCTTGCAGGCCGGTAGCCGGGGGCGACTGCAGAGGGGAAACGGCACCGAGCCGCACTGTGAGGGTGGGGATGGTGGGGATGGTGGGTGGGGGTCTGAAAGGTGGAGATGTTCCATGTGTGCGAGAAGAGGAGAAAGAGTTAAACCACGGGCTTCAACATCTG
>CM070102.1:23421623-23429123 GCA_036178185.1 Liparis tanakae
GGCTTCAGTCGTGTTAACGGCAGCAGTTGGACGGTGACCAATGGCGTCGTGTTTGAACTGAACGTGTGACATCTGTTCGTTGGCACCGGGCTCAAACGAGAGCGGCTTTAATCCGACCGAATACGAGCAACGGCTTTCATCCTTTGTCTCCCCGTTTTGTGCTGGGTTGATATTTTAATCTAGCCTGCAATTATGACTGACGGGCTCTCTCACCACACACACACACACACACACGCACACAACCACACACACAATGCTGCCATGTGTTTGGCGGAGAAGACCTTCATTCTCACGTGGAGCATCCCTCAGTGAGGGCTCTCCAACAAGAGATGACTGAGGTCTTGATCTGCTTGGTGTGAACGGCAACGTAAGAATATAAGAATAGTAAAGATGCTTTGAAAAAAAAAGTATCAACGGGCTTTTTCCTAATAGGCAGTGTTGGGAAGGATACTTTCAAAATGTATTCCGTTACAGAATACAGAATACATGCTAAAAAATGTAATCTGTAACGTATTCCGATACATGAACTATTCTGAGTACTGTATTCCGAATACTTGGATTACTTCCACATTTAATTGCATTCTATAAGTGTAGGAATGCGGCCTTAAAATCCTGCTTACTAAAAAGGCCTATGCTGGTGTGTTCTTCTGTTCCAACGGGCTGAATGTGTTGGGGAAGTCTCCCTGAAAGTGTCATTGTATTATAATTTTTTGTAGAGGAACAAAGACTATAAGAGTATGTTAACGCAAAAGATGTTTTACTTGGTAACAACAACAAAAAGAAGAATGAATTGAAAAATGTTCCCTTTTCAGTTTCTTTATGTTCTCAGATGTGAAAAATGATGCATCAAAACAAAACATAAGCTCAAACTGAATGTGATGATGGCAACAACAGAAAAATAAACTATGCCATCAAATATCATTTTGCCCACATGAAACAATGTGTAACTCAAAAACCAACATTACTTCTTGGCCAGCGTCCGCGCTCTGCGGCGCGGGAGACAGAGGACTGTGAACGCAACACGGAGACAGAGGACTGTGAACGCAACACGGAGACAGAGGACTGTGAACGCAACACGGAGACAGAGGACTGTGAACGCAACACGGAGACAGAGGACTGTGAACGCAACACGGAGAGACAGAAATGACTTCTGCTGTAATCTGGCGCTTTCGAGAAAGTTACAGGGGGGGCGGGCACTTTTTTAAATGTCATGCGATCTACCAATACTAGTATTGAGCACCCCTGATTTAGAGTGAATAAACTCGGGAAACAGAGAAGTACCGTCATGTAATCCATTGATTTTAACAATGTAACTGTATTCTAAATACCATCTATTTAAAATGTAACTGTAACGGAATACAGTTACTCATAAATTGTATTCTGAATACGTAACGGCGGTACATGTATTCCGTTACTCCCCAACAGTGCTAATAGGTAGTCATCTCTCCTGGAGAAGTGGTCAGGTGTGAATGTGAGAGCTCCTTATGTCTCTGTGGGCTTACGGGGGCCTTGTGTCCACCTTTTCATCCCCGTGTTTTTATTATTTAGACGACGCTCTAACAAACTAATGCGGAGGATAATATAAACGCAGACGCCATGCAGCTCTCGAGCCCCACACACACACGCACGCACGCACGCACACGCACACACTGCTTCCTCTGAGCAGTGACGACATGTTTTTATCTGCCTGGCAGATGCGCTGACCTACTTCTACTGCCCCACGATCCACTCTGCCCACGTGGGTCCTGGATTCTCTCTTTAGCTGTTTTTCCTCCCCCCTCCCCCCCACACACACACACACACAGGCCGCTCTGTGGAGGTAAACAACATGTCGGAGCGGCTCAAAAGGATGACATTTACAATTCTCGATGGTTTAAATGAAGTTCTGGGACTGCGGCAACGATAACGAAAGAACAAAAACATCTTTTATCCGCCGATCCTGAGCGTCGATAATCGTCAGTTTGTATCGGCTGCAAAAACAAGTGTGATCGGATCTCTAAAAGTTATATTTGCTCCTTTTTTCTCTCATTTTGTTTCCGATCCGTGATCCGAACGGCGAGTTCCCCCCCCCCTCGTATGTCGGTTGATTTTGTACCCCCTGCCTGCTTGGAGGATTTATTCTCCTCTGAGGAAAGCGACGGATTTATTTGGCCTTTTTATGAGCGTCTGTGTGTTCCGGATCGCTGATTAGGGAATCATTCTCACTTCGGTGGGAAAACATCACGAGACTTGAGAGCAGACGCAGTTTTTACATTCCTACTGCATTTATGAACTAGAATACACCGCGGTAATGTCGTGGCTTACAGGATTTGGCTCTATTTTCTGACGCAGCAGTCGACTCGTTAACCAAGTTCTAATTTTTTAATTTAAGTCCATTAAGGAATGACTTAGTGTGTGTGTGTGTGGCTGTTTTGAGAATTAGGCCAAGAGAAGGAAAGTCGGTGGCTAATCTGCCATGTCCCAGGTTATATATATATATATATATATATATATATATATATATATATATATATATATATATATAATGTTATGTATAGTGTGTGTGTGTGTACTCTCTGTGTTGCTGTGTCATGCCGTCTCATTCTCACTCCTCCAACGGTAAAGAGTCAACAGTGAGACTGAAGGAGGATGAAGGTGATGATGAGGAGTTGTCAGCTCTGGTGACTTGCCGTCAGCGGGCGGCCCGATAGGGGGCGGAGCCTCAGTTTGCATGTGCGGTGATGATGACATTCGACTGGGCTGCCGGCGTCTCTGTTGTCTCTGCGGTCTGGGTCGACCCCCGCCGCGTTGGTACGGGCCGGTTGATTCAAACCACGTCTCCCCGCCGTCCGCGTGGTCCTAAAGCCAACAGGAAATAACTGAGGATTTGTCTGTTGGGAACCAGCGGAGACGGTTGTGTGTCTGGGCTGCTCTGTGTGTTTATTGTGCTTCAATATACAGTCTGATGATGGGAAAGAGAGGAGGAGGAGGGGGGAGGGGGGGAAAGAGTATAACAATATTTTTTGCTCCAGGGATTCCATGATGTGGTATAAATTGAGGCTTTAAAAGATTATTTAACGCCGTTGTGCGACACGGAGTTCGGTCGGATTCCATTTGTAATCCAAAAATACACGAGACGAACAAAACAAAAATAACGGTCGTGTATTCACGCCGAGCCACCTGTTTCTCTTTTTCTAATCTGCATCATAAGGAATGTGAACAACAGCGACAACAACACTTCCCAGGCCAGAAGATAGGGCCGACATTTTCACACACAAGAATAAACACGAGGGGAACAAGAAGCTCTTGTAGTAGTTCTTGAAAGTAGAATTAATGGAATAGTATTGGAAATGCCACCAATGGAGACTAAACAACATGCATGTAACAGGGAATTGTTGGCTGTTTACCTTTTTTGTTGTTTTGCTTTGAACGCACTGGGATTAAAACGGTTCTCAGTATCGTAATCCGGAAGGGAAACATAAAAAAAAAAAAAAAAAAAAATATATATATATATATATATATATATAAATATATATATATATATATATATATATATATATATATATATATATAGAAATTATATATTATTTTTTATATATATAAAATAAATTGTATATATATATATATTAGTTAATTTCTATTGTGTATATTTGTCATACAAATATTTATATATATAGAAATATAAAAAATATATATGTATTATTAGTTTACTTCTCTCTCTCTATATATATATATATATATATATATATATATATATATATATATATATATATATATATATATATACATACATACATACATACATACATACATACCACGAATACAGCCGCTTCTTTGAAAGAGTGCATCCCTTATGTTCTCGTGGATGAGGCCGCAAAAACTAAAAGAAGACATGAGGACCCGGTTCAGCCCGTTGCCGTTTACAAACCTGAAAGACTTCCTTTAAAACCCCCAAAACCTGCTGACTCATGAATCCGGCCTCCGGCGTGGACCCACTACTGGAATGTGACCGGTCTACAGCTCTCCTTGAGCTTTTATGCTTCCGGTTGGCACCCCCGTACACACACACACACACACACACACACACACACACACACACACACACTGTTGCATAACCATCTCAATTATAAAGTAGGTCATGGTGCCCCCACTCCCTAAAGCTGCCCTCTTGACTTTTTTGTTGGTTCCTTCTGTTGAAGGAATGTCAACACTCCGCTCTTTCTGTGTGTGTGTGTGTGTGTGTGCGTTCCCACATGTTTCAGTGCGGGCCTGGTTTTTAAACCTGGTAAATTGGGAGGAGGTCTTCGTGGCTCCACGTCTCTTCGTGTCGTGATTATTTTTCTTCGGCTCCTGGCGGCCTCCGGTCAAACATTGGTTCAGCGACTCGGGGTTATTTGCGTGCGCCGTCATCACGGAAGTTGACACAGGGTTGTTTACCCGTCGACGTGTTGGACCGGCACTGTTCCACCAGATCTGTTTGTCAACCCGTTTTTTTTTGTATTTGCACAAATGTTCTTATCCGGGAGATTAAAGTTTTTCTTATTTAAATAAGTGATAAGCAAAGTTTGGGAATGAAGGAATTCAGTTACGTCGGTTTTGAATATTCACTGATGATTACGGCAACTGTGACTATACATTTAGGAAGATATTGAACACCTTTCTAGAAGAGTATATGCAGAGTTGAAGCCTTCCAGGTCCGTATCTGTGATGCAGAGAGGTCTTGGTGGAAGACATACGCACATCGACATGTAGCAACTGAGACTTTAAAGAAATTATCATATTTAAAGCAATTCAAAGGTGAAAGACGCCAGTAGACTCATTCTGAAGGCTCCAAAGAGATCCTCACTAACGAGGCTCAACTGCGAGCGACGAAGAGCGACGAAATCCATCCGGATGTTTCCTTAGACATACGTTCAAAAGTTTGGGCTCACAGAAACATTTTGTTTTCCGTGAAAACTCTCACTTTTATTTATCCAATAAAATGCAAAATAAATATAAAATATAGTCGACATTGACGAGGTTAGAAATAATGATTTTTATTTTTTTATCGGCCAGTTTTATAGCTTCTCACCAGCGTAACTGTTTTCAGCTGCGCTCACATAAAACGTTTTTAAAGGATTTTCTACCCCTCCGCTAGTCTTCTAAGGCGATGACACAATGTACCACTAGAACATGGAGACGGGCCTCTACACACCTGTAGAGACTTCATTAAACACCAGAGAATAGTCATTACACATTAACTATGTAGGGAGAGGATTTATGAATCATTTAATATCTTCATTGAAAAAAAACAAACGGTGCTTTGACATGCTTTGCTCATCCTTCTAATACTTGGACACCATTGGTCCAGAGACCAGGACTGAAGAGGTCTGATGGACGGCATGTGGGCCTCTCGCTGGCGGGTTCCTTTTCTTTTGTCCGTCTGTTGCGTAGCTGTTTGTGTCGTCTTCAGGAAGCCGAGTCGCGGTTTGAGGGCCGACATTGGAAACCCGGCCCACATAGCTCAAAGCTAGGGGTCTAAGTTTAGCCGGGGGAGCCTATAGGAGCATGTGGCTCACATTGACCGCATAGCGCCCCGACAACGCTCGGCTTCTAGGGCTTCCTATTTGGGAAGAGGTTCACGGTTGATGAGCGAGGCAAGGTCACGCCGAGGTCGTGTTCGGGAGGCGGCCGACCCTTTTCTTTCCGTCCCGGAGACGAGATGCCGCCAACGTCGTCACCGCAGGACGCGTTTGTGTTTTCAGTCTAAATTTAACCCGCGTGGAAGAAGCATCTGAGGGGGGGGATCACATGACCTCTTTGTATCCGAGTCTTAACCGACGTCGGGTTAATAGCTGTGTTTGTGTGTTTTGTTGTTTTAACGCTCTTCAAATTTGCATCCTCCCGATGAGGCGGCTCGTCGTCTCTTGTTCGGGTCGGAGTAGATTCTGAGAACGGTGGCGTTGGCGGTCGAGTGTTTGGGGAAAAGCCGGCGGCGTCCCGGCGGACGTGTTTGGACAGACCGTGTTTACATTCTTCTCCCGGTGGAAACGCTCCTCTCTGTGTATCTTCCGGCTTCTCGTCCTTTTACATTCCTGTTAATTATTTATTATCCGACCGACGCGCGGCGAGTGACTCCAGGTGAACGCAGAGGCTGAGATGAGACTCGAGTGGCTTGAAAGTAACTTTATTTCAGTCTCTAAAGTCGTTGATGTTCCTCTCGGATATGGATGAGTATTCAGGGACGATACTCGGTGGTTTGAGATCTCCGCCTTCTTTTTAAAATCGTCCACGAGTCGTGAGAGCGTCGACGTTTTGCCATTTAAAAAAAGAAGATTTGATAACGATGAGATCCTATTTCTGGATATTGTGAGACACAATAACGTCGTAACAACACGCCAACTCCATTTCCTCAGAGAATCTGATTATTTTGCATTAAAGTTCTTAATTAAATGAGATACTAAATACTTTATTTTCAGTAGTCGAGTATTTAACTCACACACAAATATACAAAACCACGTGGGACTTGTAAAAGACAATCAGCTGAGTCAGGGGGTCCTTGGAGGGGGCCTGAGGGGGTCTTGAGGGAGTCCTGGGGGTCTTGAGGGGGTCTTGAGGGAGTCCTGGGGGTCTTGAGGGAGTCCTGGGGGTCTTGAGGGGGTCTTGAGGGAGTCCTGGGGGTCTTGAGGGAGTCCTGGGGGTCTTGAGGGGGTCTTGCTCCTCAGAGGAATAACCACATGTGTGCAACACCTAAAAGATGGAGGAGGAAGAGGAGCTTGCAAGAATACATCAATAACAACAGTGGCATTTAGTTTACACTGTTTTTTTATTCCTTTCGTTTATCTCTCCCTTCCTTTGTGTTTTTCCTCGTGCACTCGGTCAGTTGCCCCCCCCCTTGAGGGAAGGAAGGGCCTCCCAGTGAAGGAAGCGCTGTAGTGAAGCCTCAGCCTTCTCTAAGTTCAAAGGCTCCCACAGCTTCCCAATAAAAGGTGCTTGTTGAGTTCATGTGTGGTGAACTGTATGTAACGTGTCCTCTCCTCTCCTCCAGGTACCCCGGTCGCTATGCGTGTTCAGAGCAGAGCTCGTCTGGCCCTGGTCGGCCCGCGGGGGACGGGCACCCAGAGGCCCGGAGGCCGGAGCCGGAGCCGGACGCCACGCCACACGAGGTTCGTGCAAAAGTCCTTTCCCCTTCTTTTTATTGTTTTAGTTTTTTCTAAATCGGTGAATCCGTCTCACGGCGAGAATAAAGAGCGCCGTGGTCTGAGCCCGAGACGCACGGAGGGGTGTGGCGCAACCGAAGCGCTGACGGGCATTACCACATCTCTCACGGTGAGGAGGAGGAGGAGGAGGAGGAGGAGGAGGAGGGTGGTCCCGGATCATAGAGGCGAGCACAGGGTGGGAGGGGCGAGGGCGTTTTTTTGTTTTTTGTTCTTTACCTTCTTTTTTTTACGACTGATAATCTGTTGGGATTGTAAGCGTGTCGGGGTCGCTCGTAAAGAGGGAACGCCGACGCTCCGTACGTGGCGCCCGGAGCCGTCCTCC
>CM070102.1:23434123-23469123 GCA_036178185.1 Liparis tanakae
GTAGAAAAAAAACAAACAGCAGGTCAAATTAATTTAACCTCCCAATATATTAAATTCTAAATCTGTCTCGAGGGAATTTATAATCCGTCCCTCGATTCAGATAATGAGAAGTTCTTATGTAAAGAAACGCGTTTAAAGAGGAGATTCAGGTTCCTTTCAGGTGGAGGTAATCGGTACCTGCTGCTTCCTCCTGTCTGCAGGTACCCGACCAACAAGTGGGTCAAGCTCGGTACTTTTCATGCCCGGGACGAGCGGATCGTCCAGAGCTTCCCATTGGACGAGCAGCTCTACGCTAAATATGTGAAGGTACGGCCTGTTCCTCTTCTTCACAATGAGAGTATTCATCCTCTAGCGGAGAGTGCAGCTCCGCTCACAGACGCCTGCTTCATGTACACGACTTAAAGTGGTATTTTAGAGCTCCGGGGACCCTCTCGGTCAGCCTGTAACCTGGGTGAGGACGCGGGGCTCTGGGGCCATGACAGAGTTCCACTTGTTAGAACGACAGGGCAGAGACGCTCCACCATCGGGAGCTTTTATTTACGTTTTTATTTGACATTTGGGGTGTCGCAACGCGTCTGGTTTGGTCTGAAATCGGCTGCCGACGGTCTGGAAATTAAATTATAGGCTGTAAAAAAGGTCGTTAAATAATTAGAATGGTTTGTCTTCTCAAGGTACGTACATAAAACGGTACAAATAGTTTTCTCTCCTGTGTTTACGAAACAATTCTGTTCAATATGAGGACGGGCCAGTTGCGTTTGAATTATTCCTCCATTAGCTTCAAACGGAAGTTACATGTTTAGTGTTCGCAGGTTATGTGAATTAACTCATACCTGGAAGCTATTAATTTACTATATATGTTCTACGTTGTCTTTTAATTTTTTATTTGTTCTCTTTTTGTCATTTACAATATTTTGTTGCATTCTTTTTTGTTCCGTGAAACTGAATAAAAAAATAATAGAAAACGTAGTGTGTGGCGCACTTCAGCCCCCTGTGGCCGAAATGAGTATTACAACAACAAATTAAAAAACAATGCCAATCTTTTTTTTTTGCCTTTTGAAGTCATAAACAGAAGATAAAATACTTTTAGAACATTAAGTATCATATAAGGTTGGAAACCTCTCACGCTCCCTCCCTCAGCTGACTAAGTAGTCTCTCCCTATGATTATTTTTTTATTAGCGTGGGAGTGATGTGCGGTTTTCCTCCTGTGATTCATGAACTCCGTTATGTAATAATTGTGTTTTTTATTATTACATAAACTGATCCAATCGGCCGTGTCGTCCGTCCCTCGGTCCGGCTTATGATTTCTTTAATTATTATTTATACATATTCTTTTCCAACTGCTACACATTTCCTGATTTTAGATTAGAGTCTACCTGCAGTGTTTTTTTTGTCTCATCAGAAAACCCAAACTGTAACCAAATGCTTGAATCAGTCTTTTCTGAATTTTCTTTCTCTGTTTTCTCTCTCTCTCCCTCTCCTTTTGTCCTTCGCCTGTCTTCCTCTTGCATCAGATGTTCATCAAGTACATAAAGGTTGGCACTCTTCTCTCTCCGTCGGAGGCTGTGATGGGCGAGATGGGCGGAGCGTCATCTTTAATGCATGATTAAGACTTTTTTTAAACAACTAGAGCATGCACATGACACAGAATAGAAGTTTGACATATTTGGTGCTTTATGGGTAAATAAAGTGGGATCGCTGTGTAATACCCCAGTGGTGGTGATGGTGGTGGTGGTGGTGGTGGCATTGTGCTTCCCTGTGGATGATGACTTTTAATCCATTTCCCCTACAGGTTGAACTCCTCTCCCACTTTGGATCAGAGCACTTCTGTCCACTCAGTCTCATCCGGTAAGAGAGTAAATGTCTCTCTGTCTCTCTCTCTCTCTAGTTACTTTTTCTTCTTCTAAATCTGATCTTAAACATTCATCCACCTCCTCCGTGTCGTCATACAAAGCCCTTGAACCTTCTGGTGTCTCCTCCTCGCAGAGTGTTTGGCACCAGCATGGTGGAGGAGTACGAGGAGATCGCAGACTCCCAGTACCCGTCGGAGAGACTGGAGTACCTGGATGAAGACTACGGTATGATGATGAGATAGAGATAGAGAGAGATATATATATATATATATATGTATGTATGTATGTATATATATATATATATATATATATATATATATATATATATATATATATATATATATATATATATATATATATATATATATATATATTATAAATGTATATATATATTATATTATAAATGTATATATATATTATATTATATTATATATGTATACATATATATATTATAGTCAAAGTCAAGTCAAAGTAGCTTTAATGTCAATTTCTACGCATGTTAGGACATACAAGTAATCGAAAAAACGTTTCTCACCCTCCTACGGTGAACAAATAAGTGCACACGCACAACAACAGATAAGACATATAGATACACACACAACAACAGATGAGACAAGACATATATATATACATATAGTTATAAACATGTAGATACATTTACAGCAGCATGGGTTTCCTTTAAAGTGACGTTATGTAGTGCAAAAAAAGTATACAGTAAGTGGTAAAGTAAAGTGAAGTGAAGTAAAGTGACAGTAAGTGGCAAAATGATAAAGTGCAAGGGACAGTGATGAGTCCTGAGGTATTGTAGGGGGGGGGGGGGGATTTCAGCCTCGTATCAGACTGACGGACATGGCTGGGGGGAGTGAGGGGAGAGAGTTTAGCTTCCTGACAGCTTGGTGGATGAAGCTATTTCCGAGTCTGGTGGTGCGGCAGCGGAGGCTCCTGTACCTTCTTCCAGAGGGCAGGAGGCTGAACAGGCTGTGTCTTGGGGTGGCTGGTGTCACTGCAATCGAGGTAGCTTTCGGGTGAGGCGGGTGGTGTAAATGTCTTGCAGGGAAGGGAGTGGGACACCAATGATCTTACCGGCTGTGTTTACTATGCGCTGCAGTGCTTTCCTGCTGTGTGCAGTACAGCTACTGCCCCACACGGTGATGCAGCCGGACAGGATGCTTTCAATGGTGCCCCGGTAGAAAGTGTTCAGGATGGTTGTGGGAGCTTTCAGCTTAAGCTGCAGGAGAGGCGGCCAGTGTATATATATAATATATTATATATGTATACATATATATATTATAAATGTATATATATATATAATATTATATTATATATGTATACATATATATATTATAAATGTATATATATATATTATATTATATATGTATACATATATATATTATAAATGTATATATATAATATTATATTATATTATATATGTATACATATATATATTATAAATGTATATATAATATTATATTATATATGTATACATATATATATTATAAATGTATATATATATAATATTATATTATATATGTATGCATATATATACATATATATATATTATAAATGTATATATATATAATATTATATTATATATGTATGCATATATATATTATAAATGTATATATATAATATTATATTTAGATTATATATGTATACATATACAATATTATATATGTATATATAGTATTATATATGTATACAGATATATAATATTATATATGTATTTCATTAATATCTATAAAAAATGTTATATATATATATATATTTATTTATTTATTTATTTATTTGCAAATTACTACCAAGGAGTAAAGTTCCCTTCTTGCTCTCTGACTTACTTGCCAAGTAACTTGTGCAGAAGTTAACTGTCAATGCCAGCTGGCTTTTATCCCTAAGAGTTCCTTTCAAAGATAATTAACTGTTGAGTGTTATTTATTGTCACTGCGAGATGTAACCTGCAGCCCGTCCTCCTTTCCTCAGATTATCCGCCTGGATACCAACCGTTGGAGGACAAGTCCTCTAAGAACCTGCTCGGCTCGGCCACCAGTACGTACACACAGTTTCCTGGCAAACTAATTGTTATTCTAACACACAAAGGATCGTTTAGAGGTTTGGATGTTTTACTCCAGCGGCGACACGATAACACGAGCTAACCGCGGAGGAGAGTGTGTCATGGTGTCATCGTGTGGCTTTGGGGAGAGGACGAATGACTTGCTGTCAATGGCGTCTGCTGACTTTGAAGGCAGTTAGTGGCTAAAATCCTTAAAATATACTTTAACTAATGTCCATCTCCATTAGTGAAACACTGACTCTGGAGAAGAACCTCATCAAACCACAAAACACACTTCAAAACACACACTCTCACTTCTTTTTCACCAGCGTGACACATTCCTTGGGATTTTAAAGGGAAGCAGGAATTTTGTTTTCCCTCCTCTAGACTTTTACTCTGAAAAGCCCGAGAATGGAGCGCGTCCTCATCCTGCTGAAGTGTGTAGTTTGGGGACTTCCACTCTCAAATGTCAAAGTACAATGATCCTTTAACTGCTACACACACACACACACACACACACGCCTTAAATTAAAGAAACCATCAAACCGTCTTTCTTTTAGACTCTGAGGACCCCAACATGGGAGAAGAGTGAGGGCCTGAAGGGAAAGAGGAAAAACAAGTGTGTGTGTGTGTGTGTGTGTGTGTGTGTGTGTGTGTGTTTTCAGATGCCATCCTCAACATGGTAAACAACATTGCTGCTAACGTGATGGGCGGCAAATCAGATCTGGAGGGACGAGCCGAAGCTGGAGGTGACTAAAGATAATCTTTTATCTTCGCGACAACCTCATCTTCCTCCTCATCTTCCTCTTCATTCACACAACTCCTTCTTCTATGTGACCGTTTCGGACTTTCCCTCTAGAGTTGGAAACCTCTGCCTGAAATAACCCCCCCCCCCTCCCCCCTGTGGTCTGGCTTGTGGGATGCTGCTCTTTCGCGGCGTGGTTTATGAATTCTACATTATGTCCTCGAACATCTGGAATCTTTGCATTCCTGAGCTGTGAGTGAAGAAACAACATATACATGTATTCATAAAGTCTCCAGCTGTTGGAAGTTTTTACCTCATAGCGCTGCTGGCTCCACCTGAGGAGCTGAAGGGCCGCTGCACGCCGTGTTTATTCTTTCTCTGGAACCTTATTGACGCGTCGTGTTTGACCTTTTGGTTTGAGGTTAGTCGGTATGAAGTCAAACTGGTTTGTTCGTGTTCTCTGGATCCGGTTTTAAAGCCGTCCCACGCTTGTCGTTTAAAGCGCTCCTGATCTCTCGTAGTAAACATCGAAACTTTACTTTGAACAAAGTTCAAAATACGATACAAGCTGCTGATAAACATTAAGATCCACATGAATCTCCTCTTCTCCTCTGTCTCTCTCTCTCTCTCTCTCTCCCTCTCTCTCTCCCCCCCCCCTCTCTCTCCCTCTCTCTCTCCTCTCTCTCTCTCTTTCTGTCTCTCTTCTCTCTCTCTCTCTCTCTTCCCCCCCCTCTCTCTCTCTCTCTCTCTCTCTCTCCCCCCCCTCTCTCTCTCTCTCTCTCTCCCCCCCTCTCTCTCTCTCTCTCCCTCTCTCCCCCCCCCTCTTTCTGTCTCTCTTCATCTCTCTGTTTCTCCTCCTCCCCCTCTCCTCTCTGTCTCTGTCTCTCTCTCTCTCTCTCTCTCTCTCTCTCTCTCTCTCTCGCCGCCGTGTCCCCTCTTTCTGTCTCTCTTCATCTCTCTCTGTTTCTCACTCCCTCCCCCCTCTCACTCTCTCTCTGTCTCTGTCTCTGTCTCTGTCTCTCTCTCTCTGTCTCTGTCTCTGTCTCTCTCTCTCTCTGTCTCTCTCTCTCTCTCTGTCTCTGTCTCTCTCTCTCTCTCTGGTCCGTCTTCTCCTCACACCTTGTTTACGTTAACAGCCTCTAAAATCTCTCCTGAGAGCCAGATGTTTATTTGGTTCCCCGGCAGCAGAACTTTGGGTTTCTGTGTCGCCGGCTGGCAGAGATCCCCCCCCCCCCCCGAGCATCGAGTCGGAGGAGAACAAACACACACACCTACACACAAGCACACCTACACACCTGACGCACATATTTCTCCTCCTTCATTCTCTCTTCTTGGAATCGTGTATCTCTGAAACTAAAACAAAGAGTTTAAAGGACACGTGTTTCTAATCGTGAGCCTCAGACTCAGCATGTCGATTCGTTAAGGGGGTTAAACTCCTTAACGGTTTCCAGTTCGGATTTTATTTTACCAATACCCCTGCAGTGGAGGAGGCAGACCGGTCCAGACCGGCTCACTCTGGACTGAACCGGATCACACCATTTATTTCCCCCCAAACATGACCAGCAAAATGTGTCCCTGCACACATTGGATTAAAGGGGGGGGGGACAGTGTTATTACAGTGTTATTACAATTCTGTTTTGTGTGTGTGTGTGTGTGTGTGTGTGTCTTCTAATTACCAGTTAACACGACCTCGGAGGGGGACAAGAAGCCGAGCTCGGGCGACGCGGCGCTGGACTCTGCAGCGTAAGAAAAGATAAAGATCACGACTTCATGTTCCAAGAGGTTTCTATAGAACTCACAAGATCCTCTTTCCTCCAGACTGGACTCGGAGCTCCCTGCACCCCGAGGGGAGGAAGAGGAGGAGAAGCAGGATGAGGAGGAGGTCTCCTGTGAGTCTCCCTCGCCCCCCCCCTCGTACCCCGACTCCCCGGAGGACCATAAGATCGTGACGCTGGTGGAGGAGGAGGAGGAGGAGGAGGAGCCCCGTCAGTCCACCGTCACCCTGATGGAGGAAGAGGTGGAGGAAGAGGAGGAGGAGGAGGAGGAGAGGGAGAAGAGGGAGGCGGACAGGAACCAGTGGGAGAGCCAGACGTACTGCCCTCTGTCCTCCTTCCCGCTCTCCTTCTCCTGCGTGGCCACGCTGCCCGAGCTGCTGCACCGCTGGTGCTCCGCCCGGCTGGCGAGGGAGCGGCTCCGGAGCCTCCGGCGGCGGCAGGGCGCCACGAGGACTCACGGCCAGACGCACGCCGCCGCCGCCGCCCGACCCGCGCCGACGCCGACGCCGCCCCCGCCTTGGACGCCGCCGCCCGCTCACGTACACGCACGCGCCCGCCGCGCCCGGTCCCCGCCCGCCGCCACGCCCCTCAAGGCCCGCCCCCGGAAAAACGCCGAGCCAGAGCGCCGGTTCAAGCGCGAGAGACATGAGCAGCGCACGCCGCCCCCGCCCGCCCGCGCCGCTTCGCCATCGAGCTGGAGCCGAGCCGCACGGCCGCCATCCCCCCCCACAGCTTCTCGGACGCCCACGGCTGCGCGCGCTCCACGCCCTCCCCGAGCCCCTCCCTCCCGTCAAGGACGCGGGCGTCGACCCCGCCCCCACGCCGCCCCTCCCGGCCGTCGCCGTCCCGGAGACGCAGTACGCCTCTTTGGCTCCTACCGGCGTCTTTCCCACGCTCGCCACGGCCTCCGAGACGGCGTCTCCCGGCGCCGCGCCGCCCCCCCACAGGGAGCTGCAGCCTCTCCCCACGGCGTCGCGGCCCGAGGACCTCGTGGCCCCGCCCACCGAGCTGCCCGCCGCCCCCCCGCCGCCCGGCGCTCACGCAGACGAGGCGGCGCGCGGGTCGGGCGGCGTGCAGCCCTCCCAGACTCACGGGGAGCACGGCGACTCGCTCGCCACGGCCGCGGAGCCCCACCGGCCGGAGGAGGCGGCGGACGACGACCTGCTGGGCGCCAACGGCAACGGGCACCGCGTCGCCACCGACTTCTACGCCGAGCTGCAGAACGGAGGCGACTACGGCGGCGGGGCGGCGGGCGGCGGGAACGGGGCGGCGGCCAACGGCGCCGTCCACGGCTCGAGTCAGAAGGAGAGCGTCTTCATGAGGCTCAACAACCGCATCAAAGCCCTGGAGATGAACATGAGTCTGTCAGGACGCTACCTGGAGGAGCTCAGCCAGAGGTGAGGAGGAGGAGGAGGAGGAGGAGGAGGAGGAGGAGGAGGAGGAGGAGGAGGAGGAGGAGGAGGAGGAGGAGGACGCTGGGGTCCGATAAAAAAAAATAAAAAAAACTACTTTTAAAACGACACCGATGCTAAACCGATACTTTATTTTTACTTTTTCTTCTTCTTCTATATTTTTCTTCTTCATATTCCTTCTCCTCTTCCT
The DNA here is from genome assembly GCA_036178185.1 of Liparis tanakae. Lineage (NCBI taxonomy): Eukaryota > Metazoa > Chordata > Actinopteri > Perciformes > Liparidae > Liparis > Liparis tanakae. Next base: position 23,442,144 of record CM070102.1, read on the forward strand.
TCCTATCCTACTTCTTCTTCCTTCTTCCTTCTTCTTCTTTATTCTCCTCCTTCTTTCTCCTTCCTATTCCTCTTCATCTTCCTTCTCCTCCTTTCTTCTTTTCTTCATCTTATATCTTTTTTTTCTTCTTCATATTCCTTCTCCTCCTCCTTCTTAATCTTCCTTCCTATCCTACTTCTTCCTTCTTTTTCTTCTTCTTTTTCTTCTCCTCCTCCTCCTTCCTCTCCTCTTCCTCAGGTACCGTAAACAGATGGAGGAGATGCAGAGAGCCTTCAACAAGACCGTCATCAAGCTGCAGGACACGTCCCGCGTGGCCGAGGAGCAGGTGAGCGCCGGGCTCCTCCCCCTCCTCCCCCTCCCCCTCCCCCTCCCCCTCCCCCTCACTGACTCATCTCTCTGGTGTTCCTCAGGACCAGAAGCAGACGGAGTCCATCCAGGCGCTGCAGACTCAGCTGGAGAACGTCACGCGGCTGATGCTCAATCTCACCGCCACGGTGGGCCAGCTGCAGAGAGAGGTGACCGCGAGAAACACGAGAAACACGGGACACGAAACACGAGACACAAAACACGGGAAAACACGAGAAAACACGAGAAACACGGGGAAACACGAAAAACACGAGACACACGAGACACACGAGAAACACAAGAAACACGAGACACACGAGAAACACGGGAAAACACGGGACACGAGAAACCAAAACCACGGACACGAAAACCACGGGACCACGAAACACGGACCACGAAACCACGGGACCACGAAACCCACGGGACCACGAAAACCACGGGACACGAAAACCACGAAACCACGAGACGACACGAAACACGGAAACACACGGAAACACGAGAAACACGAGAAACACGAGAAACACGGGAAACCACGAAACCGGAACACGAAACACGAGAAACACGGGACACGAGAAACACGGGACACGAGAAACACGGGACACGAGAAACCACGAAACACGGAAACCGAAACACGAAACACGAAACACGAAAACCACGAGGAAACCGGGAAAACCACGAAACCAACGGAGAAACACGGGACCACGAAACCACGGAAACACGGACCACGAAACACGGGAAAACACGAAGATGAAGGTTAAGGTTCAGCGTTGATCTGTCTACGTGCTTCACGGCTCTACAAAGGGAGGAAGGGTGTGTGTGTGTGTGTGTGTGTGTGTGTGTGTGTGACTGTAACTGTAACTGTCTGTCATCGAGCCGTAAACAAGTCGCTGCCAGTGGTTTGATGATCTGACAGTTTATTTTGTTTGCACGGCCTCTGGCGTTTTCAGAGATTGATCCAAAGAACCGCGAGTATTAAAAAAAAAAATTAAAGAAAGCGCCTCCTCCTCCTCCTCCTCCTCCTCCTCCTCCTCCTCCTCCACGACCGGAGGCTCTCACGCAGATCAGCGCGGGGCCGACGGCGACTCACACGTCGGCCTCATCTCACCTGTCCCCCCCCCCCCCCAGGTGTCGGACCGTCAGAGCTACCTGGTGGTCTCCCTGGTCCTGTGTCTGTCCCTCGGCCTCCTGCTGTGTCTGCAGTGCTGCCGCGGAGGCTCCGCCCCCCCCGCGCCCACGGCCGCCGCCGCTCCGCTGCCCAAGAGCAACCACTACCCCAGCCCCAAGAGGTGTGTGACACACACACACGCACAGTTTCACACACACACACACATGCACAGTTTCACACACACACACGCACAGTTTCACACACTCGCGCACACAGTTTCTCACACGTGCACGCTCCGGTTCACACCACACACTCACACACACACACACACACACACACACACTCTCTGTTTGGGACACATTGCTTCATGTTGCTGTCTGTTTAGGCCGTCATTCCAGTCCTGCCGCTAACTGTAGGACTCTTGATGTTCTAAACAACTACATCCCTCCCTCCCCTCCCCTCCTCCTCCTCCTCCTCCCCCCCAGGTGCTTCTCCTCCTACGATGACATGTCTCTGAGGCGCAGGGTGACCTGTCCACTGGTTCGCTCCAAGTCGTTCCACCTGACCCCGATGGAAGGTAAGAGAACCTGAGAACCCTCCGTCTCCGTCTGGTGCCTTCTCCTTCCTCTTCCTCCTTCTTCTTCTTCATCTTCCTTCTCCTCCTCCTCGTTCATCATCCTCCTTCTTTTCCTCCTCCTCCTCCTCCTCCTTTCTTCTTATTTATTCTCCTCCTTTCTCCTCCTTATTCTTCATCTTCCTTTTCCTTCCTTCTATTCTTCATCTTCTCATCCTCCTTTCTTCTTCTTATTTATTCTCCTCCTTCTTTCTCCTCCTTATTCTTCATCTTCTTTCTCCTTCTTTTCTTCATCTTCTCCTTCTTTTTCTTCTTCTTCTTCATATTCCTTCTCCTCCTTCTTTATCTTCCTTCTCTTCCTACTTCTTCTCCTTCCTTTCTTCTTATTTATTCTCCTCCTTTGTCTTTATATTCCTCCTCCTCCTTTATCTTCCTTCTCCTCCTCCTTCTCTTCCTTCTTCCTCTGGGGATAAACGAACGTCAACTCTTCTCTGAGTTTTTTAAGCGTCGGTAAAGTAAAACTCCGTAAACAAAACACCGTTCCCGTCTAAACCCAAAGGAGGCGTTCACTCCTCCAGAAGCTCCTCTGAGTTCTCTCTCTTCGCTACTTGTGGCTTTTTCGCGTCACACGCTTCATTTGCTTCTTGGAGGGGGCGGGGCTTATCTCCGTGGCGTTACAGCCCTCGCCTCCTTCCTCCAGCATGAAGACCTCTCCTCTCGTTCTGCGGCGACCTCCACCTCTACGCCTGAACGCCTCTTCAGCTCCGCTAGAGCGGCGCTTAGATTCACCACCGGCGGAGGAGCGGCTCGACGCCGATTGGCTCGCCGTCCGCACGTAGACGTCGCTCTCGGGGATCGACTCGCGCCAAAAACTTTCCGGTGTGAACGCCGCTTCAGGCCGAGGGGAACCGGAAAAAAAAAAATGCCGACTCATCCGTTTCAGGACTCATCCCTGCAGCTCTCTTGCAGAAAGCAAGATTTTATTAGATTTCTTTTTTTTTGTTAAGCCAGTTGCGTCCCTCACGGCGATACACACATCCACATGCGACGCTCGGCCTCCTCCCTCCTCCCTCCTCCCTCCTCCCTCCTCCCTCCTCCCCCGCTCCGTCTGCCTCCTCTCTGGGAGAGGCTGGTGCAGCCTGGAGGAGGAGAGTCTGACTCGCCCGACACAACACTCCCCCTGCTGGTGTGTGTGTGTGTGTGTGTGTGTGTGTGTGTGTGTGTGTGTGTGTGTGTGTGTGTGTGTGTGTGTGTGTGTGTGTGTGTGTGTGTGTGTGTGTGTGTGTGTGTGTGTGTGTGTGTGTGTGTGTGTGTGTGTGTGTGTGTGTGTGTGTGTGTGTGTGTGTGTGTGTGTGTGTGTGTGTGTGTGTGTGTGTGTGTGTGTGTGTGTGTGTGTGTGTGTCCTTGAGGCTGTCATTGCCAGCTTGTGGCCACATGCTGCAGGAGTGTATTAATAGAGCATGGCGCTTCGCTGGCTCGTGACATTTGCAAGTAGTAATCAATAATAAAATGATTTATAGCTAAACTCAAATTCCTCGTGTCCAACAAGCAACGATAAACACGTTTGTTGTTGTTTTTTTTCGTGCCATTGCATCTTTTTAATACAAACTACTTGCAAGGTCCCTTCATGCTTGTGACATGTGTGTATTCCTGTGTGCATCGCCTCATTAACTCGCCCCTCTCTCCCCTCCCCAGTAGGTCCTGATGACTTGTACATAGTAGAACCTCTAAGGTTTTCTCCAGAGAAAAAGGTACGCTGTGTGTCCCCCCCCCGGCTGTCGGCCGGCCGACTGTTGACTCTGTGCTCTGTGTGGTTTGTTGTTGTTGTTGTTTTCAGTCGGTGTGCTAGAGCAGTGGATGACGCTAGATTAGAGACGAGGCGTTCAGGTTCACTCCAAAAGCCCGTTAACCACTTCCCTGCTGACACATTTTATTATTGTTTGTTTTTAAACGTTCTTTAGTTCAAGTCTTACAGAATGAAAACGCCTCTACAGTTGTGGACTTGTCGTGACACGGCACTAATCTGCTCAGACACTTTGTTTATACAAGCAAAAATACTTTATTTCATATTTCCGGGTTCCCACACTTTTCCCCACATTTTTGGGGAAATGAAAATCAACGTTCTGTTTTCCTTTAAATAATCCAATCGTCTCTATTTAACTCCCCAATATGAACGCTCTGTTCTTAATACCATATTGTGTGACTTATTTGTATTTATTTCTTTCTTACCTTTTAATTTTGTTTAGTTGGAGGACCCAGCAAAATAAACTTTTCATTGTACAAATAACTTGTTATATGTGCACATGACATTAAAAAAATATATATCTTGAATCTAATAGTCGTGATGTTTACACTCCTGCAGGTGATATCACACTTTAAATAAGAATAGTATAAGTTACATCACCCGTCAATAGACTTGTAGTTCTTTGTATTTTAATTTAATTCTATGATCCATTTGTTATGATGTATAAGATAAGATGATGTCATAGATGAGTTGTGTCACGTAAAATCAGATTTCCTCTAAATATAAAGCGTGGGAAACATCTGACCAGTTCACTCCAAATCCCAGAATGCATCATTCCTCCGCCTCCTTGTTGATTGGTCCCTGTGAGCCTCGAGCACCAGAGTGGTTAACGTGGCGTTTGCATGATGCGGCTCTTTCCCTCCGTTCATTATTCCTCTGTTCATCGCTCCTCTTTCTCTTTTCTCCCCGCAGAGAAAGCAGAAAAAGTCAAAGTCGTTGGACAAAGTTGAGATCGTGGCGCCGCTCTCCAACGGGGCGGTGAACTGCAACGGCTTCCGGCCGTGCCTCCCGGCGCCGCCGCCGCCCCCCCGCACCCTCCTGCCTCCACCTCCGCCTCCTCCACCCCCTCCTTCCCTCCCGCCTCCTCCTCCTCTTCCTCCTCCTCCTCCTCCTCCGCTGCCGTCGTCGCCGCCCTCCAAGGACTTCCCCTCGGAGACCAGCAGCTGCAGCTCCTCCACCCACTCCGAGGAGTCGTACGCCAGCCGCCTCGCCCCCCCCTCCCCCGTCCTCCCCTCCGCCGGCCTGTGCAACGGCCACCGGCTGCCGTTCTCCCTCCGGCAGCCGGCGCCGGCGCCGCCCGCAAAGGAGCGGCAGCGCCCGGTGAAGCGCCGGAAGTCGCGGCAGACGGAGCTGCAGTTCCCCGCCGTGCAGGCAGGGGGCGGCGGCGCCTCTCTGGCCAGCCTGCAGCAGCTCATGAGGGGGGGGGAGGAGATCCGGACCATCGGGGTGGCCACCGGACACGTCTGAGCACACACACACACACACACACACACACACACACACACACACACACACACACACACACACACACACCGTGAAGGTAGCAGACGTGTGCAAAAGAAAGTGAGAGCTGAGGCGAACCCAAAGAACGACACTTCCCGTGAGCCCCGCGCCGCCCCCTGCAGGCGCGCCGTGGGACTGCGGCTGCAGCGCGGCGTCCTCCGGTCCTCTCAAAGAGCTGTTCACGGTTACGTGCCTTTAATATCTGTTCTCGGACCTTTTTAAAAGATACAAATATGAAATCTACAGGCGCGGAGAGACGAGTCCAGTGACGAGCGGTCAGCGCGTTTCTTCTGTTTCTTCTTCTTTCTACTGGATAAGCACATTGTCCTGTGACAGTTGGGTACCAGTGAGTTTTTAAAAGGAGGGAGGGGGGGGCAATCAAGAAGTATTAGGCCGCTCCTTTGGATGACATGTGACCTCTGGGGTGACCTCTGGAGCACGACAAACTATCATCCTTATTTCCTCCCGTCTTTCATTTCCATCGTGTTTCTCTTATTTCTTCATCTTCTTTCTTCGTATTGCATCCTAACACGACTGCAGGTGTTTGTTATGGGACCAGAGCATTCATCTCTCTCTCCCGCTCTCCCTCTCTCCCTCTCTCCCCCCCCCCAAACCAACCAACCAGAGCTGAATGAAGAAAAGTAATATATATATTTAATTTTTTTTCTCATCCGAAGTCGGTGCGTGTCACGTTTAATTAAACCCTCCCGTCTCAGAGACGAATCGCAGCAGCTTGAGGATCCTTCCTCGTCTCCTCGTCTCCTCATCTCCTCGAACTGTCCTCACTCCGTTTTAGTTTCGGGCTGGGCCCGGACCGCTTCGCTCCGCGCGGCGAGGTTGCACTTTGTTACAGGCGGACGTCGTGACTGCACGGGGAGCGGCGGGGGCCGCTGCCGTCTTCCCGTTGTAATATTTTTTTTTTTGTGTTTCTCTCACTCGTCAAAATCATTCTCACAGCCGTCGTGGAGGCCGTACGCTTCCTCCTGTTGAGGGCGCAATGCATTGTGGGAGCACGTTGGGTTTGCAGAGCGGAATGTTTACACTTCTAACACACACACACGCACCTACACACACACACACACACACACACACACAGTCTTTCTCACACACCGCACTGGGGCCCTGCAGCTGAGTCTGACGGACCAGTTTTATTTATGTATTTATTTATTTAAACTACTCTTTGCTGATAACCCGCGTGCTCGCCGGCGGCCGAGCCCTCCGAGGCGCCCGCGACGCTTTCCTCCTCCTTTTTGTTTATTTCTTTACATCATTTTTTTTATCGCAGTCGCGCGTCCTCCAGCTTTTAAAAATAAAACAGAAATACGATATTCCGGTTTTCGGCTTGGAGAAACTCCCGAGGACGAGGATCGTCTGCTGCTGCGTCGTCATCGGGGGGGGGGGGGGGGGGGGGGGACCCGTCTGCAGCGTCTCGGCGGATCAATAACCAAATGTTTTTAACGAGGTAGGGAGTCCCGGATGTGAGAACTTTTTTTTTACTTTTTTTTTAATAATAATAAAAAGTTTATTTTTTCTTATTGAATGCAGTTTCTGACTGGCTCTGTGTTGGTTGGACCTTTTTGACACATACTTCTTCTTCTTCCTCTTCTCTCCTGGCTCCTCTTCCTCTTCACTCATCTTCATCCGCCTCCGGCTGCCATCGCACGTCTTTTCTCCCAACTGTGAAGTTTTTAAATATGCCTGCTCTTTTTATCAGCCGTTCTCTTCTGAGCCGATTTAATCTTTAACGCCTGCTCTCCTCCATTCTGCGTCATCCTCACTCTCTCGTCGCTCACCTTTAATTCACCTGTCACATGATCTATGATGTCACGCGTTCGGCCACCTCGAATTACACTTTTCTGAACCGTGGAGTAAAGGGAACGCAGGAGGGAACATTATCGACGTGTTTCTGTATGTTCTGAGCAAATCATGAGTGGTTTGGTTTTTAAAAATCATTTTTTTTGAATGTGTATGATCTTATGTGTGTGTATGCATGTGAGGATTATGTTGATCATGTATGTGTGTGTTATGGTAAGACTACTTTGAATCTACTTATCCCGTAACACAGAATATGGAGAACGCTCAGTGTGCACTTTGAATGACTCCTCATGCCTTTTCTTTTTTTTCTACCTTATTTGTCAAATGCTATCTTCTTCTCTCTCTCTCTCTCTCTCTCCTTCTCTCTCTCTGTGTGATTAACTCTGAAGAGCTGCACAGTATTTTTTTTGAACAGGAGTGAGTTACTACAAAACTGTAGTGCCATTAGAAACTGTGAATTTCTAAATAAAACCTTCTTTTTTTTGTCTTAAATTTGTGTGTGTTTCTTCATGTTTGTACTTCACTGTTTATCTTAATTAGTAATTAATCCTATAGTTCATAAAGGAAAGTTCAATCTGGTGCATTTGTAGACTTAAGAGACGTAGGGGTGAGGCTCTGGTTTATGTGCTTAATATTAGCACTTTAATATTAGTGATATGACACAAACAGATTTATTCCTAACGATTTTAAGGTTAAAATGATTTTAGTTCAACCACAGAACAAGCTTCAGGAAGCTGACATAATTCACACTCATATATATATATATATATATATATATATATATATATATATATATATGTCTATATTTATTTATGTGTGTGTATATACATATTTATATATTTGTATAGGTATATACATAAGGTATGTAAATAATTACACATATATATATGTGTATATTTATTTATTTTGTGTGTATATATATATATATATATAATATTTGTGTGTATAGTTGAAATAGCAGCAGTAGAATATGTATTGTATTTAGTTATAGTGGTATTATCAGCAGCAGCAGTTCGAGGTGTAGTAGCGGTCCTCCCACCACCAGGTGTCGCTGTGTGCTGAGCGCTGTTTTTCCTCCCGCGCCCTCTCCCCCGCCCCTCTCTGTTTCCTCCCCGATGTTTACGTTTATCCAACAACATGGAGGACGAGGTGGAAGTGGACATCGAGGGAGACGAGTTGGACCCCGGCCTGAGGTGAGAAGAGTCCCGGTTCCGCCCAGCGGGTCCGTGTGTTCGAGTCCCGCGCGCCCCCGCGGGTCGTACCGGACTGATGGGCGTCTCCTCGGCCCTCTGGGTTCTTCCTCTCGTTTCAGGGAGCTGGACGCAGGAGCTCTGGTCCCGGAGCCCTTCATGCAGGCCGCGTGGACGAGCAGCGCGGGCACACTGGTACGAGTGTGTGTGCGCGTGCGTGTGTGTTGATGCTGGTGTGTCTGACTATTTATCTGTGTGTGTGTGTGTGTGTGTGTGTGTGTGTGTGTGTGTGTGTGTGTGTGTGTGCTCTTGTTAATGACTGTGTGTCTGTCGATGCTAGTGTTGGTCTGTGTGTGTCTTGATACTGGTGTTGGTGTTGCTGACTCTATGTATGTATGTGTGTGTTGATTATGTGTGTGTGTATGTATGTGTGTGTGTTGTTGCTGGTATTGCTGACAATTTCTATATGTGTGTGTTGATAATTATGTGTGTGTGTGTGTGTGTGTGTGTGTGTGTGTGTGTTGTGCAGCCATGGCAACTGGACGGCTCCATCAGCTCGGAGAACAGGGAGGTCATCGAGAGGATGCTGCTGGAGGAACAGTATCCTTTTTTACGTAACTCTCAAAACAACACACACACACTCTCACACACACACACACACACACTCTCACACACACACACACACACACAGATGATGACTGCTTGTCTTTTAATTTGTCTTTCCTGCGGACCCGATGGTCGGCAGGCATTGAATCGTTGTAAAATGACAATAATATAGTTTATTATAATTACCTCTGGGTCAATACATCGTACGATTTCCCCTCAAACGCACCGCGCGCGTTCAACACATGTTGGGTCCCTGAACGCACCGCGTAGATACTACCTGACGGGGGAGGGGCTGCCCAACCAAATCTGGGACGACGACGCAGACAACAAGCCCAGAGCCAAGAAGTAAGTACAACCTTTTTTATTTAACTTCCACATTCACCCCGTCAGGTGTGTGTTCTCGTGCGTCACACCTGGTGGCTGATTCCCCCCCCCCCCCGGTGCTCAGGTCTCCGGCCAAGACGTCGGCCTCCGGCTCCGCCGCCGCTCGCTGGTCCCGACAGGAGAAAGACCTGTTTGAAGACGGACTGGTTAGTCGAGTCGTTGTTTGAGTTTTACGCCGTTTTAAAGCGTTACTTTGTGAGTAACCCCCCTCCCCCTCTCTCTCTCTCTCTCTCTCTCTCTCTCTCTCTCTCTCTCTCTCTCTCTCTCTCCCCCAGGCTCAGTTCGGTCGTCGGTGGACTAAGATCGCCAAGTTGGTCGGCAGCCGTTCAACTTTTCAGGTCAAGAGTTTTGCACGACAGTATTTTAAACACAAGGTGAGACTCGGCTTGACTTTCCACCCAATATTTATATTTGTGTATTTGTGTGTATATATATATATATATATATATATAGTATATTTTTATGTATAGTATATATATATTTTTTTATATATATATATATATTTATATAATTTATATACATCTATATATTTATATACATATTTATATATATATATGTATTTATATATTTTATGTCTATAATATTCATATATTTATTTCTATATAATACATTTATTTTTATATATATTTATTTATTTCTATAATAAATATATATATATACACATACATATATTCACACTAATATATATATATATATGCACACACATATTTATATATATATATATATAATAATAATAATAATAATAATATAATATATATATAATAAAACTGGCAAAATCAAATAAATGTGTTATTTGTTTTCTTGTTTATCTTCAGACGACATCAGAACCCAGGGCTGCGGCGCCCCCTGCTGGCCCCGCGCTGCACCCGCAGCCTCCTCAGCCGACCTCCAGCCGAGCGTCGGCTCTGACCAACGCCGTGCGCATCGAGAAGCTCTCCGATGAAGAGGACGAGGAGGTGGACATCACCGACGACCTGAGCGGCGAGGACGACGACGCCGGCGGCGCCGGCAAACCGGACGGCGAGCTGCGAACCCGAACCGACCTCGGTGAGCCGGAGCGGCCGGCGGACGCGGAGGAGCGGACGGACCCGGGTCCGACCTCGCCGCCCTCGCCGAGTCCCCGGCCCTCGCCTTCCCTCCCTTCCCCGGAGGAGTCGGAGCCCCTCCCTCTAGAGAACCCGGAGCCATCGACCAATGAGAACGAAGACCCGGTGGCCGCCCGGGGCCATGACACCGGTGAGGCTCGGCGCCGCACGTGTTCGCGGCCCGCCTCGCGGCGCGGAGGACTCACGGGACGCGCTTGTGGTCGTGTTTGCCCCCCAGGTGAGACGGAGCCGAGTCCAGCCGACAGGCCGGAAGACGAGGAGGAGGAGGAGGAGGAGGAGGAAGAGGAGGAGGAGGAGGAGGAGCTGCTCAGGGCGCCTGAGCAGGAGGTGGAGATGGACATGGAGAACATCACCGAGGAGGAGAAACAAGCCATCCCAGAGTTCTTCGAGGGACGTCCGTCCAAAACCCCCGAGAGATACCTGAAGATCCGGAACTACATCCTGGACCAGTGGTGAGGGTCAAGAGGTCAACAGGTCACCCTGACCCTAACCCATGAGCATGTATTTATCTGTCGCCCGTCGGTTCCTCAGGCTGAAGAGCAGACCCCGGTTCCTCAACAAGACGTCGGTGCGGCCCGGCCTGAAGAACTGTGGAGACGTGAACTGCATCGGCCGGGTCCACACCTACCTGGAGCTCATCGGAGCCGTCAACTTCAACTGTGGTAATCCTTCAGGGCGAGCCGCCATCTTGACGACGGAAACGACCACTTCCTGTTCATCCAGAGCTTCTTCCTCTTCCTCTTCTTTTTCATATTTGTCCTTCTTCTTCTTCTTCTTCTTCTTCTTCTTCTTCTTCTTCTTCTTCTTCTTCTTCTTCTTCTTCTTCTTCTTTTCTTTTTCATCTTTCTTCTTCTTCTTCTTTTTCTTCTTCTTCTTCTTCTTCTTTTTCTTTTTCATCTTTCTTCTTCTTCTTCTTCTTCTTCTTCTTCTTTTCTTCTTCTTCTTCTTCTTCTTCTTTTTCTTTTTCATCTTTCTTCTTCTTCTTCTTCTTTTTCTTCTTTTTCTTTTTCATCTTTCTTCTTCTTCTTCTTCTTCTTCCTTCTCATTCTTCTTCTTCATCTTTTTCATCTTCTTCCTTCTCTTCATTTCTTCTTCTTCTTCCTCCTTATTTCTCTTCTTCTTTTTCTTCTTCTTCTTTTTCATATTGTTCTTCTTCTTTCTCCTTTTCCTCCTCATTCTTCATCTTTTTCTTCTTCTTCCTTCTCTTCCTTTCTTCTTCTTCTTCCTCCTTATTTCTCTTCTTCCTCCTCCTCTTCCTCCTCCTCTCCTCCTCCTCCCACAGAGCAAGCGGTCTACAACCGTCCGAAGGTGGTGGACCGCTCTAAGCACAAAGAGGGCCGAGACGTCATGGAGGCCTACCAGCTGGCCCAGAGGCTGCAGAGCATGGTAGGCCCCGCCCCCTTTTTAAGGATCTGTAAACGGGGTTCATGCACATGTTGCCCCGCCCCGTTAAGCCCCGCCCCCTCCCTAACTCTGGCTCTCTGCGTTTCAGCGGACCAGGAAGCGGCGTGTGCGCGACACCTGGGGGAACTGGTGCGACTCCAGAGACCTGGAGGGGCAGACCTACGAGGTGGGGGGGGGGCGGGCGCCGGACCGAGAAAAGTAAACGCCGCCGCTCGTTGGGGTCCACGGTCACGTTACCGTGGTTACTGCCGTGTGTCCTCAGCACCTCAGCGCCGAGGAGCTCGCCCTGAGGAGGGAGGAGATGAAGAGGAGGCAGCCCAGGCCCTGCAAGACCGCACGGCTCAGAGGGTGAGGCCACGCGGCTGTTGTTGACACGTGTACATGTTTACATGTTGACATGTGTACATGTGTACATGTGTACATGTGTACATGTGTACATGTGTACATGCAGGCTGTGTCACGGTGTTCTTTCCCTTCAGGTCTTTCGATCCCTTCCAGTTGATTCCCTGCAGGACCTTTGGGGACGGGGTGCAGGTCAGTGGACGTTTCCTCAAGCAGCGACGGATAGAATAACAGAGCTTATGACTTTTAGGAATTTAATTAATAAAGGAAATGAAAAGTTTAAATGATCAACTCTCCCCTTTGATGTTGTTGCAGGAACCTTTCCAGGTCATCGTGTGTGCAGAGACTCTCCTCATCATGGACATGGTACAGAATCTAGTTTAGCATCTTTCAAAACATTCACACATACAAACTTAAATGATCTGAATTGATGATGACAGGTCATTAATAATAATAGTTTTAATAATAATAATAACTGACATTAATTTATCAGAAAATTGGATCCCTTTGTTTTAGAGGTTCTAATTTAAAGAGCAGGAAATGCTCATTGGTCAAGTAATTAACAGAATACAAAACCACGTGGTTATTATAATTAATTTATTGAATAAATTAAAATCTATTATTATTATTTATTCTCTAACTTACTTATTAATGAATTAAATAATTTATTTAATATATTGAGAAACATGGTAGTTATTGAGATAGGAAATGATCTATATATTTAAATCTATTATTATTATTATTATTATTTATTCTTGTACTTGTTTATTCATTTATGTAATTATTTATGAAATTTATTGAGAAACATGGTATATTAGAAAATATATATAGTTATTGAGATAGAAAATTATATATTGTTCAATAATTACAATCTATTATTTATTCTTGTTGATTGATAATTAATTCACACAGGAAAATACATGTAGTTATTATCAAAATCTAATTAATGTAGTTCTCGAGCTATGAAATGATCTGTATATTGTGATTATTCCCCATATTTGTTACATTACAATCTAAGACGGTTGATTTCTTCTCATTGGCCGTATGCTAACGCTCTGCCGGCGGTCAGCATGCCCACGTGTCGCGTGGCGAGGTCATCGGGCTGCTCGGGGGAACCTTCAACGAGGAAGAGAACGTGTTAAAGGTGAGGGCGGGGCGCAGGAGTTGGAGAACAACTCATTTTTACTCATTTTTATTTCGCTTTCTCCGACTGGCGCCCTCTTGTGGTCTGTGCAGATCTGTGCAGCCGAGCCGTGCAACAGCGTGAGCACGGGCCTGCAGTGCGAGATGGACCCGCTGTCCCAGACGCAGGCCTGCGACGTGCTGGCGTCGCTGGGCTTCAGCGTGGTGGGCTGGTACCACTCACACCCCACCTTCCACCCCAACCCCTCGGTCAGGGACATCAACACGCAGAGCCAGTTCCAGGTGAGGGGGGGGAGGAGTCCGCTCATTCAGTCCCAAGCGGTGTATCTATATACACATTCATATATATTATATATAAATATTTATTTATATGTATAAAAATATATATATATATATATATATATATATATATATATATATATAAATAATATATTTATTTATATATATAATATATATAAATTATATATATATAGCTCTAGTATCAATATAATTCTATCATGACATCCATTCATCAATCAATAATAAACCTATGATGAAATAGGGGAGCCAAGACTTTTATTGTGAAGGACTTCCAGTCAATGTAATGTGATATTTGATCTCCGTCTGAACGTGCGATCTGATTGGTGCAGAGCTACTTCTCCCGCGGCGGAGCCCCCTTCATCGGGATGATCGTGAGCCCGTACGACCCGGCCAACCCCTCCCCCCACTCCCAGACCACCTGCCTGCTGGTGAAAGAGAGCCAGGAGCCCTCAGGCCCACAGAGTGGGTTTCACACACACACACACACACACACACACACACACACACACACACACACACACACACACACACAAAGAAGAAGACACATGATTCAAGGCTTTCAAATCCAGCTGACAATGAAGGTCAGTGATTTGAGCACACAGCAGCACGGTATATCCTCTCTCTCTCTCTCTCTCTCTCTCTCTCTCTCTCTCCCCCTGTCTGTTACCCCCCCCCCCCAGATCTGCCCTACAGATTTGACTTCTCGTCATCACAAGACATTCCAGACTGGGAACAGACGCAGAGGAGAGCTGAGTGGATCATCCACAAATACTGTCAATCACCCGGGTGAGTGAGAACTCTATATATATATATATATATATATATATATATATATATATATATATTGCTATAATATATATATATATATATTTAATGATTTAATATATATATATATATATTTATTGCTATAATATATTTATATATATTTATTATATATATAAATATATATATATATATATATTTATATTCTATATATACATTATTAATATATATATATATATATATATAGTATAGCATATAAAACTAACGATGAAGCATCTAAGCTGTGTTTCTCGTGTCTCCTTCCCAGTAGGAGTGTGCAGATGGACAGATTATTCCGGAAAGACTCCCATCTCACCTTCCTGGAGAAGGTCAGTCACGCATCCCAGTGGCACCCAGCCTGTAATTAATTTACCGTTTACCTCTTTTTTAATCGTTCAACCCTCCTGCAGATGCTGTCGTCTCTGGCCCGGTACCTGGAGCCCCTGCCGGGTGAGGAGGGAGACCCCTTCCTCACCCGGATCCAGACCCTCTTCCAGTCCGACTTCATCGCCCGGCAGCAGCCGTCCGACCAGGAGGAGGAGGAGGAGGAGGAGTCTCCTCACGCCTCGGAGGAGGAGGACTATGCTTTTGATCAGCTGATCGGCGAGGAGAAGCCTCCGGAGGGAGGAGGAGGAGGAGGAGGAGGAGGAGGAGGAGGCTCTGATCCGGACTCCGGCGGAGCTTCAGACGGGTTGTTGGCAAACGGCGCCGCAGTTTTACATCTGGGCTCCGTGTTGTCGAGCGACTACTTACTGTGACGGACGATGTGGCTGAAACTATATTTAACGCAGTAAACTCTGTTACGATGAGCTCAGTATCAGTATTACCAGCTTGTGCATCTAGTATTTTTAACACATTAGTAAGTTTACTTCTTTTTTATAATAAGGGCTTTCACCAAAAACTAGAAAAAGCGAGAGAATGAGAAAGAGAGAAAGAGAGAGAGGTGCGTGTTTGCGTTCTTTCTCAGTTCTGCAGGTTTCTTTGAAACAAAAAAATAAAAAATAGATTTATATATTTTGGCTTCTTGTTTATGTTATATTTGTGTCGGAGTTTGACCAACAAGTCAACAATTGAGTCACACATCGTCTCCTCCACGTAAGGGAATGCCAAAAAGGATGTTGGCGTTTTCTTTTATCTTTCTATGTCAATAAGTTTATTTTTGTTAAAGTTGTCCGATAGTTTTGTCGGTGTTATGCATCTCTGACACAGGCCTATTGTCTCTAGAGTAGACATCACTCTTTTTAAGAGAGTTAATAAGAAAACTGACAACTTCAACCTAAGACTCTTTTCTAATAATAATTTAATGATGACTTATGTCCCTTTCTTCTTTGGCGAGATGCTAAAAATAACCCCGGAACCTTCGTCGCGGAGTTCGTTTCGAGGGGGAACATTTATGAAAGCGTACAACTGCCAAAACAACAACCAAGTTGAAGTTCCGTCATCTAAAGTGCTGCCGTGTCGCGTCGCGAGGGATCTAACATCTAAGATATATTAAAACAAAATAAAATTGTTTACCCGGATGTGACCGTCTCCGTCACGGCGGCTTGTAGCGCGCGTTTCTCCGGGGGCCGGTGACATTGAGGACCGGGGGCGAGGGTATTTAAAAACAACAAGAGGGGGAACACGTCGCCGTCCCGTGACGTCATGTCTACGTTTACATGAGGGGGTGACAAACGGGCGCCCGTGACGTCATGGTTCTCCTCTGCGTCTTGAGGAGCGGCGGCTTCTCTTTAGCCGCGCGTCTCACCGGGAGCTGCGGACGCGCAGGACGTCCCGCGGCGGGCACGCGCCGGGCGGCCCCGCGACCTCCGCTCGCTTCCGGGGTCACGTGGTCGCGGTGGTCGCCGCGGCTCGTCAACAATGGCAGCAGCGCGGCGTGTCGCCTCGCCGGTCCCGGTCCCGGTCCCGGTCCCGGTCCCGGTCCCGCCCTCCGGGCTCACCTGTTCCACACCTCCGCCCCCGCGCGCGCGCCGCTGCCCCCCCCCCTCGTGTGGCTGCTGCTCAAGCCGCTGCAGAAGCTCGCGGCCATCATCCTGGGCAGGTGTGTTATTAACTACCACTTACATGTATAATGAGCTCGTAATTGTTTTATTATTAGTTGTGTTGATTTGGTAATTATATTAAGAACTATTGTTACTTTAGAAATCGGTTAATTACCTTTTTTAATTAACTGATAAAACAATTAATTAAAGACTAATATAAATGTCATAATATAAGAATATTTATTATTTAAATGTCTATCCTTCCTTGTTTGTGTATTTAATTTAATAGATTTTTGATTTAATTTATTTAATATCCCCCCACCCCCCTTAATGCTGTCAGTCTCACACACACACACACACACACACACACACACACACACACACACACACACACACACACACACACACACTGTCAGCAACATTAGCATCAACAGACACACTCAGACAGTCATGAACACGCACACACAAAGAGCACACACAAAGAGTTAGCAACACACACACACACACACACACACAGAAAGTCAGCACTACCAGCATCAACACACACACACACACACACACACGCACACACTCGTCAAACACTAAAGGAGACAAGTAGGCCAGGACAAGGAGACGAAATGAGTCTCTGCACTCTAGTTTCGTCTCCTTGTCCTGGCCTACTTGTCTCCTTTAGTGTTTGACAGTCTCCTCGGGGAAGAACACACACAATCTCTTGTGTGTGTGTGTGTGTGTGTGTGTGTGTGTGTGTGTGTGTGTGTGTGTGTGAGTTGTGAGAACATTCGCTCCATCCTTTGATCTTTGAAGCCTCAGTTGATCTCGTTTTGATTGTGTTTTTGACGCTTGAAGCAGATTTTAAGCGTTTATTTCTTTACGTTTTCTCACCTGTTTCTGATTTAACTTTAAACTTTATTTATTTTCCTGCCAGGAGTTTACGGCGGTGGTGGGTTAGTCTGCCGGACGACCGCCGGCAGCTGGCGCGCGATTGGCTCCGTCGGCGCCGCTGGCGTCTGGCGGCGGGCGCGGGCGTCGCCATGGTGACCGTGGCCCTCCTCCTCCTGACCCACCTGGAGGAGTCGCCGCTGACGGGGCGCACGCGCCTCCTGGTGTTCAGCAGGGAGAAGTACATGGAGCTGGCGGCGCTGACTACGGAGGCGGTGAGACGAGGAGGAGGAGGAGGAGGAGGAGGAGGAGGAAGAGGAGCAGGGAAGGAAGGAGGGAGGGAGGAAGGTAGGGCAGGAGGGAGGAGAAGGAGGAGGGAAGGAAGGGAGGGAGGGAGAAAGGAGGAGGAGCATGGAAAGAGGAGCAGGGAAGGAAGGAGGAGGAGGGGACGGAATGGAAGGATTAGCTAATGGAGGGAGGGAGGGAAGAAGGAATTAAGGAAGGAAGAAAGGAAGGAAGCTGGGAGGGAGGAGGTGGAGGAGAAGGAGGGAGAGAGGGAGGAGGTGGAGGAGGAGGGAAAGAGGAGCAGGGAAAGAAAGGGAGGAGGGAAGGAAGGGAGGAGGAGGAGGAGCAGGGAACAAGGAGCAGGGAAGGAAGAAAGAGGAGGGGGAGGAGGGAATGGAAGGAGGGAGGGAGGAAAGAAAGAAAGAAGGAAGGAGCAGGTGGGAGGGAGGAAGGGATGGAAGGAAGAAAGAAAGAAAGAAAGAAGGGAGGGATGAGAGGAAGGAAGGAGGGTAAATTAAGCAAATTAAATTATTCCTAAAATTCCTAAAGTGTGTGTGTGTGTGTGCGTGTGTGCGTGTGTGCGTGTGCGTGTGTGTGTGTGTGTGTGTCTTCAGTACATGGAGGAGTTCGCCGAGCTGCTGGTTGCAGTGACCGACCCTCGCCACCAGGTGGTGGAGCGGTTGGTGCAGCACCTGGCCAACAGGAACCAGGACATCCCCGAGGTGTCGCGCGTCACCTGGAGCGTCCACGTGGTGCAGAGCGCCAACGTCAACGCCTTCGTGCTGCCGGTCAGTAGAAGAGGAGGAGGAGGAGGAGGAGGAGGAGGAGGAGGAAGAGGAGAAAAGGAGGAGAAAAGGAGGAGAAAGGAGGAGAAGTGGCTTTTCAACGTCGTTGTTTCTCCGGCTCGTTTCCTCCAGAACGGGACGGTGTTCGTCTTCACGGGGATGCTGGACGCCGTGACCGACGTCCACCAGCTCACCTTCGTGCTGGGACACGAGATGGCGCACGCCGTGTTGGGACACTCGGTGAGGCGGGCGCCGGAACCCGACGTTTAAAAACTTAAAAAACGTTTAAAAACGCTTAAATATAAATATCTGCCTCCGTCGCCGAGCGATTAAACATCGTTCAGTTATTAACGGAGAGAATTCTCCCGTCGCGTTCACTAATTTTGCTAATTCAATGGAGCCAAACTATTTAAATGGAACACACACACACACACACACAGACAGACAGACAGACAGACAGACAGACAGACAGACACACACACACACACACACACACACACACACACACACACACACACACACACACACACACACAGTGGTCTTGAAGCCGTTGGGCGCACGTCTTCCAGGTCTCAGTAGACGTGTATGTGGACCTCCTGTAGGGGATGTGCATTAAACACTGACGTGTGTGTGTGTGTGTGTTCCCCCCCCCCCCCCCCCCCCCCAACCGGTTGCTATGGCGTTGCCTCAGCCGATGATGAGAAACCTAAATCTGTTCTTGCGCAATGTCCCCCCTCTGGTGGAGCGATCGATACGCTCCGGCCTTCACAAGTTCTCTGTTTTTCACCTTCTATATACTTTCCTTGTCTCCTCTGTCACCTCCTCCCTCCCTCCCCCCCCCCCCCTCAGGCAGAGCAGGCCAGCCTGTCTCACGTGGTGGACCTCCTGTCTCTGCTTCTGCTGACGGCCATCTGGGCCGTGTGTCCTCAGGACAGCCTGGCTCTGCTGGGCCACTGGGTCCAGGACCAGCTCTCCCAGGTGAGGCCGCGCACGCCGGGGGACGGCAGGGTTCCTACGCTCATGGAAAACCTGGAAAAGTCATGGAATTTTAAAATGGTCATTTCCAGGCCTGGAAAAGTCATGGAAAAAAACTTAAATCACAAAAGTTTTGGAAAAGTCATGGAAATTTGTTATGATCACATGTTCATTCACGCCGAGTTTGAAATAATTAATATGTTTTAGAAAGAAAGACTCAAATTATAAGCCGGCGTACTCATCTTTTGGGTTGCAAGTGAACGCACCTTAACTGGAAAGGTCGATGGCCATCGCTCGGGAAGCACATGTTTATTCTTCTAATCAAAATATATTCTCTGATTAATTTGTTTCATTTAATGTATACTGTACGCTTTGGAATTCACATTGTTTAAATACTAAATGTTCTCACTTTTTCACGTATAAACCGAGATTTCAGTTTGGTCATGGACATTTGGTTGAAAGTCTTGGAAAAGTCTTGGAAATCCACTGGTCAAAATGTGTAAGAACCCTGGACGGCCAATCAACGGGCGCGTATGAACTGTTTTTACCTCATGTGTGTTCTCTTGTGTGTCTCTTGTGTGTTTGTGTTGTTTTTCTCTCCCTCAGTTGATGTTCAGCCGTCCCTTCAGCAGGAAGCTGGAGAACGAGGCCGATCAAGTCGGATTGCAGTTGGCTGCAAAGGTATCATCCTCATCATCATCATCCTCCTCATCATCCTCATCATCATCTCCAGTGTCATTATTTAGAGGAACAAACCACGGATTTCTCACATTTAGTTCAGTTTCCATTTTACATTCTGTTTTCTTTGCTGGTTTTCGGACTGGTTTTGACCTTTTTTAGTCTTTTTTTGCCTGTTTTTTTAAATTGTTCAGTCTTTTTTGTCTGTTTTCAGCCTGTTTAAAAACTCTTTTTTGTGCCTGTCTTCATCCTGGCCAGATGATATCTTGACTTTTTTTCCGATGTAACAGAACACCTGAATTTCAAATAGGAAGTGACAGATTTTGATTTGATGCTTTTTGACTAAAGCATTTTATTTCTCAGTTCCCCAACTTTATAAAAGTGCTCTACTTTTATAAATGACGTCACTCTGTCTGAACACGACGCTACTAAAGGCAGTTGGTGAATTTAGGTTAAACTTATAGTCAAACCGTTCTGCCTGCTGGCCACCAGGGGGCGCTGTCGTCACACGAAACTGATCTGACGTGTAAGTGAGTCAGGGAAGCCTCATTCTGTGTGTGTGTGTGTGTGTGTGTGTGTGTCCAGGCGTGTGCGGATGTGCGTGCCGGGCCGGTGTTCTGGCAGCAGATGGAGCTCCGGGAGCAGCTGACGGGAGGCCCCTCCCCCTCCCCCCCCGAGTGGCTGTCCACACACCCGTCACACAAGAACAGGTTCACCCAGCTGGACCGCAGCGTGCCTCAGGTACACACACACGGCTACACACAGGTACACACACACGGCTACACACAGGTACACACACACCTCTACACACAGGTGCACACACGGCTACACACAGGTACACACACGGCTACACACAGGTGCACACACACAGGTACACACACACCGCTACACACAGGTACACACACACCGCTACACACAGGTACACACACACACAGATACACACACACCGCTACACACAGGTACACACACACGGCTACACACAGATACACACACATGGCTACACACAGATACACACAAACGGCTACACACAGATACACACACACACAACTACATACAGGTACACACACACCACTACACACAGGTCCACACACACCGCTACACACAGGTACACACACAGCTACACACAGGTGCACACACACAGCTACACACACACAGCTACACACAGGTACACACACCGCTACACACAGGTACACACACCGCTACACACAGGTCCACACACGGCTACACACAGATACACACACGGCTACACACAGGTACACACACATGGCTACACACAGATACACACACACAACTACACAGAGGTACACACACACCACTACACACAGGTACACACACACCGCTACACACAGGTACACACACGTCTACACACAGGTACACACACACCGCTACACACATATACACACACACAGCTACACGCAGATACACACACACGGCTACACACAGATACACACACGGTTACACACAGACACACAGGTACACACACAGCTACACACAGGTACACACACACGGGTACACACAGATACACACAGGTACACACACACGGCTACACACAGGTACACACACACACGGCTACACACAGGTACACACACACACGGCTACACACAGGTACACACACACGGGTACACACAGATACACACAGGTACACACACACGGCTACACACAGGTACACACACACGGCTACACACAGATACACACAGGTACACACACACGGCTACACACAGATACACACAGGTACACACACACAGGTACACACAGATACACACAGGTACACGCACACGGCTACACACAGATACACACAGGTACACACACACAGGTACACACAGATACACACAGGTACACACACACGGGTACACACAGATACACACAGGTACACGCACACGGCTACACACAGGTACACACACACGGGTACACACAGATACACACAGGTACACACACACGGGTACACACAGTAAAGACTGTGATCCTCGTCTGTTCCGCTTGAGGAGCTTCATGTCACTAATAAATCGTCTGGAGAGGAAGAGGAAGAGGAGGAGGGAGATGAAGAGGAGGAGACGGAAATAATACAAGGTTTCAGGAAGAAACTTTCATGAGTATTTTTTTGCCCCAGACACTCTCACACACACACACACACACACACACACACACACACACACACACACACACACACACACACACACACAGGCCTTTTAATACATGTCTGTGGGGCTTGAGAAAGAATAGAAGCATCTCGAGGGGGGTGTTGTGTGTGTGTGTATGTGTGTATGTGTGTGTGTGTGTGTGTGTGTGTGGTTAAATACAGCAGATTCTTTTCCCACCATCATGGAGACGAAGAGACGCTGTGTGACCTTGAGCCGAGGGAAAGATGAACAGATGGGTACACCTGTGTGTGTGTGTGTGTGTGTGTGTGTGTGTGTGTGTGTGTGTGTGTGTGTGTGTGTGTGTGTGTGTGTGTGTGTGTGTGTGTGTGTGTGTGTGTGTGTGTGTGTGTGTGTGTGTGTGTGTGTGTCGAGGGGGGGTGTCTTGTAGGTGACTCTAAAGTGAGAGAGTTAGGAGTTCTTCTTCTTCTTCTTCTTCTTCTTCTTCTTCTTCTTCTTCTTCTTCTTCTTCTTCTTCTTCTTCTTCTCCTCCTTCTTGCCGGTTGCTCATGGACTCCTGGTCGTGAGGGGTCAGTCCGTTACTTACCCAGCATGCACTGCTCTCCCCTCTTGTCTCCAGGCTCTGGAGTTGAGGGACAGCTGCTCCTGCCCGGCTCTCCCGGCCACCGACCCGCGGGCCGTCTTCGCCAAGAGCGTCCGCCTGTTGCTGGAGGAGGCCTCCAAGCAGCCGGGAGGAGGAGGAGGAGGAGGAGGAGGAGGAGGAGGAGGAGGAGGAGGAGGTCCTGAAGGGGGTCGTAAGCCCCTCCTCCCGGCCTCCCTGCCCGCCGGACTGCTGGCCCTCACCGCCCTCCCTTCCTCCTCCAATGTCGCCTCACCGGGAGCCTCTGAGCCTCCTGCTGCTCCTCCTGCTCCTCCTCCTGCTCCTCCTCTTGCTCCTGGTGGAGGCTTACAGCTGACGGGGGTCACACCACCGCCTGGTCAGCCCCTCTCCATGTTCATCGTCTAGTTCAGAGAGCCTGAAGAAGAAGCTCCAGAGCCCTCCTCCACCTCCTCTTCCTCCTCCTTCTCCTCCTCCCCGTTATTAATGCTTAGAGACGACAAAGATTCCACAATAATAAGATAACCTCTAACAGGAGGGGGGGGTGAATGAATGAATGTCAGTAAAGCTTCCTGATTCTATTATTCATTATTCACCGACACACGGCAGGAAAAGGACATCTGCATCCTAATTATGACTACTGCACTCTCCTGACACACACACACACTCTACCGGCGGGGTGTGTGTGTGTGTGTGTGAGTGAGAGAGAGAGAGAGAGAGAGTGTGTGTGTGTGTGTGTGTGTGTGTGTGTGTGTGTGGCACATTTGGTTAAACTGAAATAAAATAAAAGTTGGTTTCAAAAGGATACGATGTTTCATTTGTCATGCTGTGTGTGTGTGTGTGTGTGTGTGTGTGTGTGTGTGTGTGTGTGTGTGTGTGTGTGTGTGTTAGAGGCTGGTAGCAAACAGGAAGTGGACACTGATTGACGGATACAATCAAAAGTGCAATGGAAAGAAATTCTATGGAAAAATTATGAAATTGATTTTCTTTGCACGTTAATCAATTAAAAAATATATATATATTTCTATATATATTTATATGTATTTTGTCTTGTTCCCAAAGTGTTGCATTCAGAAGAAGATTCCCGCGGTAAAGGAGGAGCAGAGCGGCAGAAAGAGGAGAGGAGACGCGTTGCTTTGACTTATTCATGGCGAGCTCCCGGGGGACACGCCCCCCCGCCTGGCCTCCCCTCGGCCAATCAGACGGACGTCCCGCCGCCGAGATTCAAACCGACCGCTCCGCTCCTGTAAAGCTGCGTTCGTCTGGAGATTTGACCTTTGACCTTTCTCCACCAGGAGTTCTGCTTCCACAGCTCTCCTTCCTCCCCCCCCCCCCCCCCCCCACACACACACACACACACCTGGATGCTCCTGCAGGACGCCGGCGTCGTGTTTGTTTCCCGCCGCCCACCGGAGACCCCGGACCGACCACTCGCAGGTATTTCGAGAGATCGCCGAAAAAAGGAGAACGGAGGGAAGAAAAGAGAGAGAGAGAGAGAGAGAGAGAGAGAGAGAGACAGGAGATGTTGTTTTCCACAACAACACAACAACAACAACACTCCCAGAGAGCAACACAGCTGCTGTGTAGGTGGCTGCACGGCGTCCCAGAATGCAGTCTGGCTGCCCTCTGACCTCCCTGTGGAGCGCACACACACACACACACACACACACACACACACACACACACACACACACACACACACACATGTGCAGCTGCGTGTGTGTGAAAAGTTTCCGTGTCCTTCCGCCTGCATCACTTATACATGAGGCGTGAGGCGTCTGATTGAAATGAATATTTTAGGGCTTTTAATCACCGCCGCTGCCGGAGTGACGGAGCATCTGGCCGTTACCGGGGTAATTAAAGACGCCGCCGCCGCACACGTGCAGGAGGGAGGGGGAGGGGGAGGGGGAGGCCTGCTAATGAGGCGATTTGGATTAGGAATGTTTTCAGAGCAGCGGGAAGACAAAGACTCCCGTTGTCATCAGCCTTAAAGGTCAGAGGTCACCGGGACCCGGCGATGATGTGTTCTTCATCTTCATCACATCCCCTGAAGCGGAGCCTTCACATCCGAACATCCTCTACCGGAGCCCAGAGGGGACAAACCCCCCTCCAGAGAGAGACCCTCACAGGGTTACGCTCTCCTTCTTAAAGGGCCAGCGTCGCTCTTGGGAATCCAGGCGGGAAGCGTTGTGTGTTCGGCTGATCGCAATCTGCATCTCTGCCACTAGGGGGCGCCACTCAAATCCACCACACGGCCGGAGAGCCTTTGAACTTCTCATCTTGGAGCGCTAAAAGTAACGAACATCGATCTCCACCTTCTAGCATCAAACTATTTTATAAATATGGTGTTTTTTCTTGGATCGACCGCGTTGTGTGGAACCTCAGTGAAGGAACCTCAGTCAAGGAACCTCAGTGAAGGAACCTCAGCGAAGGAACCTCAGTGAAGGAACCTCAGTGAAGGAACCTCAGTCAAGGAACCTCAGTGAAGGAACCTCAGTCAAGGAACCTCAGTGAAGGAACCTCAGTGAAGGAACCTCAGTCAAGGAACCTCAGCGAAGGAACCTCAGTCAAGGAACCTCAGTGAAGGAACCTCAGCGAAGGAACCTCAGTGAAGGAACCTCAGCGAAGGAACCTCAGTGTCTCTCGTCTTCTCTTATCTCGATGTGGCTGGTGTGTGTGTGTGTCTGTGTGGCTGTGTGCGTGTGTGTGTGTGTGTGCGTGTGTGTGTGGCTGTGTGCTTGCATGTGTGTGTGTGTGTCTGTGTGTCTGTGCTTGCATGTGTGTGTGTGTGTGTGTGTGTGTGTGTGTGTGTGTGTGTGTGTGTGTGTGTGTGTCTCGTGGTTTCTTCGTCCGGCTGTGTGAGATGAGGATGTTAACACGTCCCGAGCCTCACTGTGGCAACACATTAATGCTAACAACCTCTCTCCCTCTCTCTCTCTCTCTCTCTCTCTCTCTCTCTCTCTCTCTCTCTCTCTCTCTCTCTCTCTCTCTCTCTCTCTCTCTCTCTCTCTCTCTCTCTCTCTCTCTCTCTCTCTACATCTGCTCTTCTGTCAGTGTTGATTTGAATTTGAATAACCAGCGTCCGTTAGAGAGGGGAGAGGGGATGTCTAATGAAGGGAGAGGAGGAGGAGGAGGAGGGAGGGAGGGTAGGAGGAGAGGACCACAGGATGATGCTGAGCTCATTGAGATACTGGAGAAGCTTTTAAAAAAAATTTAAGTAGAAATGACTTTAGGTAAGTCTGAAAAGATGGTTAATCATGTGACATTGACACTGTGTGTGTGTGTGTGTGTGTGTGTGGTTAATCCTTCTGTTCCCTCACATGTCTTCTTCTGCAGGGCCTCTCAGAAATCTCCATCCATCCCTCCGTCCTCAGCTTCAGCACCAGTCTGCTCCGCTGTCTGGTTGCCATGGTTTCCATGAGTCTTAATGCGTGCTCGGGTTTGAAGGACAAAGCGATGAAGATGAGGTCGTCTTTAAAGATGGTGGACGGGAGACAATGAAGGGAAACGGAGATATGATGTACTGTCATCTCACACACACACACACACACACACACACACACACACACACACACACACACACACACACACACACACACACACGCCCTCTGGCGTCCGCTGTGTAGCCGGAGCAAAGCCTTCGTCTTCTAAGGGATCGATGAGCATGTGGATCAGCTCTCCAGAGCCACTTCCCAACTGGACAACAACGACAACAACAACAACACCCCCCCCCCTCCCCCGCACCAACACCTCGGCTCTTGTGTTCTCGTGGGAAAGGATACGCCCGGTATTCGTTGCCTCTGAACCGAACGAGTCCTTATCGACCACAGCGCCGCGTGAAGGAGACGTGACGCCCGTCACGAAGTAAATGCACCAGAATGAGCCTTTAGTTCACAGTTAGAGATACAAATATTAAAATAAATGTTATCTTTGCTTCTCAGAGCCAAAATTAATCGGAAAACAAATGAAATTCCTCAAAATCGTTATTCTTTATAGTTTGTAAGACACAAAAATAACAAAAAATAACATTTGTGACGTTAAACGTGACTCACCGCGACCTCTACTGGACAAACAGAGAACTGCATCGTCTTTTTTCTGGCTGGTTTTCCGTGCTAAGAAGAAGAAGAAGAAGGAGAAGAAGAAGAAGAAGAAGAAGAAGAAGAAGAAGAAGAAGAAGAAGAAGAAGAAGAAGAAGAAGAAGAAGAAGAAGAAGAAGAAGAAGAAGAAGAAGAAGAAGAAGAAGAAGAAGAAGAAGAAGAGGGATTCACTCTGGAGGCTAT
>CM070102.1:23486623-23489123 GCA_036178185.1 Liparis tanakae
TCAAGTGAACGTCCACTCGAGCCGAGAGGGAACGGAGGGAAGAGGAGGAGGAGAGGGACAGAGGGACGTGTGCGGGGAGATAAGCGCTGAGTAATGCCATGCTGCCTCCCTGAGCGCCGCGCTGTGATTGGCCGAGGTCACGGAGCGATGCTCGACTCGGCAGGAACGCCGGGAATCTAATTCGGCCAATGGGCTTCCTCTCCTCTCGAGATGAAGAGGGCGATTCCCCCTCGCCTCGGGGCCTCTTGAGGAAGTGTGTGAGTGACTGTGTGTGTGTGTATGTGTGTGTGTATGTGTGTGTGTGTGTGTGAGTGAGTGTGTGAGTGTGTGTAAATGTTTGCTGGCTCCACGCCTAGTCTGACGAGTGTGTGTGTATTCATTCCGCATGTGTTCCCACCGTGTGTTAATGGGAGTGTGCGTGTTCCTACCCTCTCTCTCTCTCTCTCTCTCCCCCTCTCTCCCCTCCTCCCCCCTCTCCCCCCTCCCCCCTCTCAATTCAATCCAAAAGTCTTTATTGGATGTTGCAACAACAATATTGCCAAAGCAGAGCAACATAACAAAAAGTTTTATTTCTTGGGGCACAATAAAGGATTCCTGTGTGTGTGTGTGTGTGTGTGTGTGTGTGTGTGTGTGTGTGTGTGTGTGTGTGTGTGTGTGTGTGGGTGTGTGTCTGTGTCCCCTGACAGAAAAGAGATATTCAGTCTTCCAATGTTACAAATATGTTTCTTTGCTTTGCAACATAATTGTGTTTACTCTAAGTAGTCTCTCTCTCTCTCTATCTCTCTCTCTCTGTCTCTCTCTCTCTCTGTCTCTCTCTCTCTCTCTCTCTCTCTCCCCCCCCCCCCCCATGTCGTGTGGTTAGCGGGTGTGTTCTGAGTGATTGGCAGGCTGTGATATGAGTTTGGGGATAATAACATTGTAATAACTCGGTGGCTCCGGAGGGAGAGAGACTGTAATCACGTTCAGTCGACACGCCACCCGACGCCCGCTTTCATTTCCTCTTATGAGCTCGCTGTGTGTGTGTGTGTGTGTGTGTGAGAGTGTGTGTGTGTGAGAGTGTGTGTGTGGGTCTATGCGTGTGTTCCATCATTTGTTTTCAAATGTATTCTCTATGTTTACGTGAAGTTTAAAAGCCTTGAACTTCAGACTTTACAACACACATAAATATATATAAATATATATATATATATATATATATATATATATATATATATATATATATTTATATAAATAAATAGACGTGTGAACAGTGAGAGTAGAGAATATTCCTGTCAAAGTTCACATCACAAAACAAAAGAATAACTTCCTCATTTTATTAGCCAAATAAAAACGAGGATTTAAAATCATTTATAGAAGAAAGAAATTATTTTTTTGGAGGCCGGAACCTCAAAGATCTATTTACATCTATTTACATCCTCAACATGATAATCAATAACCAATACGTAACCCGAGAGGCAGCAGCTGAGGGAGAGAGGGAGAAAGAGGGGAAGGAGGAGGGAGAGAGAGAGGGCGCAGCGGGCGAGCGAGTAACAGGGCTGAGCTGGCGGATCAATAGTTCGCCCTCTGATCATAACACATTAATAAGAGGGAATACATTATTACTGTAAGAGATGTCAGGTGGACAGGGCACACACACACACACACACACACACTCACACACACTCACACACACACACACTCACACACACACACACACACACACACACTCACACACACACACACACACACACACACACACACACACACACACACACACACACACACACACACACACTCACACACACACACACACACACACACACACACACTCACACACACACACACACACACACACACACACACACACACACACACACACACACACACACACACACACACACACTCACACACACACACACACACACACACACACACACACACACACACACACACACTCACACACACACACACACTCACACACACACACACACACACACACACACACACACACACACACACACACACACACACACACACACACACACACACACTCACACACACACACACACACACACACACACACACACACTCACACACACACACACTCACCTACACACTCACACACACACACACACACACACACACACTCACACTCACACACACTCACACACACACACACACACACACACACACCACACACACACACACACACACACACACGCACACACACACACACTCACACACACACTCACTCACACACACACACACACACACACACACACACACTCACACACTCACACACACACACACACACACACACACACACACACACACACACACACACACACACACACCATCTGAGTGCTCAGGGAACTTCCAGCTGAGCGAAGGTGAGGGACACAACGCCTGGGCCCCGAGCCAGAGAACCACCCTCCTCCTCCTCCTCCTCCTCCTCCTCCTCCTCCTCCTCCTCCTCCTCCTCCTCCTCCTCCTTGGGACACTCCCCCCCCCCCCCCTGTCC
>CM070102.1:23496623-23506623 GCA_036178185.1 Liparis tanakae
CCATACTGTACACAGGGGAGCTGTCCGGGGTCCTGAACGCCTCACCATACTGTATACAGGGGGAGCTGTCCGGGGTCCTGAACGCCTCACCATACTGTACACAGGGGAGCTGTCCGGGGTCCTGAACGCCTCACCATACTGTATACAGGGGGAGCTGTCCGGGGTCCTGAACGCCTCACCATACTGTACACAGGGGAGCTGTCCGGGGTCCTGAACGCCTCACCATACTGTATACAGGGGAGCTGTCCGTGGTTCTTAACCTCCCCCTCCTCTTCCTCTCCCTCTCCCCCTCCTCCTCCTCCTCTCACCCTCTCCGTTGATGACCACGCCGCTCCTCCTCTCTCTCCGCCTCCTCCTTTCTCTCCTCCTCCTCTCTCTCCTCCTCCTCTCTCTCCTATTCTCCTCCTCTCTCTCTCCTCTTCTCTCTCCTCCTCCTCTCTCTCTCCTCTCTCTCTCCTCCTCCTCTCTCTCATCCTCTCTCTCTCTCCTTCTCTATCTCCTCCTCCTCTTATCTCCTAGTGATTAGTGTATCTCCATGACTCTCTGTCCTCCGCTGCCTCGTCTTCATCAGCCTCCTCGTCTTCATCAGCCTCCTCGTCTTCATCTCTCCGTGTTCAGCAGCTCAATCTGGACTGGAAGCTCCCGGAGAGGCGAAAGGCCACGAGATAAGCCCCTCCCCCCCATACCCCCCCCATACCCCCCTAATTGAATAGACGTGATGACTCTTCATCAAACCTCCTGACTGGGTTTCTTTTTTTTAAACCCTCGTACAAGAAAACACTGCTTCATGCAGCCTGAGTGACAGTGTGTGTGTGTGTGTGTGTGTGTGTGTGTGTGTGTGTGTGTGTGTGTGTGTGTGTGTGTGTGTGTGTGTGTGTGGGCGACTCCTCTGGTGGAATCGGCTTATTTCCAACAGCCTCTAAAACACCTCCGAGGTGCGTTGCTGAAGGAGGGATGAACACTCCTCTAATCAGGATTAGAGGAGTGTTCATCCCTCCAGACGCCACTCTCCCTCTCTCTCGCTCCCCTTCTCTACTCTCTCTCTCCCCCCTCTCTCCCTCTCTCTACTCTCTCTCCCTCTCCCCTCTCCCATATCTCTCTCCTCTCTCTCTCCTCTCTCTCTCTCCTTTCTCTCCTTTCTCTCCTCCCTCTCTCTCTCCCTCTCTCTCTCTCCTCTCTCTTTCCTCTCTCTCTCTCGTTTCCTCTCCTCTCCCCGATCACATATCACATTCACACATGTATGTATTTATTTTGCTGGCGGGCGATCGAGGGGGGGGGTTATTCTCCACACGTCTCATCCTGTAGTCATGTGACCTGTGGAGGCGGAGCCTCAAACGCCATCGGTGCCTTTAGACTCGGCCGGAGGGCAAAACGCCGCGTTATACGAGCCGCCGGCCTCCAGCCTGTCAACTCATTAGATAAAAGAGAGAGAGGAATGTGAACAATACGTTTAAATGAAGAGAGAGAGAGAGGGAGAGAGAGAGAGGGATAGAGAGAGAGAGAGAGAAAGAGAGAGAGAGAGAGAGCTGTGGGGGTTGAGCTTTACATTACATGTCTAAATGAGCTGGAGTAATGGGCTCTGCTAAAGACACGAACAGGCTGCTACACATACATGTGTGTGTGTGTGTGTGTGTGTGTGTGTGTGTGTGTGTGTGTGTGTGTGGGGTCGCTGTAATCGGGTCGTCGTTCAGGTCTCATGACCTCTAGAACCGGACGTGGCGCCGATGGATTTGAACGTCACAGAGCAACACGCCGTAAAAAGATCAAAGGCCTCTACATGTCTTATTATTTGATATTTTATTATTATTCTCTCTCTCTCTCCCCTCCCTCTCTCTCTCTGGTGTGGGCTCCAGGCTGAATGTTGGTTTAGAGTTAAACGGGTTTCTCCCCCGGCGGGTTCATCCGTCTGGTGGAGGTCCACACCTCCATCTCCATCTCCATCCCTCCATCTTCATCCCTCCATCTTCATCCCTCCCTTCCCCCTCTCCTCTCCTCCGCTCCAGCTTATTAACCCCACGTTTCTATCCCTTCACTATGGATCTCTCAGCTCTCGTTACCCCCCCCCCCCCCCCCGATGTGGATTGGTTCAGTCCAAGTCGCCTCAGTGGGGGTCGGGGGGGCTGACCCCCCCACTAATAAGGCCAACTATTCTGACATGAAAGGGTACAGACTCAAATTGTGTGTGTGTGTGTGTCTGTGTGTGTGTGTGTGTGTGTGTGTGTGTGTGTGTGTGTGTGTGTAAATACGATTGGCTTGTTATGTCTGCTCTGGTCTCTGTGGGCTTGTTTCAGAGGAAGACGGGTAGTGTGTGTGTGGTTTGGTGTGTGTAATGTGTGTGTGTGTGTGTGTGTGTGTGTGTGTGTGTGTGTGTGTGTGTGTGTGTGTGTGTGTGTGTGTGTGTGTGGACATAACAGAGGATCAGGAGGCGGGAAGATGAAAACAGGTTTCGGGAGAAAATAAGGAGGATCAGAGCGAGTCTCTCTCTCTTGTCTCCCACCATTTGGGCCTCTGTCCATCTGCTCCTCCTCCTCCTCCTCCTCTCTCTCTCCTCCTCTTCCTCCCCTTTCTCTCTCTCTCTCCTCCTCCTCTTCTTCTTCCTCCTCCTCTCTCTTTTCTCCGACGTTACCTCGAGGGGTCGGGAGGAGCGTGTTCAAACAAGAGGGTCACCCAGACGGCCTCCTTCCGTCTGCAGGCGAAACACACACACACACACACACACACACACACACACACACACACACACACACACACACACACACACACACTTGTTGTTAGCATATTGAACATGTGTTTCCTCAGCAAAATATTATCTGATTATTCTGACTTAATGAGACCCGGTGGAGGAGCTGCATCCTCCTTAGACCGCTCTCTCTCTCTCTCTCTCTCTCTCTCTCTCTCTCTCTCTCTCTCTCTCTCTCTTTCTCTCTCTCTCTCTCTCTTTCGCTCACACACTGCAGTCTCATGCTGTAGCATGTGTGTGTGTGTGTGTGTGTGTGTATCTGTGTGTGTAGACTTTGTGACTTCACAAATCTCCTCTGAAACAAGAGCTGTTGTTTATTTTTAAATATTCCAAATATACTTCACTATGAGTGACACCATGAACACGAGGACAGAGCGTCTTAATGTGCGTGTGTGTGTGTGTGTGTGCGTGTGTGTGCGTGTGTGTATGTATGGGTGTGTGTGTACATCCTTGAGGCTTTCTTGTGATGTTTAGCATTTAGTCTCCCCTCATTAAATCAAACAGAACGGATATTTTTGAAGAATTGCTGGTGTGTGTTTGTGTGTATGTGTGTTTGTGTGTAGGTGTGTTTGTGTGTAGGTGTGTTTGTGCGCCCCCCCCTCCCTATTACTTGGAGGTGGAGGGCTGTGATTGGCTCATTTTTAACGAGGCAATCGCAAAGACCCCAAATTAAAGCACGATGTCATGTCTGCACGAGGACAGTGACGGGGCATAAAGATCACCCCCTGGTGGTCAGGAGAGAGAATGCAGCTTCAACACATGAAGCAGAGACTTCTATACAACCAGAGGAGTCGCCCCCTGGTGGTCAGGAGAGATAATGCAGCTTCAACACATGAAGCAGAGACTTCTATACAACCAGAGGAGTCGCCCCCTGGTGGTCAGGAGAGAGAATGCAGCTTCAACACATGAAGCAGAGACTTCTATACAACCAGAGGAGTCGCCCCCTGGTGGTCAGGAGAGAGAATGCAGCTTTAAGACATGAAGTAGAGACTTCTATACAACCAGAGGAGTCGCCCCCTGGTGGTCAGGAGAGATAATGCAGCTTCAACACATGAAGCAGAGACTTCTATACAACCAGAGGAGTCGCCCCCTGGTGGTCAGGAGAGAGAATGCAGCTTTAAGACATGAAGTAGAGACTTCTATACAACCAGAGGAGTCCACTCTGCTTCCTTGGACCCGCTCATGAGTTCTGATCTAGATGCTAAGCAGGAAAACATCAAAGAGATTCTTTCACTTTTTATAAATCTTTTGTCTTCCTTTTCTTTGTCCTCCTTTCTTTCATTTATCTGCGTCTCAAAGTGATGAACAGAATTATTTCCGTTTTTTTTTTTTCATTTCTTTTTCTTTCAGTTTCACAAACAATAGGAAACACGGAGGGAGACAAATGGACAAAGAGCGACGTATAAAAGGAGGTGAAGAGCGATGAAAGAGACACTCCATCTCTTTTTAATAGTTCTCATAAGTCTGTCAGTTGTTTTCATGTCGCCATAGCAACAGGGGGACCATCATGGGAAGTATATAAGGATAAGCACCTTTATGCGTCAATGCATCTATACCGCTCGTCACCGGACGGGCGTGTGTGTGTGTGTGTGAGAGTGTGAGTGTGTGTGTGTGTGTGAGTGAGTGTGTGTGCGTGTTTGTTTGTGTTTGTTTGTGTGTGTTTGTGTGTGTGTGTGTTTTTGTGTGTGTGTGTGTGTGTGTGTGTTTGTGTGTGCAGGTATCCTGGAACTGTGTGTATACCGGCAACAGTGCAAAAGAGAGAGGGAGAGAAAGAGGGAAAGAGAGAGATGGAGAGAGGGAAAGATGGAGAGAGGGGGAGAGAGAGCGAGAGATGGAGAGAGGAAAAGAGAGAGAGATGGAGAGGGAAAGAGAGAGAGAGGGAGAGAGCGATAGATGGAGAGAGGAAAAGAGAGGGAGAGAGAGATGAAGAGAGAGAGAGAGAGAGAAAGAGAGTATATTAATTAATGTGAGTGATTTTGAACACCAGCCAACAAAAACATTTCATTCTCTCTGATGTCCCACCTTCACATCGCTCCATGAACGCACCGTGAGAGCGACGCGTTCCTCTCCACAGCTCGCCGGATAAAACGCCGATTAATTAATATTCACACGGCGCCGTTAACGGCTCCGGAGGAATGCAACGCCCCGCTGGGCGGTGCGACGCGGGGAAATAAACACAGCTGTGTGTGTGTGTGTGTGTGTGTGTGTGAATGATTACAGGTGAAACACAAACAGAAGATGCAGGGACATTTAATTTTAATTGTCAGTAGAACTTGACGATGGACCTGATTTCACTCGTCTTGGTGACGCCTCCACCCACCGGTGGAACTTCTCCACGTTTTAAACGTTTTAAACGTTTCTTTTCTCGACCAATCAAACAACACCCGCCATTTTGTTTGCTCGTTTCGACAATCTTAGTTTTTTCAAACCTTGTGTGGAAACGACCCGCAGCTTTACGAGAGAAACCTTTAAAATAAATTGTTCCTGAGACGGTTTTCTCTTTCTGAGAGGGAGTGAGACCTCGTGGCGTGAGACACGTCGTCCTGGGAAGGATTCTGGCTTCACCCTCATGAACCTGCCTCCCTGCACGATGCGCCAATATCCCTCTCTCAGGCCTGTGTGTGTGTGTGTGTGTGTGTGTGTGTGTGTGTGTGTGTGTGTGTGTGTGTGTGTGTGTGCAGCACGTGTCCATGTGTGTGTTGCCTCACATGCCGTCCTGCACGACTGGCTCACATTTATATCCTGATTGTCTGTGATTTATTTAGCCCTCGGCTGGGGTCTCCACGTGTGTGTGTGTG
This sequence comes from Liparis tanakae, assembly GCA_036178185.1. Taxonomy (NCBI): domain Eukaryota; kingdom Metazoa; phylum Chordata; class Actinopteri; order Perciformes; family Liparidae; genus Liparis; species Liparis tanakae. Next base: position 23,502,162 of record CM070102.1, read on the forward strand.
TGTGTGTGTGTGTGTATGAGTCCACACGTGTGTGTCTGTCCACACGTGTGTGTGTGTCCACACGTGTGTGTGATTTCTCACGTGTCCATGCATGTGGTGTGTTGATCATTCAGTGTGACCACAGCCTGTCCATGTGCACCTCTGCAGGCTCTTCCTCACGTGTAGGTGTGTGTGTGTATGTGTGTGTGTGTGTGTGTCTGTGTGTGTGTGTGTGTGTGTGAGAGAGTATTATGTAGTAATCTGTTGGGCGGATTTGGATACAAATGTGTGTTCATTAAAGATGTTTACTGGAACGCCGCTCCACCAGAAGTATCGATCCGCACCAGCTCAGTGTGTGTGTGTGTGTGTGAGTGTGTGTGTGTGTGTCTGAGTGTGTGTGTGTGTGTGTGTGTGTGAGAGACTATTGATCTCTCCTCCTCTCAATAGTGTTTATTCCTACAGCAAGTCTGTCAAAAGCCAAGTGTGAGTAATCCCTCTTCCTCATTTATGCCCCTCTTTGTTTCTCTTCTTCTCTTTTAGTCAAATCTAAACTTCGTTAACGACGAGCGGTCCGCGCACAAAGAGGAAGGCGTGCACGTGTGTGTGCACGTACGTGTGCACGTGATCTTTAATGCCGCCCACAAGCCAATCAGGGCTTTTATTTTTCTATTTTTATTATATTTCATCGTGTTTATCTTTGCTTATAGAATAGATTATAGAACTATATATATTATAATATATCATATTATATTATATTACCGTCCATGCTAAGTCATAACGTGCATGTGCTCATCTTTAAGCCGTACCTTTATTTTGAAATTCCCGCGGCGGTGCCACCCAATTATATTACCCCCAATGCCAAAAGGGAGAGGAGGGATGGAGGGATGGAGGGATGGAGGGATGGAGGGATGGAGGAATGGAGGAATGGAGGGATGGAGGGATGGAGGAATGGAGGAATGGAGGGATGGAGGGATGGAGGGTTGGAGGGATGGAGGGATGGAGGGATTGAGGGATGGAGGAATGGAGGAATGGAGGAATGGAGGGATGGAGGGATGGAGGGTTGGAGGGATGGAGGGATGGAGGGATGGAGGAATGGAGGGATGGAGGGATGGAGGGATTGAAGGATGGAGGGATGGAAGGATGGAGGGATAGAGGGATGGAGGGATGGAGGGATGGAGGGATTGAGGGATGGAGGGATGGAGGGATGGAGGGATGGAGGGTTACACGGGAGAAGAGAGGCTGCCCACGGTGGAGCGGTGAAGCAGAGACCCTGCTGTGTGTGCGTGAGTGTGTGTGAGTGTGTGTGTGTGTGTGCGTGAGTGTGTGTGAGTGTGTGTGTGTGTGTGTGTGAGTGTGTGTGTGTGTGTGTGAGTGTGTGTGTGTGAGAGATGAGTTTCTATAACCTCAGAACTCAAGGAGCCGAGCGTCCTCTCACAAAGTCACTTTCCTTTGAGAGACATCTCGCTTCCTCACCCTGCTCCCTCCCTCCTCGCCCTGCTCCCTCCCTCCTCACCCTGCTCCCTCCCTCCTCGCCCTGCTCCCTCCCTCCTCACCCTGCTCCCTCCCTCCTCGCCCTGCTCCCTCCCTCCTCACCCTGCTCCCTCCCTCCTCGCCCTGCTCCCTCCCTCCTCCCTGCTCCCTCCCTCCTCACCCTGCTCCCTCCCCCCTCCCCTCCCCTGCTCCCTCCCCTCCCTCCTCCTCCCTCCCTCCCTCCCTGCTCCCTCCCTCCTCACCCTGCTCCCTCCCTCCTCGCCCTGCTCCCTCCCTCCTCACCCTGCTCCCTCCCTCCTCACCCTGCTCCCTCCCTCCTCACCCTGTTCCCTCCCTCCTCAGCTCCCTCCATCCTCAGCTCACCCTGCTCCCTCCTTCCTCGCCTTGCTCCCTCCTTCCTCGCCTTGCTCCCTCCCTCCTCACCCTGCTCCCTCCTTCCTCGCCTTGCTCCCTCCTTCCTCGCCTTGCTCCCTCCCTCCTCACCCTGCTCCCTCCTTCCTCGCCCTGCTCCCTCCCTCCTCACCCTGCTCCCTCCTTCCTCACCCTGCTCCCTCCTTCCTCGCCTTCCTCCCTGCTTCCTCGCCTTGCTCCCTCCCTCCTCAGCATTTCCTTTTTGTTTCCTTGCCCTGAAATGGTGAAAAAAAAGGCTGAATTATACCCGTTAACACTGTGTGTGTGTGTGTGTGTGTGTGTGTGTGTGTGTGTGTGTGTGCAGCTCTTTCATCTTCCTGGAGTACGTTGGCTGGCACACATGTGCCCCCCCCCCCCCCCCCCACCGGCCTTGGGATTGCACCTCGTTTCTAAATTTATCCTCAAAGTGTGCCACCTCTCCTGTGAGCGGCTGCTGGGATTGTGTGGAATCAGTGGAGGAGTAGAGGGAGGGAGGGAGGGGGGGGAGGGAGGGGGGGGGGGGCAGAGGGGTGAAGAGGAGGGGGAGGGGGGAGATGGGGGGGGGCTGTATGTATGTGGGACACAGCATCCTTTTCTCCGGGTCTTTCTTCCCCTCTTTCTTATCTCTTCTGCCATCATCAGCCCATCTCTGTCCCCAGGCTGCTGGGCTCATGGGGGGGGGGGGGGGGGATGTGTGTGTGAGTGTGTGTATGTATGTGTGAGTGTGTGTGTGTGTGTGTGTGTGTGTGTGTAAGTAACATTTACATTCGACTAGCTACTTTTTGCATATTTGCATAACAGATACAACGTGTAGAAAAGTGTCGGGGCAGCTGCACCAGAGTGTAGGATTGAATCTGGTCAGGTGTGTGTGTGTGTGTGTGTTTGCGTGTGTGTGTGTGTATGTGTGTGTGTGTGTGTTTTGGAGGCTTATAAAGATACAGCTCCATGCCACTTGTGGATACCCATGAATAGAAAATCAATATCCTCGGCAGGATTAATTCCTGGGCACATAGCATGTGCGAGCGTTTTGTGTGTGTGTGTGTGTGTGTGTGTGTACCGCTGATGTGCACACACACACACACACACACACACGTGACATTTGCTCACCTTGTAGGATATTAGCGGGAGAATGTAACGCTCCAGTCGGCCTGCTGCCATCCCACGTTTACCAGCCGTAATGATGAGGAGTGTTTCTCTCTGTCAAGACGTGTGTGTGTGTGTGTGTGGGTGTGTGTGTGTGTGGGTGTGTGTGTGTGTGAGTGTGTGAGTGTGTGTGGGTGTTTACACGTGTGTGCTTGTCTTTCACAATAGCCTCTTCGTGGTTAATCTTTCCCCGACAATGTGGCGCCCCGAGCTGCCAGCTCTCTTGGCCCCGCAGGCCCGGAGTGAAGCCTGGGGAGCGGGCCGGAAGTGGCCCAGCCGGAGGCTCACGGGGCCGGGCCTGGAGGCCTGGAGCGGCCTGGAGCGGCTCCAGCTGTCCCTGAGCGGGGGGGGGATGTTTTGGGGGATGTTGCCCGAAAGAACAACAACATTAATCCATCTGTTTTTTTGGGGGGAATCCATCGACATAGATCCTCTTAAAGGGCCACACACCTCACGTTGGGGCCGTTTAAACCGGCCCCAACGGGTTCTCTTAAAGGGCCACACAACTCACCTTTCGGCATTTAAAGCGGCTCCAGCGGGTTCTCTTAAAGGGCCACACACGACCTACTTGGATCTGGATCTCACTCCAATGAGGAGATGAAGTTCTTTGACGCGTGTTCTGGATAAACGGAGACAGAGGTGTGTGAGGCGTGTGTGAGGCGTGTGTGAGGCGTGTGTGAGGCGTGTGTGAGGTGTGTGAGGTGTGTGTGAGGTGTGTGTGAGGCGTATGTGAGGTGTGTGTGAGGCGTGTGTGAGGCGTGTGTGTGAGGTGTGCGTGTGTGAGGCGTGTGGTGTGTGTGGCGTGTGTGTGAGGTGTGTGTGAGGTGTGTGTGAGGGTGTGTGAGTGTGTGTGTGGGTGTGTGGGCGTGTGACGTGTGTGTGGTGTGTGTGTGGTGTGTGTGGGGCGTGTGAGGCGTGTGTGGGGCGTGTGTGAGGCGTGTGTGTGAGGCGTGTGTGTGTGAGGGTGTGTGTGAGGAGTGTGTTAGGCGTGGGAGGTGAGTCTGAGGCGTGTGGAGTGTGTGTGAGGTGTGTGTGAGGCGTGTGTGAGGTGTGTGGGGTGTGTGGGCGTGTGTGTGGTGTGGCGTGTGTGGGTGTGTGAGGTGTGGAGTGTGTGTGTGGGCGTGTGTGTGAGGCGTGTGTGAGGTGTGTGCACGTGTGTGAGGCGTGTGTGAGGCGTGTGTGAGGCGTGTGAGGCGTGTGAGGCGTGTGTGAGGCGTGTGTGAGGCGTGTGTGAGGCGTGTGTGAGGCGTGTGAGGCGTGTGTGAGGCGTGTGTGTGAGGCGTGTGTGAGGCGTGTGAGGCGTGTGTGAGGCGTGTGTGAGGTGTGAGGCGTGTGTGAGGCGTGTGTGAGGCGTGTGAGGCGTGTGTGAGGCGTGTGCAGCGTGTGTGAGGCGTGTGGGCGTGTGTGAGGTGTGTGAGCGTGTGTGGAGGCGTGTGTGTGTGAGGTGTGTGGCGTGTGA
>CM070102.1:23514123-23516623 GCA_036178185.1 Liparis tanakae
AATGTGGCACCGCTTCATTTCAGTCATTACTCTCCACCCTCACACCAGAGACTTGTGTTTACTTTGCATCTCACTTTAAATGTTAAGGTTGTTCACAAGTCCTTCAGAGGAAGTGTGTGTGTGTGTGTGTGTGCGTGTGTGTGTGTGTGTGTGTGTGTGTGTGACTGGTTTTATACCCGGCGCCCTGAGACAGCAGTCAAACGGGTCATAAATATACAGGAGCATCTGTTTGAAGTTCACACACGCACACACACACACACACACACACACACACACACACACACACACACACACACACACACACACACACGTGTGCACTGCCCCGGCCACCGGAAGGGTGTTGGCTTGCTCCTCTTCCTCTCCTGACAACGCTGACACCTCCCAGTAGGGGCTCGCATCGCCACGGCGACCGGGAAGTCGGATTTGCATATTCATGAATACTAATGAGCAGCCGGGATGGAAATGGAATGTTAAAGAAAACTTTTTCTATTTTTATTTTTTCCCCTGTTCCTCGGGCCGTAAGGCGGCCGGGAGCCGAGTTCACTTTGGATTAGTTACAGCCCGTCGTATGAAAGCAAACGGCAGGCGGCTCCTCTGGTTGTATAGAAGTCTATGCTTCATGTGTTAAAGCTACATTCTCTCTACTCACCACCAGGGGGCAACTCCTTTGGTTGTATAGAAGTCTATACTTCATGTGTTAAAGCTATATTCTCTCTCTTGACCACCAGGGGGCTCCTCTGGTTGTATAGAAGTCTCTACAGTGACTCTACTTCTCTTGATGTATTCCCTCAGTAAACATGTAAACATGAGTTCATGTCTCAGTCTCTAGTTTATAGTCTTCTTCTATACAGCATGATGTCATCATTTATACTTTATGGTCATTTAGAGTCTACAGACCGTACAGCAGGGGGCGCTTTAGGGGCGGGGCTTAGGGTGATTGACAGGTCTCTATCAGAGACGTCTCTCCTCCGTCGTCTTAATACCGTCACTAACATTAAGTGGTTGCAAAAATCCAAGATGGCGGCGGCCCGAACGCCACGATGACCTCATCCACTCACCGAGACGCGTAGTTAGTAACGAACGTTATCGTCTTTATGATCACAGGGAAGAGAGAACACGCTGCTCCTCCACACGCCTCCACCGGCTTTTAAAAATGACATTTACTTCAGATCACACACACACACACACACACACACACACACATACACACTCTGAATAATTGCAAAATGTTGTCACCTCCACTAAAAATTATAATTGCCACCTTTCCTAACTTAACAGAATAGATGAAAGTACTCCCGCAAGCTTTCAACTCACACACGCACACACGCACACACACACACACACAAACACACACACACACACACACACACACACACACACACACACACACACACACACACACAGCGCGGGGAGTAAAGGGAGGGAGGAGTCCCTAGAGATAGTTGCTCCTCAAGGAGCAGGAGACACGTACAAGTGTTCCAGCTCATCTCACACGCCCCCCCTCACACACACACACACACACACACACACACACACACACACACACACACACACACACACACACACACACACACTACCCGTCACAGAGGGAGGAATGCAAGTTGTGTGAAATCACCGCGACAGCGAATGGAAAATTCGCCACCCAAGCCCGCCCACAATGGGGCCTGTCAATCATCCGGTGTGTGTGTGTGTGTGTGTGTGTGTGTCTGTGCGTGTGTGTGTCTGTGTGTGTCTATGTGTGTGTGTGTGTGGGCCTTATCATCCAATCGGTGCACATTCTTGCCGTTTCTTCTATTGTGAGCTGTAATCTGCATGTTTATGCAAACGCTCTTTTCTGAGTAGCATCCCCTGAGAGGATCAGTGTGTGTATGTGTGTATGTGTGAGTGTGTGTGTGTGTGTGTGTGTGTATGTGTGAGAGTGTGTGTGTGTGTGTGTGTGTATGTGTGTGTGTGTGTGTGAGTGTGTGAACATCCCTATGTTCATACTGGAGGATTACTTCATCTCTGGCCGTAAACACACGTCGTCCTCTCTTAAATTCTGAGTTTTAATCTCGTCTCCTCATGTGTTTTGGGGCTTCCTTCCTCCTCGTCTCCTCGTCTCCTCGTCTCCTCACGTTGCACCTCCTCACCTCTTTGTCGCCTATATCTCGTGGATTCCCACGCTCTGAGTATTGTAGACCGTGTTCTCCCGCGTGGCTTTGCAGCATCATGTTGCGTCACAACGGGATATTTCGCCTCCTAAATCTTGACTCGTTTCCTTGTTGCCTTTCCTTCCGACTTCACCTCCTTTAGCTTATTTAAAAGGAATTTAGCCTCAAGCTAACGAGTTTTCTGATTGAATCCTATAAAGCAGCTGGGGGCGGAGCCACAAATATACATAACAAATGATCATTACGCCTCTCTGCACGTCTCAGCTGAGCTTTGGGCCTAAAGGGGGCGGGGCTACGAAGAAGATTAGCCAATTACAGACGACTTTGTCCTAAAACTGAATCTATTTTGT
>CM070102.1:23519123-23521623 GCA_036178185.1 Liparis tanakae
TCTTTCTCTCTCTCTCTCTCTTTCACTCTGGTGTGTGGATGTAACGGTTGTATTAAGAACAATTATCGATACTCTCATCAAGTCTTTATGATAAGAGAGAGAGAGAGAGAGGGATAGAGGGAGAGATGAGAGGGGGGTACCCCCCCCCCATGTTGGACCTGTTGTCTCTTCGGGTCGGCGCCGGTCGTTTTTCTCTCTCCATCACGTCAGCGGGCGAGAGACCTTCACTCTGACCTCCGCTCTCCTTTTAGGCTGACAGTTTGTAGACAACTCATCCAGTTAGGAGAGAACATAATAGAGAAAACAGAGTAGAATATACAATAGAATAGGAAATAGAGTATAAAATGTAATATAAAACATAATATAAAAAATAATATAAAAATAATATTAAGAATAATATAAAAAATAATGTAAAATAGATTATGAAATAGAATATAATTAAAATATAAAATACATTAGAAAAAATAGAAATTAGAATGTAAAATGGAATAGATATTAAAACATACAAATTAAGCAAACATAAAATGTAACGAAAAAAATAATAAAAAAATAGAATAAAAAACAAATGAAAATAAAACATGTAGATGTCAAATTAAAAATAAATATAATCTATGATAAACTATAATATAAACTATGGTGTAAACTGTTTAATAGAGAATAAAACAACAGTCATCACAATGGAGTCAAACAGGCGACGATCATAACGTCTCGTACAGCACCTTCAAGCCACATCGCCCCATCAGTGTGTGTGTGTGTGTGTGTGTGTGTGTGTGTGTGTGTGTGTGTGTGTGTGTACACGTGTCCTGTAGCTCTAAACACGGCTTTCGGCCTTGTAATCCAATCACAGGGCAGTAAATCACTTACGGGGAGCAGCTGAGAGAAGGGGGCGTGTCCTAGGAGGAACGTTCGCCTCGCAGCTCAGACACCGCGGGAAGTATAAATGATGACATCATGCTGTATAGAAGAAGACCTGCAACTAGAGACTGAGACATAAACTCATGTTTACAATGTTTACTGAGTAGAGTCACTATAGAGACTTCTATACAACCAGAGGAGTCGCCCCCTGGTGGTCAGGAGAGAGAATGCAGCTTTAACACATGAAGCAGAGACTTCTATACAACCAGAGGAGTCGCCCCCTGGTGGTCAGGAGAGAGAATGCAGCTTCAACACATGAAGCATGGACTCAATACATCAATAAAATAAAATCGTTAATAGTTTTTAGTGTTTCAGCCGTGGGACGTTTACCGTTACTGAGTTGTGTTGCCGTGGCGACGGTTTCTAGTGCGATTCATAACCATGAGTGAGGATAGAAAACAGGAACGCGGCCGTCGGGTTTGTCGTCCGGCGGTCGATGAAGACGAGGAGAGAAGAACAGCGGATGAATTATGAATCAGACGGAAAGAATCCTCAACGCCGCCGCCTGATTCATCTCCACGGGACGAACGTCTGGTGTCACATCGTGTGTGTGTGTGTGTGTGTGTGTGTGTGTCTGTGTGTGTGTGTGTGTGTGTGTGAGAGTGTGTATGTGTGTGTGAGACGCTGCTCCACTTCAATTGGAGTAAGTGAATCTTTTTGGTCGGATGCCAAATCCCCGTGAATGTGAAATGTGTCTCGTTGAGGAGGAACGAAAGAAGAGAGGAAAGATGAAGAAAAGGAGGGAGGAAAAAACGAGTGGAACAAATGAAAAGCGTAAATGCTTCTCGGATGTTAGCAGACGTCTCGGGTTCTTCTTCTTTTTTTCTTCTTTTTCTTCTTCTTCTTTTTCTTCTTCTTTTCTTCTTCTTCTTCCTCTTCTTCTTTTTCTTCTTCTTATTTTACTTCTCCTCCTCTTTTTCTTATTTTCCTTTTTCTTGCTCTTCTTCTCCTCTTTTTTTTCTAATTTTTCTTCTTCTTTTTTCTTCTTCTTTTACTTCTTCTCCTCCTCCTCCTCCTCCTCCTCCTCCTCCTCCTCCTCCTCCTCCTCCTCCTCCTCCTCCTCCTCCTCCTCCAGGTGCAGGAAGCAGAAGATGTGAACCCTTTCCTCAGAGCTCTTTGAGACAGAATGAAGCTCTGATGGTTCCTCATCACGCCGCTTGTCCTCTGCTGAATGCTAACGCCATGCTAACCGCCTCATCAATGGCGCCGCCGCCGCCACAAATTGAATTAATTCGCGGGAGGAAGCGGACAATAAACCGGCGGCGGCGCCGCCAGCGCAGCTGAGTGCTGAGGGCCCCGTTCTGTAGTCTTTACAATCAGACACACATTCACTCCTCAGGATGTGATGCTTTTAATCCGTCGCATCAAAGGTAACGTGGCAGGAAGCACACGTGCGTGAGTGTGTGTGTGTGTATGTGTGTGTGTGTGTGTCAGTATGTGTTTGTGTGTGTGTGAGTGTGTGTGTGTGTCAGTGTGTGTGTGTGTATTTCTGTGAAGTAAATTATAGTTAAGTTAAAGTTAATATTATGCATGAACTATAAATGAATTCCATCACAAGAGACTGGGATGTATAATCCTGAAGTAC
>CM070102.1:23526623-23531623 GCA_036178185.1 Liparis tanakae
CAAACAACCACAAACAAACAGCCACAAACAAATAGTTACAAACAAACAGCCACAAACAAACAGCCACAAACAAACAGCCACAAACAAACATCTACAAACAAACAGCCACAAACAAACTTCTACAAACAGCCACATGTTTAAAAACTAAATAAATAGATGAAAACAAAAAGATGATGTAGTTATTGTTCTTTGACGAGAAATACGAGAATACAGGCTGAATGTGTGTGTGTGTGTGTGTGTGTGAGTGTGTGTGTCTGTGTGTGAGTGTGTCTGTGTGTGAGTGTGTCTGTGTCTCTGTGTGTTAGTGTGTGTTAGTGTGTGTGTGAGTGTGTGTGTGTGTGTGTCTCTCACACACAGGGTGATCATCTCTAATGTGTCGCCTGTTTTCACAGGATGTGACAGTCTTTCCGAGAATAAAATAAAAAATAAAATAAAAGCCCTCCACTTCAATTTGCACCTCGTTCCTCCGAGCAGCGAAAACAACAAGAGAGAGAGAGAGAGAGAGAGAGAGAGAGAGAGAGAGAGAGAGAGAGAGAGAGAGAGAGAGAGAGAGCGCCGACCTCTGGGGACGCTCTTTGAAGAAGAGGTGTTTAAAAAAAAGAAGAAGAGGTGTTTAAAAAAAAAGAAGAAGAGGTGTTTAAAAAAAGGTGAGAGAGAGAGGGAGAGGGACCCACTCACTGCCCCCCCTCCCCCCCCCTCACTGCCCCCCCCCCTCTCTGTCTGACTCCTAAGCTACAGGTCCCTGAACGCCCCTCTGCCCTGGCCATGGGGTTCTCTCTAGTGGGAGCGTGAGTTGTGTGAGGCTGTGGGCTTTAACCTCACTGTGTGTGTGTGTGTGTGTGTGTGTGTCTGTGTGTCTGTGTGTGTGTGTGTGTGTGTGTGTGTGTGTGTGTGTACATTTGTGCCTGCAGGATTTGTAAAAAGCATAGTGTGTGTTCATGTGGGTGAAATCTTTTAATGCAACTGTTTATCAGAGAGAAAGCCTGAGGGCAAACATCTCTCTCTCACACACACACACACACACACACACGGCCTTTAATGAAATGTTATAGAGTTGTGTAGCCGCCCGTGTGCGCCCCGGTTGTGAGTCTTTATCAGTAGTGACGTGATGTTATGGATGTTCGGAGCAGTCGGCCGTGAGGCTGCCAGACGTTTCTTTATTACAACGCAACTGAGCCGGAGCGCCGGCCCCAGGCTCCCTGTGTGTGTGTGTGTGTGTGTGAGTGTGTGTGTGTGTGTGTGTGTGTGTGTGTGTACCTGTGGCAGCTGTCACGAGCACGCTGTCTAATCATCTGAGGTGTCACTCTTCTCCGTGGAACAGCTCCACTCTGTGGGCGCTGTCACTCCACAGGGAGCCGTCCTGTCGAGTCAATCAGACGTTCAGATATGCACAGCGGTGACATGCACACCTGTAATGTTTACCTGTTCACACGCATGACACACGCAACACATGAAGAGGGGAGGAGGGCGGTGCTTCAGTGGATCTATTTTATATAAATATATATATATATATATATATATATATATATATATATATATATATATATATATATATATATATATATATATTTATATATATATATATATATATATATATATATATATATATATATATATATATATTTAATTATTTAAAAACAATTTCTAAAAAATATATATTTGAAAAAAGATGGAAAATGAATGGAAAATACATGGATAATAAATTGATAATAAATGGATAATAAATAGAAAATAAATAGAAAATGAATAGAAAATGAATGGATAGTAAATGGAAAATGAATGCTAAATAAATATAAATAAATGGAAAGTAAATTGGAAAAAAATTTAAAATAAAATGAATGGAACAAAAGGCGCCACTCATTATTTTTTTCCCGCAGTGTGAACGGAAAAATTGATTCAAGAAAATAAGATTAAAGCTCCTACAAAGAACTCTTCCTTCAGGTGGATTTTGGCGGCCCCTGTGGACATTTCTAGTATTGTTTCCGAGCGAAACTTCAGATTTTGGCACCGATCGGGAGCGTTGAGAATAATTATATAGAATAAGAGAGGTCGTGGTTCTGTGGGTCAGTAGTAAAGTGACTGTTTCATAATCAGTTAAAATATCCACACAGTCACTTCAACATGAAGCTTGGGCAGCTGGAAGAGGCCGAGGGAATCAAATGACCTGAGGAACAAAAACAACAACAACATCACACAGAACAACAACACAATCACACAACAACAACACAATCACACAGAACAACAGCAGAGCAAGGCTCAGTGGGGGTGGGGTCCGGTGGGGTCTGGTGGGGTCTGGTGGGGTCTGGTGGGGTCTGGTGGGGTCTGGTGGGGTCTGGTGGGGTCTGGTGGGGTCTGGTGGGGGTCTTTTCTCGTCTCGTAGCCTCCGGGCCGCGGCCGCTCTCAAACTACTCATAAATCCCGGAGCTGGTCCCTGTGACCTCCTCCTCCTCCTCCTCCTCCTCCTCCTCCTCCTCCTCCGAACGGCGGCGATAAAACCTCCGGCGCCGTGAAATTAAATAGAAGTCGAGTCGAGGAAATCATAAAAAATGTCGGAAGTCAACGAAGTAAAAATAAAAAGGAAGGAATGAAACTCTTCGTGACTCGTTTACAGGATGTTGGATTAACTGGAGCTCGGGACCAGAGAGGCGGAGCTCTCCCACGGACGCCGCTTCACCCGCTTCACACGCCGCCTCGTGTCCATCCGACCCCGCGGGTCACGCCCAGCCATGATCAGAATGTATGAAACGCTCCCGCTGTTTTTTTTGCACGCCTCCCTTTCCTCTTCTTCCTCTTTCGCTCTTTCGCTATTTGTCGTTTGTTACCGTGGGAACGGGGGCGCCAGGATGACGCTAACGAGTTACGCAACAAGAGCATCAAGAAGCCCGAAGAAGGAAACTTGAAGATGTGAGAGAAAAAGAAAAAAAAAGGGGAAAAAAAGAAAAAATAGTGACAGGCTTCTGGTGTTTGAAGGGGGCGGAGCCTCTGCTGCGAGAACCAATCGGTGGAGGGTTGGGATGGAGGGCCGCAGAGCCACGGCTCTCGTTCTCCTTGGCCGCCCGTAACTCAGAGAGAGACATCGCTCCGACTGGTCCGGAATACACACACACACACACACACACACACACACACACACACACACACACACACACACACACACTCCTCTCAAAAGGAAAGAGATGTCTGCCACGTGTCTGATGATAGAGTGAATGCTGTCGTCCATCTGCCCCGGTTTGCTTGTTTGTATACTTATGCAAATTAGCATGTGCGTGTGTGTGTGTGTGTGTGTGTGTGTGTGTGTGTGTTAACTGTTCCTCAGCCGCAGCAGGAGAGCTGCTTCAGTGTTAACGAGGCTGTTAATTAGTGTACATGTACATCCCACAAGTGTGTCTTTTACAGCACACACACACACACACACACACACACACACACACAAACACTCACCCACACACACACACTCACACAAATACTCACACACACTCACACACTAGAAAAACAATAACAACCCACTTTACTGTAAAGCGTGTTTGGGTAATTATAAAAGGGCTGAGGGAGGAAGCTCTGAGATGAAGATGACATCTTTGTGATGAAAACAGTTGTAAACAATGAGTTATTCTTTTATTTCTTGTATCTTAAATGTTTTATTGTTACCAAACAACAACTTCAGGAGCAACACGAGCAGACGCCGATGTCACAGTTTCATCTTTGATACGGAAAATTCTGCTTTTCTTTATGAAAAATACGCAGAACACTGAATACTCTGTTAACGAGCTTCTTATATATGTTTCTTTTTTTAATATATATGTATATATATATATACATAATTTGGCTAAAAAGGGGGATAAACCTCAGGCTGTTGGAGGAAGAGGAAGAGGAAGAGGAAGAAGGAGGCGATCAATGCTGCGGCTCTCATTGAGTTTCCAATTGCAGACGTTTCTGATCAATCGGTTCCACACTGGCTCACCGGGCCTTTTATCAATATACACACACACACACACACACACACACACACACACACACACATACACACGTACACATAGACACACACACACGCAGATGAGCTCACGCACCAAGAAGAAACCAAGGCGTGAACAAAACGTTCACTCTTCCTCACAAATTCACGCACACACACACATGAGGCAGAGTGTGTTTGTGACCACACACACACATGCACACACACATGCACACACACACACACACGTGCACACACACACATGCACACACACACACATGAGGCAGAGTGTGTTTGTGACCACACACACACACACACACACACACACTCCGTGGCCGTTGACTTGTTCTCTGCTGCTGCAGTTGGAGAGATGGTTTAATGATATGCAAATTTATGCAAATAACTGCGTGACACGGAGCTCCGTCCACATCGGCTCTGCAGGCCGTGTTTGCTAAACGGGCGAATGGGAAGCCCCCCCCCCCCCCCTCCAGCATGGCCCCCTATACGCTTCTCTTTTCAGTATCATGTCCCCTCTGCGGCCCCCTTTAGTCTCCTTTCATCCCCTCTTTCCTTCACTTGGCCAGCTCTCCCTAGTCCCCCCCTCTCTCCCCCTCTCTCCCCCCCTCCCCCCCCCCCTTATCCTTCTGTGTGCCGCATGGCGGCCGCTGGGTGAGGAGGCGCTGGCGGGGAACAGCTTCGACGTCGCGCCTGAGAGACGGGAAGGCCTCGACGTCAGGCTGAGGAAAGGAAAGGAGGACGCAGGGAAGGAGAGGAGAGGGGAAGACACAAGGACGGGAAGGAGGGAGAGAGAGAGGGAAGGGGGAAGGAGGAAGAGAGGGAGAGGGATGGAGGGAGTGAGGGAGAGTGGGAGTGATGGAGGCAGAGAAAGAAGGAAGAAGGGAAGGAGGGAGAGAGATGGGGTGGAGGGAAGGAGGGAGAGAAGGAGGAAGAGAGAGAGGGAAGGAGGCAGAGAGAGGGATGGAGGGATGGAGAGAGAGAAGGAAGGAGTGAGCGTGTTTCTTTGCTCCCAATCCTCTTTTCTGGTTTCCCC
>CM070102.1:23546623-23556623 GCA_036178185.1 Liparis tanakae
CATGGAGAACATGGAGAACATGGAGAACATGGAGAACATGGAGAACATGTGATGATCGTCTCTATTTTGTTACGCTTTTTTATTTCTCTTCTATTTTTTCACAGCGTGACACATGAGAGGCACAAAGAGACACTGTGTGTGTGTGTGTGTGTGTGTATGTGTGTGTGTGAGAGAGTGTAAGTGTGAGTGTGAGTGTGTGTGTGTGTGTGTCTGTTTGTGTGTGTGTTTGTGTGAGTGTTTGTGAGTGTGTGTGTGTGTGTGTGTGAGAGAGTGTGTGTGTGTTTGTGTGAGTGTTTGTGTGAGTGTTTGTGAGTGTGTGTGTGTGTGTGTGTGAGAGAGTGTGTGTGTGTTTGTGTGAGTGTGTGTGTGAGTGTGTGTGAGAGAGTGTGTGTGTATGTGTGTGTGTGTGTGTGTGTGTGTGTGTGTGTGTTTCTCATCTCTGCTAATGAATGAAATCCATTTCTGGAGACGAGAAGATGTTTGAGAGATTGAGTGAAACACAAAGAGAGAGAGAGCAGACCTCCCGTAGAGAGAGAGAGAGAGAGAGAGGGATGGAGAGAGAGAGAGGGAGAGAGGGATGGAGAGAGGGAGAGAGAGAGGGATGGAGAGAGAGGGAGAGAGAGAGGGATGGAGAGAGAGGGAGAGAGAGGATACCTTGGTGAAGTCTTGTTGTTCCTCTCAGGATTTCAAGTGATATTCTTTTCTTCTTCTTCTTCATCCCTCTTTCTTCTTCCTCTGTTCTTTATGCTTCATCTCTCTCGTTCGCCCGTGTAGCTCAGAGGGAACGAGGGCCGAGGACCTTGAACCCGGTCCGTCTGTAGTCCTGATCCTCTAGACCTCCACCAGAAACCAGACCCCCAGAGAGGAGACGGTCTGGTTCAGGGCCTCCAGTAGAGACCAGCAGAGACCAGCAGAGACCAGCAGAGACCAGTAGAGACCAGCAGAGACCAGCAGAGACCAGTAGAGACTAGCAGAGACCAGTAGAGACTAGCAGAGACCAGCAGAGACCAGCAGAGACCAGTAGAGACCAGCAGAGACCAGCAGAGACCAGCAGAGACCAGCAGAGACCAGCAGAGACTAGTAGAGACCAGCAGAGTCTAGTAGAGACCAGCAGAGACCAGCAGAGACCAGCAGAGACCAGTAGAGACTAGCAGAGACCAGTAGAGACTAGCAGAGACCAGCAGAGACCAGTTGAGACCAGCAGAGACCAGCAGAGACCAGCAGAGACCAGCAGAGACCAGCAGAGATCAGTAGAGACTAGCAGAGACCAGCAGAGACCAGCAGAGACCAGCAGAGACCAGTAGAGACCAGCAGAGACCAGCAGAGACCAGCAGAGACTAGTAGAGACCAGCAGAGTCTAGTAGAGACCAGCAGAGTCTAGTAGAGACCAGCAGAGACCAGCAGAGACCAGCAGAGACCAGCAGAGACCAGCAGAGACCAGTAGAGAC
This sequence comes from Liparis tanakae, assembly GCA_036178185.1. Taxonomy (NCBI): domain Eukaryota; kingdom Metazoa; phylum Chordata; class Actinopteri; order Perciformes; family Liparidae; genus Liparis; species Liparis tanakae. The sequence goes on from CM070102.1 coordinate 23,548,072, forward strand.
CAGTCCACCGTGGACTAGACCCAGACCCCCCCTCTCCTCCTTCACATCAGTATTCTGGAGCGCGACCCTCATGTCTACAGCGCTCTTGCTTTCTCTCTCTCTCTCTCTCCCTCCCTTCATCCTCCCCTCCCTCCCCTCTCGCTGCTCTGTCGTACCTCCATCACTCTCTCCAGGCTCTCTTAGGCTCCGCCCCTCGGCGTCAGGATGGACACGCCTCCATCTCTTTATTACCTCATCCTTAAAGGGGACACTCCTCTTCACCTCCTTCATCCCCCTCTTCTGGGTCGCTGTCGGCCGCGGAGCTAATTACTCCGTTAGCATTAGCATGTAGCTGACTCCGCCTCCTCCTCTTGTGTAACCACGGGAACGAGCTCATCAATTACCCCGCTGATGACCGTCATCACACACACACACACACCTCTATGGCCCACTCAGAGGGGTGTGCGTGTGTGTGTGTGTGTCCGTCCATGTGTGTGTGTGTGTCCGTGTGTGTGTGTGCGTGTGTGTGTGTGTGTGTCCGTGTGTGTGTGTGTGCGTGTGTGTCCGTGTGTATGTGTGTGTGTGTGTGTGTGTGTAAGTGTGTGTGTATGTGTGTGTGTGTGTGTGCGTGTGTGTATGTGTGTGTATGTGTGTGTGTGTGTGTGTGTGTGTGCCGGTCTCAGCGGGTGTCTGATGGGAGGGTGCTCGAGTGTGGAGGACTCATCATGGGTTATTAGGAGAAAGCAGGGGGGCCATGGAGCGTGAGAGATGGAGAGATGGAGAGAAAGAGAGAGAGAGGGAGAGGGAGAGAGAGAGAAAGGGGGAGGGTCCTGTGTGGTCTTGAAGGAGACTCTTGGAGCTCACGGCCTCAGTGTTTTACGAGGAAACTTTTATCACGTTTTACTTGATAAAGTTGGGGAATGTTTTTAAAAAGCAGCTCTGAACACGCCCGGGACTGCACTTCCCACAATGCAACTCTGCAGCATCTTTCGTCCCGATAGAACTGGGCCGGTGACGTTTAATCTCTTGTCTCAAGTCTTAAAGCAGGGGACGCTTTGGGGGCGGGGCTACCAGCTGATTGACAGGCTTTAGGGGCGGGGCTACCAGCTGATTGACAGGCTTTAGGGGCGGGGCTACCAGCTGATTGACAGGCTTTAGGGGCGGGGCTACCAGCTGATTGACAGGCTTTAGGGGCGGGGCTACCAGCTGATTGACAGGCTTTAGGGGCGGGGCTACCAGCTGATTGACAGGCTTTAGGGGCGGGGCTACCAGCTGATTGACAGGCTTTAGGGGCGGGGCTACCAGGTGATTGACAGACTTTAGGGGCGGGGCTACCAGGTGATTGACATGCTTTAGGGGCGGGGCTACCAGCTGATTGACAGGCTTTAGGGGCGGGGCTACCAGCTGATTGACAGGCTTTAGGGGCGGGGCTACCAGGTGATTGACAGGCTTTAGGGGCGGGGCTACTCGTGTTCTGACATTCACCGCGATGACATCACACAACGCCGGAGCGCTCACAGAGGAACATGTAGAGACGTCCGTTGGATGAGCGGCATCATGTTGTGGCAGGTGTCAACCGGTCCGACACACACACACTCACACACACACACACACACACACACACACACACACACAGTTCATTTCCTGCAGAGCCTGGCGGCTCAGATACGGGGAGGAGATCACAATCTAGACGGCCGTGATTTATTCATCTCATATTCTCTCTGTAATGAACGTTAATATTTGATATTCTACTGTTTTTCTTCTTCTTCTTGTCGTGATTGCGACATGATTACGAGGGGAGGACACACACACGCACACACACACACACACGCACACACACACGCACACACACACACACACACACGGCGACGTGGTGAAATCTCAGGTTCTGTAAATTGCATTGTGGGTACTGAGTTGTAATGTGACGCTGTACTAATTGAAATTGAAAACTAAATTAGATAGAAAGACAATTAAAGGGGGAGAACACGAGATGGGGAGGGGGAGGGGAGGGGGGAGGGGGGGCATTACAAGTGTCTGCTGACATCACAACAAACACAGAAGAAGAAGAAGAAGAAGAAGAAGAAGAAGAAGAAGAAGAAGAAGAAGAAGAAGAAGAAGAAGAAGAAGAAGAAGAAGAAGAAGAAGAAGAACGTGACAGAGAAGTTAATTATAGGCTGGCCAGTCACCTCCACCTTCTGACCCACTTCCACCCCTCCAGTCATCCCCCTCTCTCCTCCCCCCCTCATCCCCCTCTCCATCCCTCCTTCTCTCTCTCAGCCTCCTCTAACGAGACATGTTCATTATGTCCGTTTTATTTCTCGCTATAGTTTTCTATTTCCTCCACCAGAAATCAGATGGCGGCTGTACGTCTACAATTACATATTATAAACGCCCCCCCTCCCTCCATCCCTCCATCCCTCCATCCCCCCCCCTCCCCCTCCTCTCCTCTCGGTCCTCCGGTTTCTCTCGTCTGGCAGCAGGTTGTGAAACAGCCGCCGGATCCAAACGGAGACGCTCCTTTTGTCCCATTAGCCTCTGTAGTGTGTGTGTGTGTGTGTGTGTGTGTGTGTGTGTGTGTGTGTGTGTGTGTGTGTGTGTGTGTGTTCAGAGGCTTGAGTTTGACATTAGCCTCACAGTCGCAGGTAATGATCTCATCTCCCCGCTAGTGACTGGAGGCACACACTGGGAGAGGGAAAGATGGGGAGCAGAGATTGGTATTGTAATGGTTCTCTAATGGGTTACCTGACAAGTGCTTTTTCTCTAATGATACCCCTCCCCTCCCCCTCCCCCCTCCCCCCCCCCTCTCTCCTACAGGTGCACCTTCCGTCTTCTGAGGAGCCGTGATATGGACTCCAGGTGTGGCGACGTCCAGGTACGTGTTCAGCTCCCGTGAATAATGGCCGCTCCAGCATCTCAATTAGGGCCCCACCCCCCTCCCCCCCCCCTCCCCCCACCCCCACACACACTCCCCTCACACTCCCCCCCTCATCCCTCCCCCGCCCACACACACACTATTTAGTTGAAGCGTGAGTTCTTTGCTCTTCTTCCTCTTCAAAAGTCCAGACAAGGACGAGAATGAAGAAGTGGTGTGTTAGTGCGGTGTGCAAACAATCCCAGTGCAATGCAAAAGGAAGGGGGGGGGGGCGGAGGGGGGGGGGGTAATGAAACGAGGAAATGATTTGGGACGACTCGGCTGACTGGAATATAAAACTCAGATACATGTAAGACACCAGAGGACCGGAGAGAACATGATGCACCTGAGAGAGAGAGGGAGAGAGGGAGGGAGGGAGAGAGAGAGAGGGAGGGAGAGAGAGAGAGGAGAGGGAGAGAGAGGGAGGGAGGAGAGAGAGAGGGAGGGAGAGAGAGAGGGAGGGAGGAGAGAGGGAGGAGAGAGGGAGGGAGGAGAGAGGGAGGGAGGAGAGAGGGAGGAGAGAGAGAGAGGGAGGGGAGAGAAAGGGGGAAGGAGAGAGAGAGAGAGAGTCTTCTACCTGTTGAAACTTGAGTTTTTTCTGTTTATAAAAATCTTTTTTTGCTTCGAGGCAAATAAAAAAAACATTTATTTATTTATTTGGTGTCTTGTTGGCCGACCGTCTTCAATCCAACAACAACAACAACAACAACAACAACAACAACAACAACAACAACAACACTATTATTCCACATTTGTTTAGCTCTGCATCCTGTTTCTCCGTCTTTAAAGTATTTATTTATTTCTTTGTCATCATAAGAGAGTGAGAGCTGTTTGTTCTGATTCTCCAGGAGACATTGAAGTAGCCCTCCTGAGCAGCGCCGCGCTGACAGCTCCATCTTCTTCTTTTCCCGCCGTCACCTTGACGACCACACATTTAATTTAAAGATAGAATTTGACTGTTTGGTGACTCTGGGTGACATGAGGTGTTTGACTCCGCCTCCCGCGGCTACTTATTAATAAAGCTGGTTATCGTCTCCTCCCTGAGGCGCTGCGTCCTGCTGATAACACGCTAATCACACGGCTCACACACACACGGCGCTCCACCGTGGTCACGGGATTGTTTTTCTCATTTAAAACAACAATGAACCAACTATTGTCTTTCCTTCGTCGAGCGTCCAACACCGCGGCGCCATCGGTCTGGGATCAACAGCTTCATTTAGGAACGTTCAGCGACTCGGAGCGATTTACATAAAACATTAAAACACTTTAGAGGGTAAATATATATGTTATAAAGTGTGTTTTTTACAAAAAAATCATCAAAATCAATAAAAAAAAACTTTATTTATATCTATATATCTTTCTATATCTATATATAGAGAGATATATAGCTCCTCCCTATTACTCCTAACAATTACATTTTAAATATATTGTTATTTACTTTTCCTATTAAAAGATTTTTTTACTTAATTGTTGTTATTTTCTCTATTTTATTTTCTAATCTATTTATTAATTTATTTTCCTCTTGTGTTGATATATTACTTATTATACATTGATAGTTGTTACTCTATTGTTCACATATGTATATATTTCATTATATTGTTCTTTCTAATTCTTCTCTTGTAATTTTTGATTAATAAATAATTAATAAAATAAATAATATAGTAAAGTTTGATTACATCTGAACCCCCAAAAACAGCTGACACATCGATTATAGCCAGAAACTATAAAACTGTCACATATTTCCGACGGTCCTTGAACGTGATTGAACCCAAACCAAACTTAAAATAATGGTATTACATCAAAAGCTTGTTTTTCTATTTTTATCATTTAAAATCTTTAATCAGATCCTTTAAAAAATAATAACTTATATTCTATATTCTTCTATAAAACCATAATTGATTCACCTGAGACCGACAGGCAGCTGGTGCAGCTGTAGACATGTTGTAAAAAGTGTGAAGCATCCATAACACTATAGATTTATTTTTTTCGGCCATTTTTCCATTTGAGTTTGCAGGACGGAGAAAAGAAAAAGTGAAAGCAGCTGAAAAAAAATATTCCAAAAAAAAACATCCATAAAAACAAGAGACGAGAACAACCAAAGAAACTCTTTAATAAACGTGTTATTACTGATTATCGCTGCTGATGGAGCTCAGAGAGGAGCTGGGATTAGATGCAGACACACACACACACACACACACACTCACACACTCACACACACACACACACACACACACACACACACTCACACTCACACACACACAAACCTTCTGTTCCCATGTAGCACACGTTGCTAATGAAATCTGATGAACTGTGATGGATCCTCCCGGAGGCGGAAGCCTCAAAGTTACGCATCCTGATGAAAGACTAAACATGGGTGACATTTTCAACTGAGCATCTTCACACACACACACACACACACACACACACACACACACACACACACACACACACACACACACACACACACACGGCGCCCCCCAAGGCAGCCTGTCACTAGACGTGAGTCCCCCTCTCTCCCCGTGTGTGAGCTACAATAGGAGATTGTCACCACTTTGTTGTGTTTGCACATGTTCAGATTCGGTCCTCCACATTTATCTGTTCCCTCCGTCTCGTCTGTCAGGCGTCAGACATCACGACACACCGGCGCTATTGAAGAGTGGCGTGCTTTGATAGCCGCGGTTAGGCCGGGATGTGTCGTCTACGGGGGCGACTCGGGGGCTTTGAGATGCGCACACACACACACACACGCACACACACACACACACACACACACACAGCCTGGCGTTAACAGCAGTGTGGAGGCGGTAAGTGAGACAGGTCAACGTTAATGTCGTTGCGTCCGACAACATTCACCTCCAGACGTATCGACGCCTCTTCAGAGGAGACGCTGTCATCTCCACATTCCATCACCGGGGGCGTGAACACAGGCCGCCATGTTGTATATATATATATATATATATTTATATATATTTGTAATATATATATTTATTTATATATATATATATATATTTATATATATTTGTAATATATATATTTATTTATATATATTTATATATATATATATATATATATATTTATATATCGATGTATTTATATATATATATTTATATATATATATAGCTTTGCTGATGATAAGCATATTTCTTTCACTCCTTTCTCTGTTTTGCCTCTCGTCTCCCCGTCCATCCCTTTTTATTTCATCTCTCTTTCTCTTTCCCCTCCACACATGTGTACTAGAGGAATCCTAAGAGAGAAAGAGAGGGAGTGAGAGAGAGAGAGAGAGAGAGAGAGAGAGAGAGAGAGAGGGCCAGACAGACTCCGGGGGAGACTGTCTGGAGAAATATAAAAAATGAAAGGAGTGATGAGCGATCTGCATCAGTCAGGTGTTTCTCTGCGTGACATGAAGGAGACAGAAAGCTTCCCCACAAGAGAGTCCAGGAGTTATCTGTTCAGCCAAGCTGAGCCAGACCGAGGAGGAGGAGGAGGAGGAGGAGGAGGAGGAGGAGGAGGAGGAGGAGGAGGAGGAGGAGGAGGAAGGTAGGCAGATACAGAGGGAGGGAGATATGGCAACACAAAAAAGAAAGAGGGGAGAGATACTGAAGTGTGAGAGAGACAGGAGGGCTTTGCGCCGATGGAGACCTACACTTAGAGAGGGAAACACAGCCGGGAAGGAGGAGATGAGGAGGAGGAATGGAAGGAAGGAAGGAAGGAAGGAAGGAAGGAAGGGAGAGAAGCTACATGGAGAAACACCAGGTTGATGAGATGGACAAATTCTGGCTTTAAATAATGTTAAATATTGTGTCTAAATAGATTTAGACCCAACATCCATTCAATCTAACACACGCGTTGTGTGTTTGTGTGTGTGTTTGTGTGTGTGTGTGTTTGTGTGTGTGTTTGTTGGCCAAATAGATTCAAAAACATCCCATAAAGTCTAAAAACCGGAAGTGCTTTGATTGAAAGAGAAGGCGAGCGACTCTCTGCGTTGATTCTGGCGCCCCCTTTGGACACACGCGGTATTTCAGGTAACGCACAGCGGACTCCCTCCAGCCTTCAGGCTCACAAAGACGATCAGGATCAGACTGAGACGGTTCCATCAGCGGTTATGAGTTCCTCTCATTTACGGTAACTTAATTAATGTCAGAATAATATAAACATGACACCGTGTGATGGTGTAAATGATGCAGCTGCTTCCCGTCACTTTAAACCAGTCACTGGCAGAACGATGAAGACGAGGTCAGCTGGAAGCTGAGCGACATGCAGTCTGTGCAGAGATCAGAGGAATCGTGTCCGACGCCACATCTGGAGAGGAGGAGGAGGAGGAAGAGGAGGGAGGAGAGGAGGAGGGAGGAAAGGCTGAATGCTGAAAGGTCCCTTGAGGTCAGCGCCTGATAGAAGTTTATTTTAAAGGAACAATAACAGTAAAGAAGTCGTATTTTATGTCCTGAGGACAAAACACGGTTTCTCACAGTAAGTGTGCGCCCACTCTCAAAGAAAAGGTGATTTTGCCAAGTCCATGACTCACACACACACACACACACACACACACACACACATGATGTTGGCGTGACCTCAATGCAGCTGGTTCATGTCAATCAATAGTCTGTGCAGAGCGAAGGCTGCAGCTTGTTCTCTGCTTGTGTGCATTCACGACTCAGCATCACTGTGTGTGTGTTTGTGTAAAGAGGAGGGAGTGTGTGTGTGTGTGTGTAAAGAGGAGGGAGTGTGTGTGTGTGTGTGTAAAGAGGAGGGAGTGTGTGTGTGTGTGTGTGTGTGTGTGTGATGAACTTCTGACAGTTCAGTCATCCTTTGACAACCTCGACTCCACGCGTTCTCCATGTCAGCTCCAAACGCTCAGAGTTGCCTTCAAAGCATGAGCAACAGGAAGTCAGGTTGCGTGAGCGACAGGAAGTCAGGTTGCATGAGCAACAGGAAGTCAGGTTGCATGAGCAACAGGAAGTCAGGTTGCGTGAGCGTTACCTAGCGGGTCATGTGACCTGTGAGCGTCTTGAGAACTCGTCTCTAAACTAAACCGTGAAGTCAGATTTTTCCCTCAACTTTTAATTTCCAACCCAAATCCCCCTCCTTCTCCTTCTCCACCTCCTCCTCCCCCTTTCTCTCTCTCCTTTCATCTTTTCCTGCTCATTATAGTTTTGTTAATATACATTTTCTAACCCCCCCCCACCCCCCCCCCTCTCAATGCCCACTCCCCCTCCCTGAAAAACTGGAGATTTAGGACAGTTCGGCAGCAGAGGGGTTAATCCCAACCCGGCCTCCTGATTGGCTGCCGGCCGGCGGTCTGAACCAGCCTACAGAAAGAGGTAACCAGGCAACCTCAGAGAGAGAGAGGGGGAGAGAGGGAGGGAGAGAGAGAGGAGAGAGAGGAGAACCGACGCGCTGAGAGTTGAGAGGGGACGATGTGCAGCGCGCGCTCCCCGGGATGGAGCTCTGGATTACCGGAGCACTGTGAGGATGTGTGAGGAGCCCCGGAGGAGCCCAGGAGGAGCCCAGGAGGAGGTGCGCGGGGAATGAACGGATTCTAAAAGCCTTTTTTTCTCTTTTTTTCTTCACAACATGGGAACTAACTGTGTTTCCTGTCGCCGTAGCGCAAAGGTAAGCGCGCCAAACGGAGAGGGAGCGGGGGCGCGCGCCGCGTCGTCCCGGT
>CM070102.1:23569123-23571623 GCA_036178185.1 Liparis tanakae
GCAAGTATCTTCTGGAGCTGATGGGGGCTCGCGCTGCGCTATCTTTTTACCCGGCGGCGCGGCGCAGCCTTTTCAGTCTTTACGGTAGTGGTTTAGTGGTTTAGTGGTTTAGTGGTTTAGTGGTTTAATGGTTTAGTGGTTTAGTGGTTTAGGGGTTTAGTGGTTTAGTGGTTTAGTGGTTTAATGGTTTAGTGGTTTAGTGGTTTAATGGTTTAGTGGTTTAGTGGTTTAGGGGTTTAGTGGTTTAGTGGTTTAGTGGTTTAGTGGTTTAGTGGTTTAGTGGTTTAGTGGTTTAGTGGTTTAGTGGTTTAGTGGTTTAGGGGTTTAGTGGTTTAGTGGTTTAGTGGTTTAGTGGTTTAGTGGTTTAGGGGTTTAGTGGTTTAGTGGTTTAGGGGTTTAGTGGTTTAGTGGTTTAGTGGTTTAGTGGTTTAGTGGTTTAGTGGTTTAGGGGTTTAGTGGTTTAGTGGTTTAGTGGTTTAGTGGTTTAATGGTTTAGTGGTTTAGTGGTTTAGTGGTTTAGTGGTTTAGTGGTTTAGTGGTTTAGGGGTTTAGGGTTTAGTGGTTTAGTGGTTTAATGGTTTAGGGGTTTAGCGGATGTGGAAACGCACAGACCAATCGCATGCGAGTTAAGCCCTCCCACGTGACACCACTCAGCCAATCACATCCATGCATTCTCGGCGGTAAACATTACGTCTCAACAGACAGACAGACAGACAGACAGACAGACAGACAGACAGACAGACAGACAGACAGACAGACAGACAGACAGACAGCGCTGCGCATATGAGAAAGTTAGAGGCAGGTTAAACATTGAGACGGTAGAAAGAAAAAGAAAGATAGCGATACATTTAGAAAACAAAGGGAGAGAAACGGACGACTGTGCCGGAGAAAGAACGAGTGGAGTGAGACGGCGAAAGGGAGAGACACATAAGGAACACATGTCGCTCTCCAAAAAAAGAAAAGTTGACAGAGGAAATAGAGCATTTATTCCGGAATGGACGGACTCTTTTCTGTTCATACTTCCCACAGGGAGCACAACACCAGTGTGTCTTATATGTTCAGAAACCCTGGCACTGATTAAAAGTGTCAATGTGAAGCCATTATGAGACAAAACATAAAGGTTTTGAACAAACAACCCACTCAGATCCGAAGTGAGATCACAGAAGTGCCTCACAGCCCAGTATGAACAACCAGGACCCTGAGCCACACGCTCACTGCCCAACAACTCATGAGTGTTCCCTCAGAGTTGTTGGATTTTGGGGCAACACAAAAAGCCATTTACTGATGGAGGGCTTGTCCAATAATGCATGAGTGTCGTTGCTGAAACATTACTTGATGGAGACCAAAACAAGAGCTTTGTGATCAGATAAAGCAAATACGCATGTCAGCATCATCTGCCAAAAGAAAAGTGGAATCTGAACTCAGGATGTGCTAACCAGCTACATGAAGCCATACATAAGGCACCTTGTGTGGGCTTCCAACAAAATGTACTTTATTATGTTGTGATATGCTCTGTTGCACATGTTTTTTATGTCTTGCTATTTTTCAAATATTTAACATATATTGTACATGGAATCTTTTTTTTTTTTACCGTGGTATCGAGATTGGTATCGAGAATCGTTATTTTACTGGTATCGGTATCGACTACTGAACTTTTTGGTATCGTGACACCCGTAGGCAGAGGTCACGAGAGGTCAAGGAGGTCAAAGAGGTCACGGCTGACGGCCTGAGGACGATTCATTATCCGACATCTCACAAAAGAAGAAGGAGCTTCTTACGCTTGTAAAGTGGCGGGGGGGGGGGGGGGGGGGCTCTTAGTGCTTTGTGGTTGTAACGACTACGGGGAAACAAAGCGTGGGAAGCATGTTGATCAGCTGATCACACCGGCTTCAACCAGCCTAGACGCTCTTATTTTGAAAGAACAAATAAGTAAATGGTGAAATGAGAACAGCGGATCCGTATACATCTATACGTATACATCTATACGTATACATCTATACGTATACATCTATATATGTATACGTATACATCTATACGTATGGATGGGGGTCGTCCTGTCTGAAGGGGGCGGGGCCTCGTGATTGGCAGGAGGCGTAGCCACTCAGAGGCCCCGATCGGAAACAAGCTCCTTCTGAGGAGCAACACCTCCCGACCCGAGCCAACCTTGTTTTCTTCTCCCCCCCAGCTCTGTGTGTGTGTGTGTGGGAGGTCGTGTCAGGGCTGAAGCCCGCCCCTCTCCCATGAGCCCGTGTGCCCGCGCACACACCTGGCGCCTCCACGCACACACGCGGCGGCCACGCACGCAGGCGCAGCCGGCACCGACGCCGCGGACCCCGGACCCCGTGAACCCGGACCCCCCAGGACCCCCCAGGACCCCCCAGGAGCCCTCAGGACCCCTCAGGAGCCCTCAGGACCCCGAGGATGTCAACGGAGACGGAGCTACAGCCAGCGGTCCGGCCCGGCAGCGTCAGACGGGACTCCAGGAGGAAAGGTGAGCGCA
>CM070102.1:23594123-23621623 GCA_036178185.1 Liparis tanakae
CTCCAAGTCCTCGGCCTCCCAGCTCAGCGACCCCCCCACAGACGACTCCTTCGGGGAGACGGAGGGCAGCCCGAGCCGCAGCGGAGAGGAAGACGCTGTAAGTGTGTGTGTGTGTGTGTATGTGTATGTGCGTGTGTGTGTGTGTGTGTGTGTGTGTGTATTTCTACGTCCTTGTAGGACGAGTGACCTTCCAAGAAACAAGTCGTACTTTCCTGGACTTTTTTCACACTCCCTCTCTCTCTCTTTCACGCTCGCCCCTTTCTCTCTCTCCCTCTCTCTCTCTCTCCCCTCTCTCTCTCTCTCTCTCTCCCTCCCTCTCTCTCTCCAGCCGGGCAGTGTTAGTGTTTATGGTTTTATTGTAGAATGTCACCAGGTCCTGAGGAAAGGTTACAGAGACAGAGAGAGGATCGATAGAACGAGAAGCTTTCACACACACACACACACACACATCTGTAAACGTGTGTGTGTGTGCGTGTGTTTCTGTGTGTGTGTGTGTGTGTGTGTTCCTCCTTCAGGTATTGACACCTTCTACTTCCTGTTGACTCTCGTAGTCTCTTGTAGTCTTTCCTACAGATTTACTCTTCTTCTTCTTCCGTCCCTTTTCTTCCCCTCTCTTTTACCCCCTCCTCCTCCTCCTCCTCCATCACTTCTCCTCTAGGCGTGTGGTTCTGGGTCGCCCTGCCCCAGTGAGACAGCAGAGCCCAGTCCAGAGCCGGCCGGGAGCTAGAGAGCAGCAGGGCAGGGTAGGTACCTGCCCCCCCCCCCGCCCCCCCTCTACTAACTCCTCCTCCTCCACCTCCCTGTCCTCCCCTGTATCTATCGCTGCTCCTCCTCCTCCTCCTCTTCCTCCTGCGGCTGCTCTCCGTTTCTCAGTCTGTCGTTTCCTGAGGGGTGATATTCGGACGGTGCATTCAAGGACCACTACAAAAAGTCGGTGCTGATAAAATATCTGCAAGCGTGAGGTCGCCCCCCACCCCCCCACACACACACACACACACCTCCCTCTCCTCCTCGCTGCTCCTTCATGCGGCTGCAGGAGAAACGACGGTCTTGTTTTCATCGGCTCACAGCGGGCGACGAGATGAACGACCCGATGTAACGGACTTTAATTAAGAAAACTCAAGAGTCCTTCTGGAGAGGAGGAGGAGGAGGAGGAGGAGGAGGAGGAGGAGGAGGAGGAGGAGGAGGAGGAGGGAGGACCTTCCCCTCACTCAGATGGACTGAAGGCTGCAGGTGGATGTGGGCCTGAAGTGGGAGGACAAATTGGAGTGTTCTGTGTGTGTGTGTGTGTGAGGGGTCTGGCATGTGTCTCTCCCCCCCCACACACACACACCTTGACGGAGGTGGACTGCTCTGGTCCTGGTCCAATGATGCGGTTCCCAGATGGTGTTTACTTGCTCAATCACATCGACTTCAGACAACTCCCCAAACACACACACACACACACACACACACACACACACACACACACAAACACACACACACACACACACACATATATACACACACACACCGACACAAAGAGAGGCACAATTATTCCCCAGACAAACACACCTGTGATCGATACTGTGGCCACCTGGGCTCATATCGGAGCCAGAAATGCCGTCTGTCTCATGCTCACACACACACACACACACACACACACACACACACACATACATACACACACACACACACACACACACATCTTCTGGGTGATCTCATCATGTCCAGCGAACGCTCCGAGTCTCAGCCGTGAAATGGTCTCTTCCACGGTTCACTGAGCGACCCCCCCCCCACACACCAACACACACACACACACACACACACACACACACACACACACCCATGCCCAGGGCCGACCACTCCACACACACACACACACACACACACATTAATGCCCTCGTGTGTACCAGCCCGGACAGATATTTCGTCCTTCAGGTGGGGCTTTATGGAGCGCCGCTGGTTAGATGATGCTGTGTGTGTGTGTGTGTGTGTGTGTGTGTGTGTGTGTGAACATTATGCAATAGGTGGTATGATTTTATTTATTTATTTATGTTTTAGTCTTCTCCCACAAGCGGACAGATGGACATCGGCCTCGACCGGCAGTATTACTGTTTAATTATTCATCAACAATTCAGTTAATAAAATGTCATAAAATAGTAAAAAATATAAACATCAAGAGACGTTTTCTCTAAAATAAATATAAGAGAGAGTACCTCTGATTCACAATGGTCCTGGTGGGAGAGAATAATGCATGAAACACACACACACACACACACACACACACACACACACACACACACACACACAGGAGTGGAGCCTGGACCGTCTCCTCTCCAGCGGCGCGCTGCTGCCCCCTGGCGGCCGCGCGAGGTACTGGCGCTCTCGCCAGAGGCTCGGCAGGTCGGGGCTTGTCGGGTGAAACCGGTGAGAGGGTGAATCAGAGGCCCCTCCCCTTTTTGCTGACGTGTTGTTTCCTGTTTCCTCAGAAGGGGGCGGACCCCCTCTACGCCCAGATCAACAAGGGGAAGAAATAAGGAGACGCACAGGAAGACCAGCACCGAGAGACCGGGAGGAGGACCCCCCACCTGTGTGCGAGTGTGTGCGTGTCTATGTGTGTGTGTGTGTGTGTGTGTGTGTGTGTGTATGTGGCACATCACCCTACCTGGCCAAGCCCTCCTCCTCTTCCTCCTCTTCCTCCTCCTGCTTCCCGAGAGGAGAGAGGCCTCCAGGCGGGAATATCAATTATTCTCCTCCTCTTCCTCCCCCTCGTCCTCCTCCTCTTCCTCCTTGTGGCGCCTTACGGACACATCCTGCTCCCTCCTTCCCGAAGAGGGACTGAGTGGAGCACAGTGCCTCACACACACACACACACACACACACACACACACACCACGGGACCAGCATCAGTACCGATGGAGGCCCCGCCCCCTAGCAGGAGGAGACGGACTCTTTTAACGAGCCAATCAGGGACGACCTCGAGGGCGTCGTCTCCCCGAATGTCTTGTGAGTGTCTGTTGGATCACTATGCAGAAACAGACTCTCTGGGAGTGACTCACACACACACACACACACACACACACACACACACACACACACACACACACACACGGACTCGCACAGAGGCCCGAGGAGGACCCTGAGCACCTCGAGGACCTTAAGGAGCGCAGCGGACCCTGAGAGGGGGGCGTCGCCCGTCTGAAGACTGATTCCTAATCGAAAACTGTTCATGCTCTATAGATTTTTGTACAATGCCGATGAAAAAAAAAGAATAAAAAAACAATAACAACAACAAACAAACAAAAGGTGAGAAGTGAAAAATTACAATTTTTATTTTATAAGTCAATCGAGCCGCCGGGGGGGTCTGAGCTCTACGGGGGGACGGAGTCCACGAGGATTATGGGCATCCCGTCGCTGGTTGGCCAAACATCATTTTGTAAATAATGATGACGACAACAACAACAACAACAACCACCGTTCCTCTGTTCCGCTGGACCTCTGTGCCATAAAATAGGAAGTCTCCCGTGATGCAACCCAAGCAATACCAACACCTCTTTTTTATCTACCCTTATTTCTAAGCCCCTCCCCCCTCTTACATTCTTATGTCAACCAGAAAAGCCTCACGCAAGCTCCTCCCCTTTGTGTTTCTCCCCCCCTCCCCCACACACACACAAGTAAGAGACATCGATGCCCCGCCCTCCCACCTGTCTGTCTGTCTTGTTCCAAACTGCTATGACATCATCAGCTGTGATGCCATTGGCTCCCTATTTTATGGCCAGAGGCGCCCCCCCGCCGCGTGACCACTTGAGACCTTTCTTTTGATTTTCTTATCATTTTTTTATTTTTTTAACATAATGTTGATTAACTTAAACATCAGACGATTAGAAGGCGAGCAAAAGGCTTTGAATTAAAACATTATGAATTGAGGGCGTAACGTTTGTAGACCTATTTTAACTTTACCTCAGCTAACGGTTTCTTAATGTACATTGACACATTATTTTTATCTTTATGAATATGACATTCTGCAGTGAGGTTTTTAGATGATTCTTTGGTTTGATTTGACGTATTCCAACATGTATTACTGTTACGAATAAACACAACCCAATGACCCACGTGTGTGTTCATGCTGCTGTGTGTGTGTGAGTGTG
Source organism: Liparis tanakae (assembly GCA_036178185.1). Lineage (NCBI taxonomy): Eukaryota > Metazoa > Chordata > Actinopteri > Perciformes > Liparidae > Liparis > Liparis tanakae. The sequence goes on from CM070102.1 coordinate 23,598,254, forward strand.
TGTGTGTGTGTGAGTGTGTGTGTGTGTGTGTGCCTCAGGGTTTCTCGAGTAATTTAAAGTGCCATAATGATCTCCAATTAGTGCAAATTGTCACAAACTTTATCAGCGCACTAAACTACGACTCCTCTTCCTCCTCTTCCTCTTCCTATCTTCCTCTCCTCTTAATAGAAAAGGGAAATCACTACAATAACTGCAACATATCAATTATTTTAAAGGTTCTCGCTCGAGGCGGCGTATCGATTTTTTAAATGTTTTAACATTTTAAGAGTTTATTTGACCTTCGGTGGCCGATTAGCTGCTAACGGACTAAATAAATAAATACATGAACTTCCAAATGTGGATTTTAATGAGCGTTGGAGACGCTTTTCAAAAAGCTAAATCCAACAGAAATGTAATGTCTCGTCACATTTTCAAAGTTCATCGGCACATTTTATGAATAGCATTTTTTCCAGCGTATCTTCTCTCCGCTTCGATTGAAATGTTAACGCCTCTTTTACAGGAAGCGCCGCTCCAGCAGCTCGTCAAAATAAAAGTCCTCTGCTTCTGTCGTGTTCTTAAAGGCTTCATCTCCACGACCAGTGACTTCATCTGCAAAGAAACACGTTATTAAAGATTGTGATGCAAAATAAGGCCTTTCATCGTGTGGAGTAGTCAATGTTTGTGTCATTTATGTTTGCCTACAAAAAGACTGCAAATATGTTAATATACATGTATTTGTCTTGTATATTTATTGTATTCCAATGCATAAAGGTAAAGGGGTGTTGGAGGTCAATGTGAGCTCCTTCTACCAGACAAGGTTGTTTTTTGTTTTGCCATATTTTGTGGAGCTGGATGGAAACGTTGATTATTTAAATTTATAGGTATTGTTTTCCCAAATGTTTTTTTCCCACTTTCTGGACGATCCACTCACGTCACCGTCGGGCAGTTTTCCTCCAGGACTTTTTCTTCAGTCTCAGTCTTCAGATTATCACCACAGTATTTTTGGAGAAGGAAAAAGAAGAAATAAGTTTTTTGGGGGTTCTTTTATACAGTTAGTCCCACAAATTGAGATTAAGTTCACCACCCCCCCCACACACACACACACATGTTTATGATATTGCTGCTAATTTTCGCATTAATCGTCCCATAACTGGAGCAGATAAATCCTGAACCTGGAAAGGGTTTGAAAGTGAATTTGTTAAATGTTTCCAGTTTGTTTAACATTTCTTATTTGTGAAATAACATTTTGAACTTTTCGACGTCTGACAACGTGACATTCTGTGCCTCAAAAAGTCTGAACGTCAACGGGACTGTAATTCAAACAAAGGTCAAATAAACTGGGATCAATCTGCACGAGTGGAAACCACCGAGACACGGGGAACTAAAGGCGTCGGACGCTTTAGGCTTTGATGACAATATTTCACATTAAATCCTCAGCAGGCCTCATCCGGGTCCGTACGCATCCGTCACGCTGTCTTTACTTCATATTACAAATGCCTTCGCAAATACTTTCTTCATTGTCACCGACCAGGAATGTTGACCGCACTCTCGTGCTAACTCTTCTACCTCTTCTTCCTCCTCTTCCTCCTCCACGTTTGGCCCTCCGACATTCAGACAAACACGCCGCCATGCATCGTGATGCATTACCTTCTCACTCGCACACACACACGGATCATTTCATATAAGCATCGATCACAGAGGAGATCCAGTAGGTTTGCGACAGCGACTCATTTTGGTTCGCTGGCCAAGCCGCATTCCTGAGGGAATGAAAAGGAAGGAGGCTCGACCCGTTTGACCAGATTGTGAGATTGTGTGTGTGTGGTTTTTTTTTAAGAGGCGGCTCATCCCACTCGACCTCATTCCTGCTGCTATCACCTGTGCGCATGGGACGCTCAGGTTTTTCCTCCGGCAGATAGAAACTGATCTTTTTCTTACCAAACGGACGACGCTATGAGGAGCGACTGAGAAGATCGGACTTCGTGGATCATCAAACGCGATGGCGATGGATCAGGTCGGTTGCCCTTTTGTTGCTTTACAACGTTGCTTAATTCTGCAAAGTGAGTTGTTAAACCATAACCGGGTGTTTAAATAAGCATTTAAATACCAAAATAAAGGTGTGTTGAAACCTTCCGATTCACCTCAAATCAGGTCCGTCAACTTGCCCTCTCGGCAGAAACACAGATTCCTATTGAAATGGTTTGAGGACCAAACGATGATTTAAGTCTCCGTGTTTCATCTGTTCATGAATGTCGGGTTTTCCCCTCGCCAGGTGGAGACACTGGACTTCAAGGCCCTCAGGGCCAAGTTCCAGGAGGAGCAACACCTTGTGCTGCCAATGAAGACCAGACCCGTTCCCCCAGAGAAACCAAAGGTGGCGCCCACGCCGCCCCAGAGCCCCACGCCGCCCCAGAGCCCCACGACGCCCCAGAGCCCCACCCACTTCGTCCCCGCGGGAGCCCGCCCCTCTCTGCTCAGCTCCATCAGCCAGAACCTGGAGAGGGGGTCGATCACCGCCCCCAGGGTTATCTTCAAGGAGGACAAGAAGGAGAGCAAGAAGCCCCTTATCCAGCTCAACTCCAAGACCGGAGACGGCGGCGAGGGGAAGCCCAAAAAGGGCAAAGACAAGAGGAAAGGGAGCAGCGAGAAGCCGAGCGAGGGCTCGACGGACCGCAAGCAGAAGGCCGGCAAAGAGAAGAAGCTCCCCAAGGAGTTGGTGCCGGCGGCCGCGCCTCCGCCTCACGCCACGCTGTCCAAGGTGAAGGGCTTCCTGGCCTTCAAGAAGTTGTCCAAGAAGAACTCCTTGGACATCCTTGCGCCAGAGCCCATCCTGGACTCCCCCACCTGGGACGACTCCGGGCCGGCTCCCCTGATCCCGACGCCTTCCGACTTCGACGTCGTCACGTCGGCATGGCCGGGATCCGCCGCGCCGAGGGCACTGCTTCCCAATAACGCCCTCCTTCCCATCGCCCTCCTTCCCAACAACACCCAACTTCCCAACAACGCAGTCCTTCCCAACATCCCCCAACTTCCCAACCACACAGTCCTTCCTACCAACCCCCAACTTTCCAACATCCCCCAACTTCCCGACAACCCAGTCCTTCTCAACCACAGAATCCTTCCTAGCAACCCCCAACTTCCCATCATCCCCTCTATACCCGACTTTCATTCTGCGGCGGAAGTGATCCCTGCTTCTCCCGACTTCATCCTACCTCCCGTCTTCATTCCGGACATCCCGGATCCTGAATCACTGACCCTGGAGAGTGAGACCCCTTTCCAGCCCGCCTCCAGGCCGGCCAGCTGGAACCAAACCATCCTCGATCTGCCGGGCGCTGCCCCGACCCCTCCGCCTACCCCCAACGCCTCCACTCCCCCTCGAGCGGCCTCCACTCCCCCTCCTGCGGCCTACACTCCCTCTCCCACGCTTCCCGTGCTTGCGGCTAAGGAGGAGGAAGAGGAGGGCAGTGTCAAGGCTGTGAACATACCTGAGGTGGAGGCGCCTCCTTCTCCTCCAGCGGTTTGGGACCCCACGCCCAAACCGCCATCCCCCAAAGCGGAGCGTCCCTCCTCCGTCCTCTCGGCCCTCTCCAGGGTCGAGGTCCTGAGCCCGGGGAAGAAGACTTCCTCGTGTGACCACAGGATCTTCAACGCCCTGGAGAAAGCCCGCAAGAAGACCAGGTAAACACCGTCGTCTGAGCAGGAAACCGATCGGCTGTGATTGAAAGAACACGCTTAACGCTTTCCTCTGCTTTCAGCCCGTTGAAGAACCCGTCGAAGAACCCCTCCGTGACCTCCTCCGCCACCCCACCGCCCGAGGAGTTCACCCCGACTCCCACCCAGTCTCTCCCGGACTTCCCAGCCATCGACTACTCGGGGAAGGCCCGCCCATCGAAACCAGTCAACGGCTTTGAGCCCGGTGAGTCCGGACCGATCCTCCTTCTTCTTCCTCTCCGCTTCCTGTTTTCTCTTCTTCTTTTTACTGTTTACCCGAAACACGAAGTACACAACGGCAGACCTCACCTCCAGGCCCTCAGGGGGGTCCCATTATGATGGGATGGGCTACCGGGTACCGGCCACCACCTTCTGGTACACAGGAGCAGAAACACCTGTATGGGTCACTGTTTAGCCTCTTTGTGTTTCTGTTGTGGTCATTTGTACGTTCTTTGGGGTCTTTGGGCAGCGGTTTGGTGTCTTTTCTCATTATTGTTGTCTCTTTTTAATATTTTGTTCTCTTCGTCGTCATTTCGCGACTCTTTGAAGTAATTTTTGTCTGTTCTTTGGAGTTTTTTGCATCTCTTTGGAGTAGTTTTTGTCTCGCTGTAGTCATTTTTGTGTCTAAGCGTTGCCTTGTTCCAGTCCTTTATGAGTCTCTACAGTAGTTTTTTTTGTCTTTTTGCAGCTCTTTGTAGTTGTTTTGACCTTTTTCTGTAGTCCATGTGAGTCTCTTTGTGGTTTCATGTTTCTTGGAGGTCACGTTTTGGCTGGTTCGTGTCTCTTTGAGTGACATTTAGAGGGTGAAGGCAAGGGTGGGGGGGTCCAATAGTCCTGTTCAGTGAGCTAGTAGTAACAGTAGTATCTGGTTTCAGCTGGGTATGTATGGCACACACAGACACGTATATGGAAAACAGGCCTGACATTCCTGTTGTCGTGCCAGAATCAACTGCGCAGGGCAGAGCTGCAGAGGAATGTCAGCCACGACGTCGCTGCTGTCACCGCGGAGAATGAAACTCTGTGTAACGTCTGTGAGCCGCCGAGGCCGAGGAGCGAGGCCGCCGCCGTGTGAACCGCTCGATCAAGTCAGCCGTCACCTGTCGGAGACGAGTCCTTCTCAAAGCGTGCGGTGGTTGCATCACCTGCGAGCGTCGGACTGGTTTCGTCTCAAAAGCTTCCGCTCGACTTGGATCTGTGTTTTGCCAACTTCCTATCAGCTGGTTTAAAAAAAATAAACTAAATGTCCTTTATCGCGTTTGAATAAAAGAAAAAATAACATCCGCCCGTCGTCCGCAGATCAAGCCTCTCCGGCGCTCCGCGGCATCGCCGAGGAGGGCGGCGCCGCCATCCCGGAGCTCATGGTGGTCCCGACTCCGAGTCCGAGGAAGGTCGTCCGGCAACCAGAACCTTTGAGTCCGCCTCCGAAGAAGCCCACCGGACCCCCTCCTCTCCCGCCGGTGCCGGTCGTCCCTCTTTCTCTTTACGGCGGTGAGGTCGCCCACCGGTCCTCGTGCACCGGCCTCCAGAGGATTGGACCCGGGACCCCCCCTTGAAGGTCTTTTCTTTCCTAATCTCGCCCACAGAGATCCCGGCTCCTCCCGAGTTCTCGGAGGATCTCCCGGAGTTCCAGTCGGAGTGGTGGAGCGGGAAGAAGGCGGGCCCCGAGACGCCCGGCGCACCGAAGCTGACGGAGCCGTACGTCGACGCCGTCGCGACAGAACCAGGACCAGAACCAGAATCAGAACCCCCCCGCGGGGTCTCCCAGGAGCCCCCGGGGTAAGACCGGATCCAACGATGCTCCGTTTACAAAATCTGAGAACCCGGGTTTTTGATTCCTTTCCCTTTTCGAAAAAAAATCTTCCCCGTAGGCTCCAGGGCGGCGTGGACAACGTGGACCGCGCCGACCACGGCGACCGCTTGAACCTCGTGAACCACGTGGACCGCCTGGACAACGGCGTCTACGAGAGCACGGAGGACGCCTACGAGGCCGTGGCCACGGCGGCCGCAAAGAAGAAAGCCAAGAGCGACCTCAGGAAGCTCAAAGGGACGCTAAAGAGTGAGGAGGCGTCTCAGTGAACAGACGATAGCGGCACAACGTCACACTCGTGTGTGTGTGCGTGTGTGTGTGTGTTTGTGTGTGTGTGTTAGTGTGTGACATTTAAGTGAATGATGAGCTTACACCCGTTTGATTGTGTTAATTCTTTCTCTTCTTCTAATTCTCTTTTCTTTTCTTCGCGTAACTTTTCCTCAGATCCGTACGCTGTGAGCGAACAGGAAGCGGTGAGTAGCTTTTCAGATTAAAAGCGGCGGTGCGTCTCCTCGCAGGTCGGAGAGTCAAATGAACTCTTCTCTTGGTTTGTGTTCACAGAACGAAGAGAAGAGCCGGACGGGCCGGTTCGGCAAGTAAGACCTCCTTTTGTTTTGTTGGGACCCCGAGAGCCATGAGGGACTTTGAGCCTGTGTTCCCCTCCTCCTCCTCTCCTCCTCCCATCATTATCTCCTCCTCCTCCTCCTCCCCTCATCCTCACCTTATTCTCACCTCCTCCTCCCCTTATCCTACCGTCATTCTCACCTCCTCCTCCCCTTATCCTCCCCTCATCCTCCCGTCATTTTTACCTCATCCTCCCCATCATCTTCCCCATACCCTTCCTCATTCTCACCTCCTCCTCCCCTCCACCTCTGCAGGAACGTCAAAAAAATCGAGTTGCCTGATGACAAAGACCTGAAGAAGAAAGAGAAGCAGCGTCTGGAGAAGGAGAAGAAGGAGCTGAAGGAGAAACAGGAAAAGGAGAAGAAGGAGCAGAAGGAGAAGGAGAAGAAGGAGAACGATATGAAGAAGAAATTCAAGGTGAGTGACGTTACTTTGAAGGAGGGGGAGGAGGGGAGGGAGGAGGAGGGGAGGGAGGGAGGGTAGAGGAGAAGAGGGAGGAGGGGAGGGGGAGGAGGGAGGGGAGGGAGGGGAGGGAGGGGAGGGGGGATGTGTTTTGACGGGCAAACCTGTCGGGATTCATTCCTCCAGCCCAGAATTCGAGTGTCGACTGAATCTGTCACAGAACAAAAGGAACAAGACGTTCTACTGGAGACGGTTCTCACGTTCTCACGTTCTCACGTTCTCACGTTCTCACGTTCTCCTCTCCATCCCTTATCACTTGTTATCAATTGGGACGGAAACTTTCCTTTTCCTTTTATTTATTTATTATATTTTCTTCCTTTTTCATTATTATTTTATTTAATATTTAAATATTTTTTTATTTTTATTATTATTTAATATTTAAATATTTGTTTACGTTTTATTATTATTTCATCTTTGAATATTGTTTTACATTTTTATTATTATTTTTAAATAATATCTGTCCAGCAGACACAGCTGAGAGACCAGCTGGTGGCCGAGTGCAGACAAAATATTTGGATTTAAAAAATAAAAGAGTTCTAAAATCTAAAATGCTAATAATCCCATCAGAAGTCCGTCATAAAGCCGCTAAACATTAGTTTTAAAAAGAAAGGTAAACAATGAACATGCCGTATTGTTCGTGCTCACACCTGTTGATGATGATGATGATGATGATGATGATGATGATGATGATGATGATGATGATGATGATGATGATGATGATGACGATGACGATGACGATGACGATGACGATGACGATGATGATGATGATGTGATGATGATGATAATGATAATGATGATGATGATGATGATGATGATGATGATGATGATGATGATGATGATGATGATGATGATGATGATGATGATGATGATGATGATGATGATGATGATGATGGGTCGTTCTTCAATCAGAGGATCGGCAGTTCGATTCCCCCGTCTCACAATATATTTCAACAAACAAATAAGAAGATGTTTTTTAGATCCCGTCTCCTGATCTTTTGTTTGTGTCCCCAGATCACGGGCCAGGAGGAGGCGCTGTACCAGGCGAAGGTCACGGTGACCAACAAGGGGCGCAAGAGCGACCTCCCCGTCACCAGCGGCGACATCGTCAGCATCATCAGGACCACCAGCTGCCCCAAAGGGAAGTGGCTCGCCCGGGACGGCGGCAACAACTGTGAGTTTCGGATAAGGGGCAGGTGGATGTGTAGGGGGCAGGGGGCGGGGCTTAGGGGGGCGGGGCCTGGACTGACTGTGGCGACTGTGTTCCAGGCGGCTACATCGCGGTGGACCACGTGGAGCTGGACATCAAGGAGATGCTGGAGCTGGGGAAGAAGGCCGCCAACACGCGCCTGAGCAGCAGCAACAACAACGCCGCCGCCACCGGGGGCGAGGAGGAGGAGGAGGCCCGGACGGCGAGCACGTACGTCACCACAGTGGGGGGGCGGGGCCGAACGACTCTTAGGACCAGGACTAGGACTGCCAGTTCCTTTACGCTAGAAAACGGCCATGGCATCACTACCACCTTCCTCCACCAGGGGGCGCCAAAGTCGACAAACAACATCCTCGTAGTAGCTTTAGCTTTAACTGCATCACTACCACCTTCCTCCACTAGGGGGCGCCAAAGTCGACTCAAAATACAGAATTTTTTCTCGTAGTAGTTCTAACTTAAAGTTAGAAAAGATTGTTTAAACTTTTTCTTTGTCTCTTTTCGTTTCCTCCAGGGTCTCGAACCACTATCCCCTCACGGAGGCAAGCTGTAAGTATATCTAACCCATTCATAAATAAAAGGAGCGTAACAGAGTGTGTAGCAGAGTGTGTGTAACAGAGTGTGTGTAGCAGAGTGTGTGTAACAGAGTGTGTGTAGCAGAGTGTGTGTCTCAGAGTTTGTGTAGCAGAGTGTGTGTAACGTCCGTGTCCTCCGCTCAGTCTCCGAGGACAGCGAGGAGTGGACCGGCGACGAGGAGGAGGAGCCTCTGTCTCCCGCCCCCGAACCTGAATACCCGCCGCTTTCCCCGTGAGTCTGGTCCTCTAGAGTCCAGCTGCTCGCCAGCCGGTTGGACGGTGGTTGCCACGGCGACCCGTCTCCTCCCTAACGACGTGTCTTTTGCTCCGCAGCGGTCACACCCGGACGCACTCCAAGCCGGACGAGGGTAAGGAGAACGTTAGCTTCCTCCAATCCTGAGATTTCTAATGGTCTCATATCACGCCAATGCCTCATTTGCATATTTAAAGAGACATTTCCGAAATAAACTTATTTTAATGTATTCAAAATTAAATGAGAAGTGATCAATACAAAGTGAAATTAGATCAATACTCTACGATCAACACGTTTTTAGACCCGAGATCTGCAAGAAGAAGACCTCATAATAATCTTTTTCTTTATATTTTCTCTCTTCCGCTAACGGCTAATTGTGCTAAATCTTTTTATTTAAACATGTCCAAGAGCATTATGGGAACCATAGTTCCTAAAACCCCCGAGTTCCGTTAGCCACGGAGGAACAATGTGACACTCGATAGAGTTTATTGTTATTCACGTGAAGGACTCTCGAAGCCCTAGGGGCGGTTCACATTCTTTAAATACCGACTCCTCCCCCTTTCCCCTCAGCCTATGAGCATCCTGCATTGTGTAAACAGGAAGACGTGGTGCACCTTTTTAAGGTGTGTGTGTGGGAACGATCACAGCGATGATCGTGTTAAAGGGAAAGTGTATTGTTATTTATTATTATTTACTATAATAATATAATTATTTATTTATTTTATTTATTATTATTTTGTTATTGTTCGTTGTCTCAGGAAACAAAGAACTGAGCGTGAACCACGCTCACAGTCGCAGTGACATCATCGCAGACAGCCCAGACGTCCAGTGAGTTTCTGTCACACACACACACACACACACACACACACACACACACACACACACAGTGTGTTCATATTGCGGTGCTGTCCCTTTAACAGAGCGAGACATGAAGCGCTTCATAAGTTGGCAACATTTTTCCACTCACCGAAACCAGAGGAGGCAGCTGCTGCCAGGTAGGCGTGATGCACACACACGCACACACATGCACGCGCGCACACACACACACACACACACACACACACACACATGAATGAGGTTTGACAGTTTGCTCTTCCTTTTCTCTCACAGCCACGCTGAACCAGAAACGAGTAAGAGACACACAGAAACACAATGACTTCAAAGAAATATATATAAATATATATGTATAATATATTTTTGTGAACCACGATTATTCCATTTTCTTAAGTAGATTATATTTACTTAATTTTATTGGAAAATAATGTATTTATCCCTCCAGATTCTTTTATAAAAAAAGTTACGTGTTCGATGAACGGATTATTTAATAACTTAATGTCTCCATCTCAGGTCCTGTTCTTGTGAAGGAGGAAGAAGTTCCAATGTGAGTGAAGTTATAACACACACACACTGACACACACACACATACACTGACACACACATACACACACACACACACACACACACACACACACAGGAATGAGGGTTTAATGTTTGCTTTTTCTCTGTTTACAGACGCACTGAACCAGAGACAAGTAAGAACATCCACGATTGTAAAATACTGAAAAAGTATCGAAACACACAGTATTTTGTGTATTTTATATATATATATATATATATATATATATATATATATATATATATATATATATATGTATATATAGTTATTTCAATCGTGATGATTCCATTCTGTCTCCATCTCAGGTCCTGTTCTCGTGAAGGAGGAAGAAGAAGTTTCTCAGTGAGTGTTATAAAACACACACACACACACACACACACACACACACACACACACACACAAACAAACACACACACACACACACAGGTAAACAGAAGGTTGAGTTGTTTATTAAATGTGTTGTTGTTGTTGTTGTTTTCCTGCAGGCCTGCAGATACTTCCACACAGGATTTCGATCTCACAGACTTGATTATTTTACCTCCTCCCGACCTCTACGCCGACTTCACCGACGAGTAACCAATGAGGTGAGAGGAACCACTGGGACCCACCTGAACCCACCTGGACCCACTTGGACCCACCTGGGCCCACCTGGACCCACCTGGGCCCACCTGGATCCACCTGGACCCACCTGGACCCACTTGGACCCACCTGGGCCCACCTGGATCCACCTGGGCCCACCTGGGCCCACCTGGGATCTCTCTAGTCTGACATCATTAATATTTAAAAAAAATTCAATCAGCTCTTATTTTATTTTTAACTTTTTGACTCCAGTTTAGTTTTTTCAGTGTTTTTTTTGTTAAATTAACGTTTTATTAATTATTTTACTTAGATTTTTTATTTCTTTTTTATGTTTACAATCTTTTAAAATAGAAAATCAGTATAAGATTTAAATGTAAAAAAAACATTTTGCAAAAAATATTGCAAAAATCAAGCCGATTTATAAAACACATTTACTTACAGGATGTTTTTTTCTGTTTGTAACAGCCGGACGAGAAGCTGGGGAACCAGGAGCCGCCTCTGTTGCTGTTGTTGTTGTTGTTGTTGTTGTTGTTGTTGTTGTTGTTGTTGTTGTTGTTGTTGTTCTTCACACTGTGACCCGTGTGAGTCACATGACACTGTGACTTCACCTTCTTGACTATACCTCCTTTATTTACCTGCCGTCTGCGGTCGTGGATCAGGGAGACGACGAAGAAGAGGAGCCTCTTTTCTTCACGGTGTGAAACCAGAGGGACGTTTTTATATTTTTAGACCTGGTGGCTCTGAATGACTTTGACCCTCGAGCCGAGGATCCGAAGGAACGGACGCCAGGCTTCATGTGATCCTACGGATGTGTATTTAAAGTGGTGGAAATAAGGGGAGCGCAATGGAAAAGTGGATTTACCCATCGGACCAGAGTAAAAAAAACAAAAAAAAATAATTGTTCACCTGTTATCTTCATCCATGTTTTTCTTTTGTCAGGTTGTTACTTGTTACCGGTTCACAGTGTTGGTGGCAAAAGGGTTAAAATCTCAATATACAGACAAACGAGGACTTAAAGGAGCAGTGTGCGGGATGTAGTGACACCTAGTGGTGAGGTTGTAGATTGCAACCAACTGAATGCCACTCAGTTCAGGCCTTTTCTTTTTCTGAGCGTGTTGGAGAACGACTTTAACGCTGCATTCTCTCTCCTGACCACCAGGGGGCGACTCCTCTGGTTGTATAGAAGTCTATGCTTCATGTGTTGAAACTGCATTCTCTCTCCTGACCACCAGGGGGCGACTCCTCTGGTTGTATAGAAGTCTATGCTTCATGTGTTAATGCTGCATTCTCTCTCCTGACCACCAGGGGGAGACTCCTCTGTGATAACATGTCTCCGCTGCCTCCGTTCTGTTTGTCCATTCTGAGCTACCGTAGAAACATGGAGACTCCATGAAGAGGACCCCTATAGTTTCAGGTTGATTGTTAACTTGTGTAACCATGGTAATGGATACTACGCGCTGGCCCTTTAAGAACCTCGACCTACAAGTGAAGGGATATTGTTCCGCCTTCGACATTTATACTGTTTTTAAGCATTTGTGTTATTGTTTTGTTGTATTTTAAAGATGTTTTCTACTTTATTGACCCTCATCCTGAAGATCAGTCGGCCTGATGGAGACTTCCTGATATGTAAATATGAGTTAGTATTATAATAATTATCTTCAACAACAACATGGAGCCTGAAGTCAGACCGGAGGTTCTGTCAGCCGTTAACTCAGATTGTATTCCTTTGCTTTTCATGTACTTCCTTCTCCTACTTCTCCTTCTTATCCTCCTCTTCTTTTTCCTCCTCCTCCTCTTCCTCAAGCTGATGAATACAACTTTTTTATGAAAGTGTAACAGGAAGTCAGCATCGTGATCACCTGAGGTCGCTTTCATGCAAGGAACCATGTTGTTGTTGTCATCCGAAGGGTGTGTGTGTGTGTGTGTGTGTGTGTGTGTGTGTGTGTATGTGTGTATGTGTGTATGTGTGTGTATCTGTGACAAAGCATTTGAAACATTTTATCTTTTTAAATGTCTGTTTATTGTTTTTCAATAAACATTTTATAAAGTGCAAATCATAACAGCAACAACATGCAGTGCACAGCACACACACACACACACATACACACACACCCTACCCACACACACCCCACACACACACTGCTGTGTTGCATTCATTAAGGCACCTGGAGAAATGGTTCTGTCCTCTTCCTCTCTCGTCTTCATCAGTCCTCCACCTCCACCACCACGCTCATTAAGTTAATTACCAATAATATAATAATAATAATAGAGTCATAATAATTATATAATTGTGAGGATCAGTTAAAAACTATTGGGAGTCATTTATCAAGTGAATTAACATTTGCTGAGAGGAATAAAAAAAGAAGACGTTTCTAATAATTGGGCCTCGATATGTAAATAATAATCTTCTTGTGATCGTCGGTGTTCAGCTACGTGATGCTCGTATAAATATAATAAAAACTAATAATATACATTTTAAATGTCTTGACATTCCCTCAGAATGTAATACAAAAGAAGAAGAAGCACAAACTGACCTCAGATCAGCTGATAATAGGCTGAGGGTATTTGTGGGAGGAGCTAGGTTGAACTTGACCTCTGACAGGTTCACAGACTCCAGATCAGTTTTCAGAAGAAATCCAAAACTCGGACGCAAACAAGGGGTCCAAAAAAACAAGTTAAAAACTTTAAAAAGTATTCCTCACTCCGTCTCTTTAATCTGAGCTGACCGGAGAGAGGAAGTCACTCCAAACTTCATCTTCATCTTTTAAACCCCTCCCCCCCAATATTTGACCTACCGGAGCCGAAATATGAACTGATAAGCAGAAACTGACCTCAGATCAGTGTCTGGGTGGTGATGACCTCGCATCAGTTGCCTCTCGCCAGTTCACAGACTCCAGATCAGTTTGGAGGAGAATTCCAAAACACTCGGGTCCAAAAAAGGAGCCGAGAGGAAGTCGCTCTTGACCCCCGTCATCTTTTAAACCCCGCCCCCTTCCATCCACCTCTGCGTGTCTCAGCGTGCCAGTGTGGTGATCAGACTGGCGCACATCTCAAAGAAGTCCATGGTGTGCGATCCCTGGCGCGGCGGGTTGAGCGGCCCGCCGCCGCCGCCGCCAGACAGCGACCCCGGGAGGGAGGAGCTTAGCTGCGGCAGGTCGCCGGTCGGGCTCGCCGAGTCCACGCTCAGCCGGGGCCGGTGGAGGCCGGCGGTGGAGCCCGACCTCTGGGGGGCGCAGGGACCCGGTTTGAAGCCCGCCGCCTCGATGATGTCATCTGTAAGGGGGGGGGGGGGGGTAGCACTGTTACGCTCCTGATAACGTGATGACATCATGAGGCGCGTTTCCCGCCCGGCGACCCACCGTCGATGCTCTTGAAGTCCAGCAGGTAGGACCGGGAGTCCACCTGGTACAGCTGCAGGCTCATCTTCACCAGGGTGCCGGTCACCGGGTTCTTCCTCCGCACGCGCAGGTGGAACGGGTTCACCACCTGCAGGCCGAGACGGTTACTGCAACTCACACTTTTATTGATCAAATAAATTGCTAAATGAATATAAAATCTAGTCAAGACATTAACAAGATTAGAAATAATGATTTTTATTGTAAATATTAACTTGTTCTTCTTGTGGCTCAAAGGAAGTACAGTTTTATAGCTTCTCTCACCAGCATAACTGTTTTCAGCTGCGCTCACATAAAAGGGTTTTCTACCCCTCCGTTAGTCTTCTAAGGCGATAACACAATGTACCACTAGAACATGGAGATGGGCCTAAACACACCTCTGTAGAGACTTCATTACACACCAGAGAATATGTGTGTGTGTGTGTGTGTGTGTGTGTGTGTGTATACGTGTGTGTGTGTGTGTGTGTGTGTGTGTGTGTACCTTCCAGTCGAAGCCGAGCTGCCGCATGGCGCGGTACACCTCGGCCATGATGTCGTACGGCCGGCTCTGGCTGCGGATGCCGAGGTGCCACTTGGCCTTCTTGACCGTCAGCGGTTTGGGCCGCGTGGTGTTGAGCGCGTCCAGCGGGCAGCGGCTCTTGGGCCCGTCGGCCATCAGCGGGGGCATCCTCTCGGGGTGGGGCTTGACCCCGGGGGGCAGCGGCATGCCCTCCTCGATGAAGGAGCCCTGCGGCGGGCTGGAGGCCAGGTAGAACTCGCTGGCCTGGGTCATGATGCGCCGGTTGTCTATGATGAGGTGGTAGGCCACGGACAGCTGGTCCTGGGGGCTTTTCACGACTTTCACGACTTTTCAATGACTTTCCCACAACTTTTAATTACATTTTTACATAACTCTTCCACAACTTTTCTACTACTCTTCCACAACTTCTCCACAACTTTTTTTACAACTTTTCAATGACTTTTTAATGACTTTTCCACAACTTTTGGATGACTTTTCCACAACCTTTCCATAACTTTCCCACGATTTTTCTATGACTTCAACTCTATAACAAAGTGTACCTGAGGATCTCCGCTGTACAGACTGGACACAAACTCCGTCTCGGTGCATTCAAACTTCTCGCACACTTCCCTCACGGCCTCCTCGTCCAGGACCGAGGAGTCGCACGACGAGTCCTCGGGGAACAGGTAACCCGGCAGGTCCCGCTTGAACCACTCGTGTTCCCTGAGAGAAAAGACAGAGAGAGAAAGAGAGAGAGGGAGAGAGATCAGTCAAAGACGAGGGGAGGAATTTAAGAAAGGAGGATTCAAATAGGCGGGGGGAGCACCTGATGTCTTTGATGGAGGCTCTCTTCAGAGGGTCCACCTGCAGCATGAAGGTGAGCAGCGAGGCCACGGGCCGGGTCAGGTACTCCGGCATGTAGAACACGCCCCCCCGGATCTTCTTGAACAGCGTGGGCACGTGCTCGTCGTCGAAGGGCAGCGTGCCGCACAGCAGCGCGTACAGGATCACCCCCGAGCTCCAGATGTCCACCTCGGGGCCGGCGTACAGCCTGAGGGGGGGGGGGGGGGGGGGGTGCACTAAGGCTCTTAAAGGTTGTACTAAGAAATGCAGTGAAAGACCGTCACGTCAAATAGACTCAACACCGGGTCATGGGAGATGGTCTCTCTCCCCCCTCCTCCCTTACGACCCCCCTCTCACCCCATTCTTTCTTTCTGTCTCCTGTAAACATCCTTTGTTACAGGAAAGGAGAACATGCACACACACACGCACACACACACACGCACACACACACCTTCCTGAGATGACCTCCGGAGCGGCGTAGTTTGGAGAGCCGCAGCTCGTCCTCAGGAACTCTCCGTCCGACATCATGTTGGACAAACCTGTCGGCCCAAAACGAGACACGTCAACACCCCCTGCACTGTGACCCCCCCCAGACCCCACACCCCCTTGTTACAACACACCATTGCTATTGCGCCTATCTTCCCTGTGCCTTTAACACTCTCACTGTTGCCCCCCCCCTGCTATGTCTTTCCTATCGGATGACACTAGGCCTCAAGAATTCCTGCCAGACACGATATGAGATCTGCCCGTTGCCCCACCCCACATATTCGGTTATGCTTTCTTTCTTCTTAAATTCCCCTGGACATACCCCCCCCTATCCCCCCTCTCCCCCCGGTTCTGTGGTTCCTACCGAAGTCGGCTATCTTGGCGTTCTTGTTGGCGTCCAGCAGCACGTTCTCGGGCTTCAGGTCCCGGTGGACCACCATGTGCCGGTGGCAGTAGTCCACGCCGGAGATGATCTGCTGGAAGAGCCGGCAGGCCTCCGTGTCTTCCACCTGCGCGACACCGTCAGGGTGTAACCGAGAGGAGACGCACCCAAAGCAGCCGAGTTCCCATCCCATAATAACTGTCTCTTACCCGGCCATGTTTGCAGATGTAGTCAAACAGCTCCCCTCCAGACACGTACTCCATGACCATGAAGAAGTCTGTGGGCGTACTTATCACCTGGTACCTGAACACACCAACAGAAATATATATAAATATATATCTATGAATATATAAATAAATATATTTATATATATATATATGTATATATATACATATATATATATATGTATATGTGTATATATATAGTCTAAATATATATATATATATATATATATATATATCTATCTTAATAAATAGATTATACATATATATATATATATATATATATATATATATATGTATTAAGAAATCTAAACTTGAGAGCACTTAAGGGAAATGTTAAGACTTGTATATGTGTGTGTGTGTGTGGGTGTGTGTGTGCGTGTTAGTTAGTTACTGTATACGTTTGTGAGGAGTGTTCCACGGAGCTCACATGTCTGCCATACCACTGACCCCTCGTCTAAAAATAACACGGGAGATTGTTGAGCGGGACGAGGAGAGAGGAGAGAGGAGGGAGGAGAGAGAGGCCCGAGAGACCGAAGGTACACAAAGTCAGAGGAAAGGAAAACAAGAGGAGACGAGGCACCTGGGTGAGGATTTAGTCTGGCAGGAAGAGCGACTTCTATCTCCTTAACTGGAGGATTTGAACCAAGAAGTGTGTGTGTGTGTGTGTGTGTGTGTGTGTGTGTGTTCGGCCTCCTGGCAGCCCAGTGGGCATACTCAGTCCGTGGGGCTTAGTGGTGGTAAACAGACGTGGCCCAGCAGGGGTCAGAAGGCGCTCCACTCACAGCTTGATGATGTGTGGGTGTCTGAACATTTTGAGGTTCTGGATCTCCCGTTTGATCTTCCCGACGACATCGAGGCTGCGGATCCTCTGTCGGTTTAGGATCTTCACGGCCACTTTGTGGCCCGTCAGCTGATGCTGGCCAACTAGAGAGTAAAAAATACAGACTTGTAGAACAGGAAAATCATATATATGTGAGAGAAGTATTCTCACTGTTAGGTTTTCGATTAAATGTACCACTTAGAATATTATATAATAATAATAATGTATTCAAATAAATAAACCACATACAGTACATGTCACATGTCACATTGGGCTTTAATGATAAACTTTTTCTATTAATAATTACATTAATATAACAGTGTTTTGATATGCTTTGAATTAAAAAATATTAAATATATCAGCTAAAAATCATTCAATCAACTGAGAAGATTATAATCATGTTACGTATTGTGTGTATATGTCACATTAGTTTTAGCATAAATTCACGATGCAACGCTACATTATTTATCTGATTTGTTTTATATTAGTCCGTTCAAGAAATGTGTTCAGGTTTAATATAATAAAGTAATATAATTGTCATTCTTAAATGGGTGAATATTACCTTTCACTATTATAAAGAAAGCTAAATTGAGCTAGTTAGCGGGAGCAGACATCTTGGAAAAGTTGTTATGGGAACACACAACCACGTGACCTGCCACCTGACCCACCACGTAGGTGTCATTGTGGGACCTCACGATTTAAAATACAGGAGAAAGCGATTATATTAAAAATAATAACACTTCAAATGTATATATGTGTATTTCTAGATACTCAAAGACGCTTAATATGGGTATGAGGAACTTTCCAGAACATTTAACAGGACGTGTGACACCTGTGACCCCTTATGGGTTTAACCATGTGAACTGGCCCTCACGCGGACTTCATGACGGCGTCGCCATGACGACAGGTGGGTTTACCCCCCCTCACGCGGACTTCATGACGGCGTCGCCATGACGACAGGTGGGTTTACCCCCCTCCCTCCCGCCCCCTCACACTGCGCGCGCACTACAAGCTGCTGAGTGAGTCCGGAGTTAAAAGCTCACAAGGTCACGCAAAGTGCAAGAAAACCGGCGATAATAACCCGCGAGAGACGTGACGGGAGTCCCGTTGAGGTTCCCCCGACTCGGGGAGCTCCTAACGGGCTGACAGCCGCGAGCGGTGCGGTGACACGCGCCGCACCAGCCGGACGTCCTTGAACGCAACGCGGACCAACGGTCCTGGCTGCGTGGAGCGTCCCGCCTCATTATAATTACTCCAACTGAAAAACAGTCACGCGTCACACGTAAAGAAAGCTACAGAAAACTAGTGCGTCACTTAACTCTTCACTTTCCCGAAGGTTCCCACTCCCAGCGTGTCGCCGAGGAGGTAATGGCCGATCTTTACCCGGCCTTCGTTTTTCGGCTGCTGCCGCTCTGCCATCTTCTCCCCTCCGGTGGGTTCGCTCGGTTAGGAGCGCGCGCGTGTGTTCCTGCCGACGGGGAAAGCACAGAGGGGCGGGGCCCTTTACTTCTGTCACTGAGAGTGGGAGAGAGGGAGGGAGGGAGAGAGAGAGAGAGGGAAGAGGGGGCGGGGCCCTTTACTTCTGTCACTGAGAGTGGGAGAGAGGGAGGGAGGGAGAGAGAGAGAGAGGGAAGAGGGGGCGGGGCCCTTTACTTCTGTCACTGAGAGTGGGAGAGAGGGAGGGAGGGAGCGAGAGGGAGAGGGCGGGGCACTTTACTTCTGTCATTGTAGTATATTCTATGTAGTACACAGTATTACATTTTAGTACATCCTATGTAGTAAACATTATTACACTGTAGTACATCTATGTAGTAAACATTATTACATTGTAGTACATCCTATGTAGTAAACATTATTACATTGTAGTACATCCGATGTAGTAAACATTATTACATTGTAGTACATCCTATGTAGTAAACATTATTACATTGTAGTACATCCGATGTAGTACACAGTATTACATTTTAGTACATCCTATGTAGTAAACATTATTACATTGTAGTACATCCTATGTAGTAAACATTATTACATTGTAGTACATTCTATGTAGTAAACATTATTACATTGTAGTACTTTCTATGTAGCACTCAGTTTTTCATTGTAGTACATTCTCGGCCGTACATCATAGGACTGCTCTGATTGGTTCCTCTCTGAAGCCCTCAGCCTATGGGAGCCGAGTGTCTCCTCTGTCGTCATCAAAATGCTCCGCCGGGGCAGCGATCACAAACAGCTGCTTATTGTTCAGGCACCTTTCTGGGCTCCTATCGGTCCCATAATATTACGTTTGTTTAAACATTAACAAAACAAAGTGACTAATAAACTGTTGATAATCTTCCATAAACTTATATATTTAATAAACAAGTGAAGCTCCCGGATAGATGAGAGTCTAACCAGGCTGAACGGAGTGTTTGACTTTGACCACTAGGGGGCAGTGTAGGCTCAATGTATCTCACTGCAGCCTTCTATGACACTGAGAAGCTTTTATTATATTAAAATTAGAGATTAAAGTTTTTTTAAACACACCTTTTTCTCTGTTGATGCTCAGTTTCTCTCACCAGAGCAATCAAATTACATTTTGAATATATAAACACTGCAGATTAAACTATATATATATATATATATATATATATATATATATATATATATATATATATATATATATATATATATATATATATATATGTGTATATGTATATAAAATGGGTTTTCTTGTTTGGAAGTCCCTGTTAAATGTTACCCCAGAGAAACAAGGAATAATAAAAATTAAAAATTATGAAACATAAACGTTGACATGTTCTTTTAAAATAAAGATGTAATACAGGAAACATGATGTGAATATAAAAAGTATGATGACATGACAATACATTAAAACAAAGAGAGAAAAAAATCAAACAAATACATTTATTTTATACAAATACATTTAAAAAATAGGACCCTTCAGTAATATTATATATAATAATTAGGTTTTGCACTTACGATACATGTAAATGAACAGGATAGAGCATATTTAGCGGCATTTCATGTTGAGTTGTGCTACTTTGTAACGATTTGGAGCAACTATATTTTACTATATATTTTAAATATGTATATAGGAACCATAGTCAGATGACTTTCACATAGTCAGGTTTAGTCTCTTTTTGAAGTTGTCTCTTTTTTATTATGGTGTGGTCTTTCTGTCCTTATTATTTACGACAGGTTACATAACTGTTACATTTATTGTGAAACAATAAAAAACATATTTTTATACAGCCTTGCTTCTCGGATAACTTCGTCCTCTGACGCGCTCCGGGGGACCCGCCGTCCCCTCCAGCGCGCATGTCGTACCTCTCCTGGCCGCTAGAGGGGGCCAAAGGGGCGGGGCGCCGCATCCATCGCCGCTCTTCTATAGAATGAGAGAAAGTTTTTTTTCTCCACGCAGGAGTGAAACGGGATTTACCACCGCGAGCAGCAGAGGGGAAGAGGGCTGAGCCTCGAAGCCGCCGGGGGGCAACTTGAAGAGAGCAGAGAGGAGGAGGAGGCGGAGGAGGAGGAGGAAGAGGAGAAGGAGGAGGAGGAAGAGGAGGAGGAGGAGAAGGAGGATTGATATAACAAGAGCGGCTGTCGATGCGCAGCGCAATTTCCACTCCAAAGTCCTTTGAACCGGACCGACAGCGCGAGCTCCTTTTTTTATACGTGTGTCTTCCCTATCTTCTCTTTTTAAATATAATTTCTTCCTTCTTTTTTTCTTTATTTTGCAAAACCAGAAACTGCACGAGACCCCCGTGGAAGTTTTTTTTTTTTAATCTCGTTTGCATTGACACTTTTTCTCCCCTCCCGAGGACGCTCTCTTCGCTCCGCCGCCTCGCGCGCGCGCCGCGGGATTTTGGACCAAGAAGAAGAAGAAGAAGGAGGTAGAGGAGGAGGAGGAGGAGGAGGTGTGGACGTGTGTGTACTTCTCAAATGCAAAAGTACATGTATGAGAAAGCGATGGCCCAGGAGACACGGAACGGAGGCAGCGCGCCGCTGAGCACCGGGCCCGGCGCGGAGCCCGGCCGGCGGCGGCTGCTGGTGGCGCTGGACGTCCTCTGCCTGCTGCTCGGTACGTCGCGCGAGCGCTGCTGCTGCTGTTATTGTTGTTTATTAGTGTGTGTTGTGTCATGTACAGTATGTGTGTGTGTGTGCGTCTGCGCTGTGGAGTGTGTACTTGTTCAAGAGGCGTTGCACTTTTCTTTTCTGTTTTTACTTTAAAAATAAGAAAAGAAAATGATCAATTAACAGATGAATGTTCTGTAATAGAAGAGTCGCGCGCATGCGCTCTGGTGCTCGGCAGGAACAACCTTATCGATTTAAAGTATTGCCTGTTGTCCGTCAGCGCGAGACAACTTCATCCCTTATCTCCAGCTGCCATGGCATCTCTCTCTCTCTCTCTCTCTCTCTCTCTCATTGTCACAAACAAACAACAACAACAAACAAACAAAAACATGTTGAAAAGTTGGGAAATTACACCAACAAAACACAAAAGAAAATACAAACTCACAATATAAGTGACACACACACAGACACACACACACACACACACACACAGAAAGACACACACGTGAGATGAAAAACTAAAAGTTGTCATCACTCAATGTATTGATCATTGATCAAGTCCATGTTGTCCAACAGGCCTGGATGTGTGTTCAAGTGTAAACCTGACCCCCCCCCACACACACACACACACACACGCACACACTCAAACACACACACACACACACCTCTTTTTTAAATAGCCCCCATGTGTCATCATAAAACTCCCCCAGAGGTGCCACTCCAGCTCCAGCTGTCCTGACAGATGGAGACATGCGGCGTAATCAATGTGTAATGGAGGTATTGATCCGATTGATCCGAGCTGATCCGGGGGTAACTTGTTATTCTGCAGAGCACCGTTCCATGTGTCGCTGGGCCATTTCCTCTCTTTTTAAGCTGTTGTCACTGTAGCCCAGTCCTTTTTTTTGGGGGGGGGGGGGGGGGTTGGCTCCAGTGCCCCTCTCTCTCTCTCTTTCTCTTCCCCTTTTGTTTCCACTCCCTCCGTCTCTCCTTTCTCTCTCTCTTTTCTTGTCAGATAAATGGGATTATGGGAGTTGCTGCTCAACTTCCACACAGCACTCACCCAGCTGCCCCTCCTGATCGCCCCTCTCTCTCACACACACTCTCTCACACACACACTCTCTCTCTCTCTCTCTCTCTCTCTCTCTCTCTCTCTCTCTCTCTCTCTCCCCTTGCTTCACTATCCAGCCCCTCTCTGTCCGGGGGGACTGCGTAGGAATAATTGCCTAAGCATGTGTTGTGGCAGAGAGAGAGAGAGAGAGAGAGAGAGAGAGAGAGAGAGAGAGAGAGAGGAGCAGGTGGGAGCCTCACAAACCGCCTTTTTTTTATTTGGAGGAACTGAGGCAGCAAACAGTAGTTCAGATGGAAAATCTGCAACTTTCAGCCACACAGGAGCCGGATTTTATCACCCAGGACCCCCCCCCCACACAAACACACACACACACACACACAAAGTGCTGTCGTAGTAGAAGCAGAGTGTCTTTCTTCTTCGTTGGTTTGCTCATTAACAGCCTCAGACTCAGATCTGCTCTCATAAAGGCAGCCGGGAGCTTTGAGGCGCATGTGGAGGGAGTTTACCCCCAGACCCACTTCCTCCTGGGGAGAACAACAACAACAAAAAGATTATTTTGGGACACACACACACACACATACACACATGCATGTACACACACACACACACACACACACACACACAGACGCAAATGGTTCCTTTGTCATGCTAAACTGCCGTCTGGCCGCTCGCTGCTGATTGGTTGGCCCACTTCGGTGGTTCTTCGCTTTTTGGAGGGGCGGTTGGTGGGGGGGAGAGAGAGGGGGGAAGGGGGGGTAGACATTTGGGTGGAGGAACAGAGGGGGATAAAAAGAGAGGAGGAGAAGGGGGGTGGGGGTATTATCAGGGGGGGGGGCTGGATGAGGGGCGAGGAATGCGGGTGTGTAGAGGAAGAATGTCACACAGCTAGTGATGCATAAAGATATATATATATATATATATATATATATATATATATATATATATATATATGTATATGTATATATATATATATATATATTTTTATATATATACA
>CM070102.1:23629123-23631623 GCA_036178185.1 Liparis tanakae
GTCGGAATAGAGTGAACTTCTGTTGTTGTTGTTGTTGTTGTTGTTGTTGTTGTTGTGGTTGGACGAGCTCCTCCAGATAAACACTCTCATCGATGAGGATGTGATGGTGGACGATGGGACGCTAATGAAAATCAGAACGTGGCTCTTTAAATAACACACATCTTATAACGCTGCTCCATGTGTTTCCTCACATTAGCATTAGCATTAGCATTAGCATTAGCATTAGCTGCCACAGGAGGCGGAGCCTGTGCTTTGGCTCATAATACATACTTTACATCTAAATATTTATATTTAATTCCATTCTAAACGTTGGTTTATTGTCTGCATGTGTTCACATGGAGGTGAGTTCTGATCAGTTAAAAAAAAATGTTGTGAAAAAAAAATTAAGTTTCTCTTCTCAAAAGGTGCCCCAAAAATTTGCAAAGAAATTCTGATAAAACAAGTTAATACTTAATGTTTCTTGCAGCGATATATTACGGATATTTCTTCGCTAATATGTCGCAATAAATTGAAAAGTGCCTAAAAAAAAAACTTTACAAAACTTTATTTAAAGATTCAAGAGAAGAGAAAACACAAAACAAGTTAAGATAGAATAAGTCGGGTATGAAATAGAATAAATAAAAGAATAAAGTCGTCATGTTTCAGTTCAAGAGGTTTAATGGAGTATTATGGGATGTCTCTGTTCCCCGTGATCCACCTCACCTGTGTTGATGTTCTTTGTCTCATAATGAGGCCCTGAAGGCCCCTGTGTGTGTGGGGGGGGTGCTGACACACACACACAAACACACACACACACACACACAGGCCTTTTGGAACGTGTGTTAGAATGTGCCTGCAGGTAAGTGAGGTCGTCTGTATTCTCCCCGTGAGGTGCGGCGTTCGCCCCGCGTGTGCACGCACGCATTCACGTGTGCGTGTGTGTGTACATGTGTGTGTGTGTGTGTGTGTGTGCAGCCATGCTGCCCAGCCTGGCCCTGCACCGCTCCTCGGTGCGGCCCTACCAGAGGGGCCTCTACTGCGGCGACGCCAGCCTGCGCTTCCCCTACAAGAGCAGCACGGTGCCGTCCTCGGTGCTCACGGCCGTCGGGCTCACACTGCCCGCGGTGTCCGTAAGTCCTCCCCCCCCCCCCCCCTCCTCCTCGCGCACACAGAGAGCGCCCGGCGAGGGGGGGGGAGGCGAGGGGGTCAGACGAGGGCAGAAGCAGGCGGCTGATGGCGGCGGTCACCTCTCTGGGTTATTTATTTATCCGTGACGACCTCAAGCCACGCCCACTTCTGCCGTGGCCCCGCCCCCCCCCAGGCGCCCCGCGTGCTCCGTGTGCTCCCCTCTGTTCATGTGCGTGTCACTGACCTCTCCCCTCCTCTTCCTCGCCCCCCCTCTTCTCTCCCTGTGTCCTCTGTAGCTAGCCTGCCTTTCCTCGTCATAGAGACTAGCACCATAGAGCCGTACCAGCGCGGCTTTTACTGTTCGGACCAGTCCATCCGCTTCCCCCGCAAAGAGGGGGACACCGTTAGCGACGCCGTGCTTTGTGGCGTCGGCATTGTTATTGCCGTCTTCTCTGTAAGTCCAACTTTTTTTTTTCTTACGCCTCCCTTTTAAAAAAATTTTTTTCCCTCTTTTAATCCAATTTTAAAGTCACTTCTTTTATTAGATATAATGTTTTTCACCCCCCCCCCCCTCCATATGGACGAGCCTCACTAACACGGCGCCCCCTTCAGTAATGAATCATAATAAAGTTTGAGTGATCTTCTCATCATGCTGTCTTTGTGTCCCCCCCTCCCCCCCTTCATCCCTCTTCACACTTTTATTCTTTTGAGCCATTTGTGATGCCCTGTTTTTATTACCCCCCCCCCCAACTCTCACTCCTTCCTCCAACAACTACGTTTTACGGTCTCCAGCCCCCCCCCCCCCACACACACACACACACACACACACACACACACCATACCCGGCTCCGTGCCCTCTGAGTGGGAACAGCTCCAGTGTAGTGCCAGTGAATTAGTGGGTGAGGAGGAGGAGGAAGAGGAAGAGGAGGAGGAGGAGGGGGGGGGTGTAGTGGAAACATGTTAGAAGGAGTGCTGCGGTACGAACATGTCATGTCAGTTGGTGCCACGCGGTCGGGCGACCCCCCCCACCTAAGCCTCCTCGCCATCAGCTTGGTGGGCACACACACACACACACGCACACACACACACACACACACACACACACACACACACACGGCGTACCAGCTCAGCTCTCCTGCTGATTGGAACCAGGAGGTCGGCACTAGTCACATGTTCACGTTGTGGGCAAAGCTGACGCGTCACACACACACACACACGCACACACAGCTGTGTTCCATTAGCGGCGGCGGCGGCGTCTACTGCGACGCCGACGCCGCTCGGGTCACGCCTCCCGGTCCCAGTCGGGGGGGAAGAGGAGGGGAACTCGTGTTTATCTTCGTCTCTCAAAGGGAAATCCCCAGCGGACGTCTCTCAGAGGCGGAGCGCGATGAGC
>CM070102.1:23636623-23639123 GCA_036178185.1 Liparis tanakae
AAGTTCATCTCTGGTTTAATATAGAACACACTGTGTGTGTGTGTGTCTGTGTGTGTGTGTGTGTGTGTGTGTGTGTGTGTGTGTGTGTGTCTGTGTGTGTGTGTGTGTGTGCGTGTGTGTGTACATTCTTCTCGGTAGCCCTCATCGTTACGCTGAGCGTTTACAGTCGGGCGGTCGAGAGGAAAGAAAAAAGAAAAGAGGATTCAGTCTTTGAAACGTTCATTATTGAGCTTTTATTTTTTTATTTTATTGTGGCGGCTCCCGGTTCGATCAGCGGGGCGCCCCGTTTACACTCTGCTGCCTCTGGGAAAACGTATGGAAACACACACACACACACATGCACACACACACACACACACACACACACACACACACACACACACGCAGCCCTTCACCTTTCTGGAGCGTGGAAAGGATTAGATTCATAAAACTGTAGCGAGACCTGAGTAGTGGCGCCTGTGCAGAACTTGGCACGGCTCAGACGCACACACACACACACACATGAACACACACACACATGAACACACACACACACAATAGGCCGTGCGCTCCTGCTGAGACGACAATGGGCTCTGACAGGGAGGTGGGAGGAGAAGGAGCCTCGTCTCCATGTTGGCTCGGGATGAGGAGCGTCTCAGTCCAACCTGGGCTCCTCACACACACACACACACACCTAGGTAGGTGTGTGTGTGTGAGTGTGTGTGTGTGTCATTTCCAAAGCCCGTGCCGATCAAGGCGGCTGAGGTTAGTTTTACGGTCCTTGACGCCGCGCTCTGATTGGCTCGGCCTGAGTGGGAACAAACATCTGTGATCACTCAACTCGTTAGTCGAGGAACAGAAAGGACCCGACGGGAGAGAAGAGGAGGAGGAGAGGGAAGAGGAGGAGGAGAGAAGAGGAGGAGAAAGAGAAGAAGAGAGAGAGAAGAGGAGGAGGAGGGGAGAGAACAGGAAGAGGAGAGAGAAGACGAGGATGGGAGAGAAGAGGAAGAGGGGAGAGAGAGAGAGAGAGAGAGAGAGAGAGAGCGAGAGAGAGAGAGAGAGAGAGAGAGAGAGAGAGAGTCAAGGTTCAATGTCACCAACCATCAGAGGGGAGGGGCTTAACATTCAGAGAAATTTAGGATTATATATATATATATATATATATATATATATGTATAAATGTATTTATGTATATATATTTATAATATATATGTATTTATATATATATATATATTTATAATATATATGTATTTATATATATATGTATATATATATATTTAATATATATATATATATATTTATATAAAAATATATATATATATATATATATATATATATATATATTTGAATGTATGTGTATTAACTATAGCAACTATATTCTTAGATGGTTTACATGTGTGTGCCAACAAATACCGAGGGGGGGGGGGGTCTACTCTTCAATGTGCATCTTCACTTCCTGTCCGCGGTGCTCTCACTTCCTGTGACTCAGCTCGTCTGGGTGACATTTGAACAGCGGTTACACAGAAAGGCGCGCTGAGTCGGCACCGCTCGGAAACAAAAGGCTTTGTGTGTGTGTGCGTGTGTGTGTGTGTGTGTGTGCGTGTGTGTGTGTTTGTGTGTGTGTGTGTGTGTATGTGTGTGGGTGTGTATGTGTGTGTGTGCGCCATGCACAGGAAGTGGTGCGGCCGCGATAAGCCTTTCACCGCGGCGGGTTCGGGCCGATAGGTTGGAGGTCGCTCGCCGTCATCCTGATGGGAAACGAGAAAAAAGTTTCCCACGACGACTTTGGGTTTATTCTCAGAGACCCCCCCCCCCCCAACTCCATCATATATGCAACGCACCATATAGTAATAACGCTCAGACAAAGAGCCCTTTACAAAAGAAGAGCAGCTGTGTGTCACGGGGGAGGGGGGGGGGGTGTGATGTCATCCGTCAGTCAAAGGTCGCCAGTGAAGGTGAAGTTCAAGGTCATGTGGCGAGGAGAGAGCGTCTTTGTGTCAGGATGAGAGCGTCTCACCCGTCGGCCATGATGGGTTTCCCTCCTCCGCTCGTATTTATCATTTCATCTCGTCGCTACGTTGCCACGGAGATGCAAAAAAAACACAAGTTCTCCCAAAAATTCTATTAAAATCTCTTTTTTTTCCACATTTTATTTGTATTTTTTTCTGACACAATAATGTCTCCATAATCTCCGGGCGCTTCCTCTCGACGCGTCCCACTTCAATCTTTAAAGGAAGGTATGGGAGCTCTTTCTCCAGGTCTAGAGTTGAATGGCAGCCTTAGCCCCGCCCCCTTAGGCGCTCCTCCTGCCGGCGGCGGCGCCCTTGCCGCTCTTGGCCGACCCGTGGAAGTGGAAACGGTGATCCGCCGGTGCTTTCCACGCTCGCTCACTTCCTGTGTGCCCAGCTTCCTGTTTGACGGGTGATGTCATCGGGTTCTCGGAGAGAGAGAGAGAGAGAGAGAGAGAGAGACTTCTCTGCCTCTTTCTTTGTTCCTCTCTCATCCTCTCATCAGCCGGGAT
>CM070102.1:23644123-23649123 GCA_036178185.1 Liparis tanakae
TATTTATACATTTATTTATACATGTATTTATACATTTATTTAAGCATTTATTTATTTATTCCTATATTTATTCATTTATTTATTTATTTATACTCAAGTAATTTTGAGTCCTCCATAGGACAGTGCATAAAAAAGTAAATAAAAAATGTAAGTAAGCAGCAAACCAACTGTGAGCTCAGCTCTCGGGGGCCTCAGCCTCTGGTACCTGGCCAAGACCTTCATGTCCTCGTCGTGCCTTCAACTCCAGAAACTGTAATCTGACTTCATGGATTAAAGGTGGATTATAGATGTGAGGCCTCATGAGACACGGGGACGACCGGTTGGAATGAAACACATGTAACTAAACTCATTCAAAGGCCCGTTCGTGTGCATGCATGCAGCACGTGTGCGTTCACCCGTAGGGAGTTTGTGCGTCTCATTTCTGGCCGAGCTAAACCTCTCGAATCTCTGACGGAGAATGTTGAAATATTTCCGTGGTGAATCTCAAGTGAGTCAAACCCTTAAGTCTAATTTGCACCACATTTTTTCTTAAAGCAGCTCCTGATGTCTCTGACCTCAAGTATGTTTACGCACACGCACACACAGTGACTCAGGGATTTGTCACACATTACAGCTGACACACTTTATAGGTTTGTCTGTGATGAGTCTTGGTAGATGGATCACACTGAAAATGTGTTTTCTTTTGGTCAGGGTACTTTTTTAAATACATTTTTCAAAGATTAACAACAATATTCATATTGCCAAGTTATTGTTTTTGGCCGGCCGGCGCAACATTACTTTATTCACAAAGTCACCAATTTTTTGTAAACACGTGTGGACATTAAAACATTTATTCGTAACATAACTCAACATTCTGACACGGATAAAATCCGAGACACATGTTTGTGTACCAATTTTGTAACTTTTACTCAGGCAAAGTATTAGCCAACTATTTATCTTGTGTAATAACCGACCCCACTTCCTACATTTATGTTACAGAATAAAAAAATGGAAAGACAAAAAAAAAAGTGAGAGAAACGAAGACAAGAGACGAGGTAGCTGTATATGTGTGTACTGAGTATTAATTGTAGTAAGTAACGCACTTACCAGCTTGGGCATCCATATTTATTGTTTCACGCACTTTGGTGACGTCATCACAACATTACGGTTACCTGAACCGGAAGTGGTCAAGTTACAGTAACGACCCAGCCGTTTGGGGCACAGGTGGAGCTGCAGGCGAGTCCCGCTGACTCGGGAGGGCGGAACGCCGCGTCCGCGGGACTCCAGAGCGGACCGGAGAGGCGGTGACGCCACCGGAAATGATTGCGGTCACGTGAGCGGAGGGGGCGGGGTCGCCGAGTTCACGGTCCGGCGCCACTCTTTCAACGGTCGCGCGCGCGCCTCTACGCGGTCAGTCAAAACGCATAGAAACGTTAAAAGTGTTTAATTATTTAATTTATAGTGTTCACATGTCGACGTTGTTCTATTGAACTGTTGTTTATTTAATAAAAACAAGTTTATTTATCACCAAATACCATTCTGTTTTGGTCCGAGTTTACTTCCACTACTTCCGGTTGGCCACTGCGTTAACAAACAGCAACCGGAAATACAAAGAGGCCCGTTAAAGTGTTTATATGGTCAAGCTCTAGAAGGTCTAATGTGGATCTTTTTTGTTAAATAGTCTTGAGTTTTGTTTATTTTCTGAGGCTAGGCTGAGGAAGGAGGTTGTATATTTATGGATGGATGATATATATTTTCTTTAAGTTAGAAGAGTAAGAAGGGGACCGTCTTCATAACCATCCTGTGTACGCTGGCGTCCATCGACCATCCCAAGAATGTAATCAATGGTTTAAACCGACTCGAGGTATCCAACTCAATTACATGTTGTAGCCTTGAGATATTAGTTAGTTAAACAGAAGAATATCGTATATCATCACCACCTTCCCCTTTTATTGCTTTTACAATTTTGAATGGAGTAGATTTTAACTGACCTACTTCTAAGTAGATTGTTCAGAAGTCCTTTTACCTTTACTCGAGTGCAAGGTCTATACAGTAACAGTACTTCTACCTGTGTACAATTTATTTAATGCTTATTTAAACGCACCTTTTCCGACTATATCTGGATTAAAACACAGATTTGCACTTTAGTAGCACTTGAATGGCTCTTATTGTGGTACTTTTGTAGTTTGACTATGTTGAGGAAATGTTACTTTCTGTATTCTTGTTGTTCTTAGTTTGTACTCTAGGTTGAAATGCACTTATTGTAAGTCGCTTTGGATAAAAGCGTCTGCTAAATGACATGTCATGTAATGTAATGTAATTTAAAGTAACAGTCTTTTAAACGTGAGTACACTTTATATAGGTGTGTGTAGTGTGTGTGTGAGAGAGAGTTGTTCGCTAATCTATGACCAACTGACAACTATCTAACCGCAATTCACACATCGTTCCAGGAACTGAACCCCACCACAAACTTTCACTTTAGACCCCCCCCCCACACACACACACACACACGCACACACAATGCAGTGAAAGGAAGTGAGTCAAAGAGACAGAGACACTCTCCCCCCCCCCCCCCCCCCTGAACATCGAGGTCTCCGGATGTTTCACGGAGGGACGAGGACGTCTTTATAGGCCTCGCACGGCGAGTAGCTTCAACACACGGCGCTCTGACAACTTAACTACCGACACGTCCACGCTTTGGAAGGAAGAGGAGTAGGAGGAGGAGGAGGAGGAGGAGGAGGAGGAGGAGGAGGAGGAGGAGGAGGAGGAGGAAGGACCTCAAGTGTGTTGTTGTTTTATTCTCCTAACCAACAGGAAGTTGGTGATTGTCTGTGCTGGAACAATGGAGCTTCTCTCTCTCTCTCTCTCTCTCTCTCTCTCTCTCTTTCTGGGCTCTTATTTTCACTACCTGTCATACCACACCTGCCCACTAGGCGCCCTCAGTGAGCTCTGGGCTGTGAACGCAGTTCTTCACGAGTCTCACCGTGTTCCTCTTGACATTCGTTATTAATTATGAGTTGATAACTTTTATTCCTGTTTGTTGTTTTTTGATGTTTTCATGTTTACATCTTGTTTTCGTTGCAGCGGGTGGAAACAAACAAACCGTCACTCACATCTTCACCAGTCGGCTCAGCGAAGGGAAGTTTAGACGTCTGACGTGGATTTGATCCGCTTCGTGAACTCTGACCCTACGGGACGCCTGCGTGAGAACTTGTGCTCACGTCCCACAATGCACTGCTTCTACCACTCGCTTTGATGCTGACGGCATTCCACCGCGGACCGGCTGCAGAGCGTCTCTGTCAGCCGGAGTGGGCGGAGCCACGCGGCGCCCCTTCGAGGCCTCTGAAGGGGAGTGATATGGGATTTAGGGGGGGGGGGGGACTCTGAAGGAGGTGACCTGTGGGCAGGTGTTGCATCACTTATTCAAAGTATCGTCAGTGGTAAAAAGATCAGATCACAGGGGGGGGGGGGGACCAGAAGATTTAAACCAGGGCGCTGTGTGTGTGTGTGTGTGGGTGGGGGGGGGGGGGGTCCCTTCATCTACCTTCATCACTGCTCCTCTAACTCCTCCCACTTACCGTCATCCCGACATCTGGTTTCACTCTCAAACCGAGATTACAGACGTAAGAGGCACATCAACGGCAACCCCCCCTCACCCCCCCCCCCACACACACACACACACACATACACACACACTCGCACAAATTGCTCATTTCCCGACTGATTATCGTTACTTTGGTTTTTTTTGCTGTATTAAACCGACTCAAATGAGTTCTCATACGTTTCCCAGCAGAGCATGACGGAGGAGGAGGAGGAGGAGGAGGAGGAGGAGGAGGAGGAGGAGGAGGAACAAAGCTACAGGGGTGACGCACAGCAAGACGCTGACCATGACTCTCCAGAGGTCAAAGGTCAGGATACGGGCGCTTCACGAGGTCGGAGGTTAACAGGTAGCACGGAGATGAAAGGTAAAAGGTCGTTTATGGCGGCTGAGGGGGAGGAGCCTCGGAAGGGGGAGGAGCCTGCTATCTGTCTGTGGCCCCCTGCGGTGACGACGCTATCTGCTGTCCGGCCTTCAAAAGAAATAATCATTTCCCAAAAAAATGTGGATATAAATGCTCCTAAAAATCCTAAAGTCAATGTTATAAAAAAAGAATCAAAGTTTAGTTTGTCTCAAACATTTTTACAAGATGCAAAATCATCCATTTGTATCTTTACAGCAACTTCAGAGACAACATTGTTGCAATTTGTTTTTAACGTGAACGCTGCGTTCGAGGCTCTTGATCATGAGGATGTGGCTCTGGATCAATAGTCTGCCCCCCCCCACACCCACACACACACACACACACACACACACACACACATCAGCTGGGTCATAAAACTGAAAAAACTGAACGTCCTCCGGACCTCGTCTCTGAGGGTCGGTGGTGGACGATGTTCTGCTTCAAGGAACATGTGAGAATTTCATTTCCTGTCGCCGTCACTTCACAAACACGTTGCAAAGGAATCTCCGCAGCTCCTTCACGGATCAGCGAAGCAGAACCAGAACCAGAACCAGAACCATCCCAGCGAAGCATTAAAGCACAGAGTGAGATTAAAGGAGCCGTGGGTCCGGCCCCACGGCGACGGCCTCGGTGTCCTCGCCCAGCTGGAGACCGTGAGGCCGGAGACGGAGGGTCCCTCTTAGCTGGCTCCGGTGGTCCTCCGTTTCACGGCCTCGTCGTCACGGCGACGCATTCCTCTGAGCCCGTCGGGTCGTTAGCGTTCTGCCGGCGCGCGATGGGTCCTCCGCCGTTTCCTGTCGCGCCGGAGGCCAAAACCTGAGCCCTGAGAGTCCAGAACCCCCCTGAGTCCAGAACCCCCTGAGTCCAGAACCCCACAGACCAAAGCTGCTCCGCAGAACACAACACTAGACTCTGGATATTTATATTTGTGTGTAGTACTTATGTGGTATTATATATATAAAATATATATTTATTTATAAATATATATAATATAATATTTATTTATATTATATATATTTA
>CM070102.1:23656623-23724123 GCA_036178185.1 Liparis tanakae
TCCATAAGCCATTGGCTCTATTAGACTTTAGCTCCATTAGCCGTTAGCTTTATTGGCCGTTAGCTCTATTAGCCTTTAGCTTTATTGGCCTTTATCTCTATAGGCCGTTAGCTCCATTAGCCTTTGGCACCATTAGCCTTTAGCTCCATTAGGCGTTAGCTCTATTAATCGCTCACTCCTTTAGCCATCTGCTCCATTAGCCATTGTCTCCATTAGCCATTGTCTCCATTAGCCATTGTCTCCATTAGTAGTTAACTCTATTACCCGTTAGCTTCATTATCCATTAACTACATTGGCCATTAGCTCCATTAGCCATTAGCTCCATTAGCCGTTAGCTCCATTAGCACAGTCTCCACTCGCGTAATAAGATCTCAAATAAGAACAACCGTTAGCGGACTGGGACTCAATTGACCTTCAATTCCACAACTTCTTCCATTTATTTGGGTTTTTGAAGTGTGAAAATGGTTGAAATAAATAACAATAACAACAGTGGCGTCTTGGATCTGAGTCGCTTTGTTCAGTGTTGTTGGTCTCCGGGCGCACAGAGAGGCGACCAATCAGCAGTTAGCTGTAAAACCAATGTAGCGTACCATGTGTGTGTGTGTGTGCGTGTGTGTGTGTGTGTGTGTGTCCCCTTGCAGCTATATATTGTGTCGGTTGTGTCGGGAAGTCTTTAATTCAAACCAGAGACAACGAGAGCGTCACATGTTGCGTTTATCGCGTTTCGACCGCAGTAGAAGTCGATTGTTCAGCATGAGCTTTTATTCTGAAAGGATCATTTTCAGGTCAAGGCGTGTGTGACATGGCGGTTTAACTCTGGTTTCGGGAGCGTTCTTTGGACACCTATGTACCTACTCAGAATGTGACTCTTCGTTTTACGTCACTTTATGACGCTTTACGACACGTTACGACACTGTATGACGCTTTACGACACTTTATGACGCTTTACGACACTTTACAACGCTTTACGACACTTTACGCCGCTTTAGAACACTTCATTTTGCTTTACAACACATTACGACACTTTATGAAGCTTTAGCACACTTTCCGGCGCTTTCGGACACTTTGCAGCGCTTTGCGGCGCTTTACGGCACGCAGCCTTTTTCCAACTAGCAGAGATATATCCGACCAACACACGTAAACATTTGGAATCAAAGTAGGAGGCGAGGAGAGAGGAGAGGAGGTGAGGGGGGTGTAGATGGATGAGGTGAGGAGACAGAGATCTCCCCTCCTTTCCTCCCCCCTGGCGATGTTGGCCCGGCGCCATGTTGATGTAAAGGTAAAGTACCGAGCGAGGCCCCAGCACGCCCCCCCCCCCCCATCTCGAAAAACATATGGTGTCAATCTTCACGAGGTGAGAGTCAGAGGAGGCGAGGAGGAGGCAAGCAGAGGGCGAGGAGGAGGCGAGGAGGAGGCGAGGAGGAGGCGAGGAGGAGGCGAGGAGGAGGCGAGGAGGAGGCGAGCAGGGGGCGAGGAGGAGGCGAGGAGGAGGCGAGGAGGAGGCGAGGAGGAGGCGAGCTCGGGGGGTTCAGCAGGTAGTTCTCCTCCTCCTCCTCCGAGCTCCTGGTTCCCATCGGCCTAGAGGTTGTTTTGGATTTAACGGTTTAAGATGAGCCGCGTGAAACTTTCCATGTTCCTGACGCATGTTTTCATTCAGCTTTCATATATATATATATATATATAGATATATATAGTATATGTAGTATAATATTAATAATATTTATATAAAAAATAAAAAAAGAATATCAATGAAATTCAACATGAGATATATATATATATATATATATATATATATATATATATATATATATATATATATATATAGAGAGAGAGAGAGAGAGAGATACAGTATATACAGTATATATGTATATAAATATTTATATATTCTATATAAAAAAAGAATATCAATGAAATTCAACATGAGATATATATACATATATATATATATATATATATATATATATATATATATATATATATGTATATATATATATATATATATATATATATATATATATATATATCATGTTGAATTTCATTGATATTCTTTTATTTTATTTTATTTTTAAATAAAGTAGGTTTCACCTCCCAATTGTTCCATGTATTTACATTTCTACACTTCTCCTCTCTGACCTGCACTTCAGTCTAAGGTTCACATTATTTTGGTCACGTGACTTTTGGTCTCAGGTGAACCAATCAGATGCGTGCTTTTTTTTTTTTTTTTTTACAGGATCTGGTTAAAGTTTTATTAATTTATCCAGGGCGAGTTTTAAAATGACACGCGTTGAGTAAAACACGTTTAGACGAGACGTCACCATTTACTCGCCGTAAAGACGTAAACCTCCGATAACGACGTGATGAACTGCGTAACTTTGGCCACCGTTTAAAGGAAAACACGCCGTCCCGCCTCGGCGGTTCAGAGGGTTAAGTTGTTGCACCCCCCCCCCCCCCCCACGTGAACACGCTCGTGAAGCTGTCACATCGGCCGTAGCTCAGCTCGCGTTGACGACATCGAAGCCCAGCGCCACGCGCACTTAAAGAACCCGCCGCGGTCATCTACCTCCTGCGTGTGTGTGTCTCTGTGTGTGTGTGTGTCCATAAGTACTCTTAGCACCAGCCAAAGTATTGATATTTCCTGTTTTTACTTACTGTCTTTAAAGTGTGCATGAATAATTAAAAAAACTCCTTGATGACCGGCTGTTTTTAAAGCGGCTATTATCAATATCTTTATATATTAACAGTTATTGCTGTCGCCCCCTGGTGGTCAGGAGAGAGAATGCAGCTTATGCAGCTTCAACACATGAATCAGAGACTTCTATACAACCAGAGGGGTCGCCCCCTGGTGGTCAGGAGAGAGAATGCAGCTTCAACACATGAAGCATAGACTTCTATACAACCAGAAGGGTCGCCCCCTGGTGGTCATGAGAGAGAATGCAGCTTCAACACATGAATCAGAGACTTCTATACAACCAGAGGGGTCGCCCCCTGGTGGTCAGGAGAGAGAATGCAGCTTTAACACATGAAGCATAGACTTCTATACAACCAGAGGAGTCGCCCCCTGGTGGTCAGGAGAGAGAACTGTGAGTTCTGCTGTTAGTTAGTGTTGACTTTTGTTTTTTGCTGATAACTGAGCATCGTATTTTGTTATTCTCTCAGAGACCAACACCAGGACATTCTGTATTTGGGTCGTGGGATAAATTTCAGGATTATTAGATTAAACCAGCTGGATTTTCACATTTTAATCAAGTCAGCGGAAAATAATGAAAACAAGGATGAATGTGAGCATGTTGCTCAACCCGGTGGAATCATCTTCAGTTATGAACCAAGCATGTGGAGACCAGCGCGGGGGTTCAACACACACACACACACACACACACACACACACACACACGCACACCCACACACACACACACACGCCGTTATCCGCCCCTGAGCCCGGTGTAATCAGGCCTCTCAGGAGGCTTTCTGGACCAGAGAACGACCAACGCTGGTCGGGGGAACCGGGATCAGAAAGAAACCTCCAAGAGCCATGGGGGGGGGGGGGGGGGATGGGTCCTCAGTGGGGGTCCTCGGCGGGGGGTGCACCTGTACATGTGTCATAGGGAATAAAACCACCGCGGTCCCCGAGTGATGAATTACTTTCTGGATGAACCGAGGAGGAAATTGCCTTCAAGACTCCAGCGACGTGTTCCTGCCTCGTTGGCGCATCACATTGTGTGTGTGGCGTAATAACGAGTGTTCAATCCCCACACGCACACACACACCCACACACACACACATACACACACACACACACACACACACACACTCCCCCCCCTCACAGTCCTGACACACTCAAGAGTCCAGGTCTCCTCCAAAGCTCTGACTCCATGCCGGCGGTATGCAGGAAAACACGGGCGCACTGACACCCCCCACGTCTCTGGAGGGTGTGTGTGTGTGTGTATGGGGGGGGTATCTGGCAGCAGCAGGTGGGTTCAAAACACTTTACTGGAACCTCAGTCTTCACCGAGGCCGCATCGCATCGCAGACCCACTCTGACCCCGTTAACCTTCGGGGGCCTTGACTGACGCCTCGCAGGTCTCCAGGAGGAGAGATGGGAGTGTGTGTGTGTGTGTGTGTGTGTGTGTGTGGGGGGGGGGGGGGCGTTGCACCAATGCATGCTGGGATTGGCTCCGGCTCGACCGGTGACCCCGCGGCCTCCATTCAGACACGTGAGGGAGGCCGCGGTCTGGACTCGGCCTCGGACCCCCGGAGGAACTCGGGCCTCGACTTTCACTCGGATCGTTTCGGGGTCCCGGGTCACGGAATTCTCTCCTCCCGTCACGTCTCTTTGCTCCACACTCGTACCTGCAGACGAGCTCCAGCGGGGGAAGAACTGACTAAACTGACTGGCCTCCAGCCGAGCGCCGGGGGGGACGGTGCTCCTCCACAGACCTCGGGTCAGTTTACCGCTTCACATTCAGCGGTTATAAAAGGAAACGCAGCGCCGTGGAGTGATGGAGAATATACATATGAGTGGGCTTGAAATGGACCCTGTGTATCAGTGTGTGTGTGTGTGTGGGGGGGGGGGACACCCAATATATTATTAACTTTTTTATTTTTAGTGTGTATGTTACCCAACATGAAGATATGCACCACACTCAGGGACACCCAGGGTGTGAAGTTATGCATTTATTTCTGGTGAATGGAAGAGACACGAGAAACTGATCTGAGGTCTGTGGAGGGGCAACATTCCTCCTGAGCAGCAGCAAGAACAGCACCCGGATCAGCTGTAAGACGTGGAGCAGAGACTTCTATACAACCAGAGGACTCGCCCCCTGGTGGGGAGGAGAGAGAATGCAGCTTCAACCACAAAAACGAGGAGACGAAGAGGGAGCAGACATCAACCCAAACCTCTCGGTGCTCCTCCTCCTCCTCCTCCTCCTCCTCCTCCTCCTCCTCCTCCTCCTCCTCCTCCGTCTGACTCCTCCTCTTTATAAATAGACCCCGACCAAGTTTGGCCCTCCAGCCGGCGACCACACGGCCGGCCGACGAGACGACCCGACAGGTGTGTGGCGACGCCACGCTGTGCCAGCCAATGCCGAGGGGCTGGCGGGGGAGAGGGGGGGCGGGGGGCTTCGGCGCTTTGATGCCGGAGCCTTCCTATAAGTGATGGTGTTGACTATCATTTATAGGAAGGCTCCGGCATCAAAGCGTGGAACCCGAGCCCGGCGGTAACGGGAGACGGCGCGGCCGCCGGCCGCCGGCGCCGCTCCACCTGGACACGCCCACCGGCCTCTGACCACGTGTGTGTGGAGCAACGGCACTTTAATAACGCCGTGCTGGAGGATTTCTCTTCTTTCTTTGGGTGGAGGTGGGTGGTGTTGGGGGGGGGCGTCACATTGCTGCCATTACAACGAGAGGGAAAACATGATGGAGATGGGTGTGTCTGACGCTCTTCGTTACGCATGCACGGACCCAAGTATTCCACTTCAGCGACACCCCCCCCCCCCCCCACCCCACCCTCTCACACACACACACACACACACACACACACACACCACCCCCTCACCTCCCCAGGGGGTCAGAAGGGAAGTCTGCGATTCCAAGAGTGAGGCCGAGAATGCCTCGCCTGAATCTGCTGGCGTGCCGACCGGCATCACTGGCATGCCGCTGCTTTTAGGCGTGTGTGTGTGTGTGTGTGTGTGTGTGTGTGTGTGTGTGTGTGTGTGCAACAGCTGAACTCGTCGTGTGTGTTGCAGCCCCCCCACCCTCTCACTTCTCCATCCCAAAACACACAGTGAGTGTAGATAATTGTCCAGCTCTGCTCAGTACTCTCGTCCAAGTAATAACAGTAAAGTCGAATATGAGCAGAACGTACGTTTATAAGTCGTAACAACGAGACGTCGGTGGCGGTGACTCCTAACGAGGGAAACGCTCGTAAACGTTTTACTGCGCCGCGTGAGCGCTCGCCTCCCGGGGCGGGCTGCACAGAGCCGGTTTGTGTTGGAGCGACGGCGCTGAGCGGCTGGCTCCGCCCCCTTTGTGTTTATTAACTCTTCGGCTATCTTTCTGTCGAGTTGTTGTTTCCCCCCCAACGTAGACGTGGGCGATGACGTCGTGCTCTGGCGTCGACCTCGTGCTCTGGCGATGACGTCGTCGCCGCCGCTCGAGGAGACGCGACGCCCCGCGATGAGAGCGAGACGTTCAGGGACCTCCACCGATTGGCTCTCGCTCCGCGGCCGTCAGCCTCATTAAAGATGTAATAAATAGACGAGGAGAGGCTTCTCCTGCTCCACTCGGCTCAGATTATTCAACCGAAGTCTAACTCAGCTGTCTGACTAACTAACTCACTAACTCACTAACTAATTAACGAACCAATTAACAAACTCATTAACTAATTAACTAACTAACTAACCGACTAACTGGGACTCTCATTTTTTAACCACTTGTGATTGACGGTTCAGATTTTAAATGTAGCTCCTTACGGATGATGTCACCGTTTCCATAGCAACAGTTATTGATTCTTTAATTCTTTAATCGTTTCATTCTGTGACAAAAAAACAAACATTCTTTGACCTCTGAGTGACATCACATGACCTCTGAGTGACATCACATGACCTCTATGTGACATCACATGACCTCTGAGTGACATCACATGACCTCTATGTGACATCACATGACCTCTATGTGACATCACATGACCTCTATGTGACATCACATGACCTCTTTGTGACATCACATGACCTCTTTGTGACATCACCTCTATGTGACATCACATGACCTCTATGTGACATCACATGACCTCTTTGTGACATCACCTCTATGTGATGTCACAAAGCACAGAACCGCCTTCCTTCATTCCTTCCTTCCTCCAATACACAACAATTATCTTTATTGAGACGGTGTTTCAAAGTTCATCTCGCCTGTCGTATTTCCACCTGTGATGTCACGTCTGATATTCATTATGCGTTTAGCTCCTCCCCTTTTCAATGGAAAAATATGATGGATGGAGCGGACATGTTTCTGAAAAGATAAAATCAGTTTTTCAGACTTTCATCTTATTGTTGCTTTGAGGGCTAAACACTGTGTGTGTCTGTGTGTGTGTGCTCACTGAAACCTCATGGCCACACAGCGGGCCCCTCCCCGGTCCATTCGTCTCGGCTTCAGCATCAATACGTCCCGTCCGTCATCTTGTAGTCGTTAGCGTGGCGCATGTCGTGTGAACGTTGATGCGCCGCGTGAGTTTAGCTTTGGATGTGAAATAAAATGACAAAAGTAATAAACCTTTGACAAATGGGAACAAAACACGAACATGTGAGCGGCTCCGGGTCCATTCCCCTGGATCTGTGACCGATCATACTGAGGACCAGGGGGCGGGGCCTCAAACCCCCACATGGAGACACGTGTGTGTGTGTGTGTGTGTGTATATATATATATGTATATGTGTAACCGATCCCACTGAAACTACTGAGATTCATATGAGGCTCCACTCGGCCTCCCTCAAATCCTTCAGATCCTTTATATGTAGAGATGTGTGTGTGTATGTGTGTGTGTGTGTATATGTGTATGTGTATCTGTATGTATGTGTATCTGTATGTATGTGTATATGTGTGTGTATATGTGTATGTGTGTATATACAGTATGTGTATCTGTATGTATGTGTGTGTATACGTGTATGTGTGTATGTGTATGTGTGTGTATATACAGTATGTGTATCTGTATGTATGTGTATCTGTATGTACGTGTATGTGTATGTGTATGTGTGTACGTGTATATATGTGTGTGTATATGTGTATCTGTATGTATGTGTGGGATTGTTTGTATATATGTATTTATGTACGTGTGTATATGTATTTACGTATATGTATGTGTGTACATCTGTATTTGTCTCTGTATGTGTGTGTATATGTGTGTACATGTTTGTGTCTATCTTTCACTTGTATGTGTTTTGCTTTGTTGTTTTTCAATGTTCTGTCTGCTTCTGGTCAGGACATTTAGAGACATGTTAAAAGTCCAGTTCCTTGTACACACACACACACACACACACACACACACACACACACACACACACACACAAACGTGGCCAAATGTGCTGAAAAGCCTTCACAACACTGAACAGGGATGTTACTCTTAATGTTCTCCGTGTGTTTTAAACTCTTTTCTGTAGCGACGGCACAACAATCACATCTCCTGGTTTCCTCTCTGACAGACGAGATGCTTGTCGAGAGCTGCTAGTAGATAGCTGCTAGTAGAGAGATGCTAGTAGAGAGCTGCTAGTAGATAGCTGCTAGTAGAGAGATGCTAGTAGAGAGATGCTAGTAGAGAGATGCTAGTAGAGAGATACTAGTAGAGAGCTGCTAGTAGAGAGATGCTAGTAGAGAGCTGCTAGTAGATAGCTGCTAGTAGAGAGATGCTAGTAGAGAGATGCTAGTAGAGAGATGCTAGTAGAGAGCTGCTAGTAGAGAGCTGCTAGTAGAGAGATGCTAGTAGAGAGATGCTAGTAGAGAGATGCTAGTGGAGAGATGCTAGTAGAGGCTGCTGGTGGAGATGCTAGTGAGAGCTGCTAGTAGATGGCTGCTGGTGGAGAGATGCTAGTAGAGAGATGCTGGTGGAGAGATGCTGGTGGAGATGCTAGTGGGGCTGCTGGTAGAGAGATGCTGGTGGAGGCTGCTAGTAGATNGCTGCTAGTAGAGAGATGCTAGTAGAGAGATGCTAGTAGAGAGATGCTAGTAGAGAGCTGTTAGTAGAGAGATGCTAGTAGAGAGCTGCTAGTAGAGAGATGCTAGTCGAGAGCTGCTAGTAGAGAGATGCTAGTAGAGAGATGCTAGTCGAGAGCTGCTAGTAGAGAGATGCTAGTAGAGAGATGCTAGTAGAGAGCTGTTAGTAGATAGCTGCTAGTAGAGAGATGCTAGTAGAGAGATGCTAGTAGAAAGATGCTAGTAGAGAGATGCTAGTAGAGAGATGCTAGTAGAGAGCTGCTAGTAGAGAGATGCTAGTCGAGAGATGCTAGTCGAGAGCTGCTAGTCGAGAGATGCTAGTAGAGAGATGCTAGTAGAGAGCTAATAGTTCTAACATTGCAGGCGATTTATGGATTTATTGTTGTTAATTGGCGCATTAGATGCCCGTCGAGCTCCTTTTGTCTCAGATCTCAGAGTATAAATGGTAAAATAAAGTCCAGGTCCGTCCCGTCTGATCAGAAGCAGACAGGAATTCATTCGGCCTGCAGGGACGCTCTGGGTTCCCGTGGCGACGGTTCCCAAGGCTCGGGGTCGTGACCTCCGTGACCTTTGACCTCTGACCTGAACGGCCTTCCCCCCTGGTCGGAGACTGTGAGGACGCGGTGTGTCTAGTGCTGCCAGGCGGGAAGAGGAGGAGAAGAAGAAGAAGAAGAAGAAGAAGAAGAAGAAGAAGAAGAAGAAGAAGAAGAAGAAGAAGAAGAAGAAGAAGAAGAAGAAGAAGAAGAAGAAGAAGAAGAAGAAGAAGAAGAAGAAGAAGAAGAAGAAGAAGAAGAAGAAGAAGAAGAAGAAGAAGAAGAAGAAGAAGAAGAAGAAGAAGAAGAAGAAGAAGAAGAAGAAGAAGAAGAAGAAGAAGAAGCACATAAAACTCTTTTTAACGATGAGACATTTTTTTTATCGCCGCAGAGACAAAAAAACGTCAAGTCGGGTTTGTTTCCCTCGAGGGCAGAAATCCGTTCAAGTGACACGGAGAGTCGTCAATTACTGGAGTTATGGAGAAGCACATGTTGTCCTCCATCACAACATCTCAACACAGACGACACGACCCCCCCCACACACACACACACACACACGAGTGAAGCCAAAACGTCTCTATTGACCACACGGTGGCTGACTGAGTCACGTCATGAGCCCCGCCCCCTTCTTGTTAGGGGGCGGGGCTCAACTTAAAAAGTACCAACAAATACATTCAGAAGAAGAAGAAGAAGAAGAAGAAGAAGAAGAAGAAGAAGAAGAAGAAGAAGAAGAAGAAGAAGAAGAAGAAGAAGAAGAAGAAGAAGAAGAAGAAGAAGAAGAACCATTTAGCGGGATTCTTTAATTGGAAGCGGCTTTTGTTTCATCTCACAAAGCTCCCACTGTGCTCCATTCATCCCCTCATCCTCTCATCCCCTCATCCTCCCGTCCCCTCATCCTCTCCTCCTCTTGTTCTCTCGTCCCCTCATCCTCCCGTCCCCTCATCCTCTCGTCCCCTCATCCCCTCATCCTCTCCTCCTCTCTTCCCTTCATCATCTCATCCTCTCATCCTCTCATCCTCTCATCCTCTCATCCGGCCTCTTGCTGCTCCAGGCCGCCCCATATAGCCGGAGGT
Source organism: Liparis tanakae (assembly GCA_036178185.1). Lineage (NCBI taxonomy): Eukaryota > Metazoa > Chordata > Actinopteri > Perciformes > Liparidae > Liparis > Liparis tanakae. The sequence continues at coordinate 23,666,929 of CM070102.1, forward strand.
CAGTGGCTCATAGCCCAATAATGTGTGGATTGTTGTGGTGGTTGTGGTGGTGGTGGTGGTGGTGGGGGGGGGGGCTCCGATACAAACGGGTTCTTTGTGACGAGGATGAAGGGAGGAGGAGACTCGTATTTAAGGGCCTAGGAGACGAGTCCATGTGTCCTTTCAAACCTGAACTGATTGTTATCTTCCTCATTAGCGAGTTGATGTGTGTGTGTGTGTCTGTGTCTGTGTATGTGTGTGTGTGTGTGTGTCTGTGTCTGTGTATGTGTGTGTGTGTGTGTGTGTGTGTGTCTGTGTCTGTGTGTGTGTGTGTGTGTGTGTGTGTGTCTGTGTCTGTGTATGTGTGTGTGTGTGTGTCTGTGTCTGTGTGTGTGTGTGTGTGTGTGTGTGTGTGTGTGTGTGTGTGTGTGTGTGTGTGTGTGTGTGTGTGTGTGTGTGTGAATGCCCACTACCCTTTGCTCTCCTTTTAGAGTAAAAGGCCTATTCCTGTAACTTTGGACACACGAGTGGTGCACAGACACACACACACACACACACACACACACACACACACACACACACATAGTACGTGAAACCCCCCCGACGCCTCTCCAAATATCCGATATCCGATAATCTTCCCTCACGTGTGATTCTTCTCCTCGGGACCTGAACCCGACTCACGCGTTACCCAACGACTGAATCCCGTTCCTCAGGTTCGTCACGTAAGGACTCCTCCGGGGGGTCAGGAGGTACGCTCACCTCCCTCTCTCCCTCTCTCTCTCTCTCTCTCCCTCTCCCTCTCTCTCTCCCTGCTTGTGAAACAGAGCTGGAATTCTTCTCTAAATTAGTCGCATTTTTGAGGTTGTTGGTTCTTCTGGCCGCGATGTGTACGGGACTCGAGGGTGAATCTGAGGTCAAAGGTCAACTGAACCTCACGAAAAGGGAGAAAAAAATCTAAAACTTGAGATCTATTTATGAACCTAAAAATGTATTTTACGATATTTTCCTCAACCAAAGTACTTTATAAACTTTTCCTAAACCTAACAGTTACTTTTGCAATCTTTATTTTTTTTTTATGCATTCTTCCTGGTTGAAAAGTGAACTTTGAAGCATTTTATTGAATTTATATTTCAGAAATTCGGAGTAAATTCAAGTTAAATACCGACTTGGATTCCCCTCTGCAGAAACACATACGGGGGGGGGGGGGTCCACTGGTAACACTAGTCCTGAGTGAAAGGCTTCAGTGTTATTTATATTTCGGGCCACGTCGGGCTAATTGCGGCCGCTATGCGGAGCGCTCAGCGCGGCGGCCGTGTCTCGCGGCGGTCGGGACCTCAGGCGGGGGGGGGGGGGGGGGGCTCAGAGCCAGAGGAGATGTTTACTCTGAAGAACAGGAGAGGAACTGAGAGCAGCAGAAGAACCCACGGTATTCAGCACAACCCTCAGGGGGGGGGGGCGAACACACATATTGGGAAATTGTAGAGCAAGGCATTGTGGGAGGAGACGTGTTGGCCGACTCCATGCAGCGTAAACAAAACTCCTCCAGAACACGGCTCTGCATGCCAGATCCAAACCTACAGCCATTGTTTCACATTCTGGGGAGAAAATATCTGTATAAATATATATTTTAAGAGGAGTTACCAAACACAACAACATCACAGTTATCATGAGAATACAGTACACCATCAACTGCATAGCACTGAAAATACAAATATTATTAATTATTAATTACATATACAAAACTCCTCTGGTTGTATAGAAGTCTATGCTTCATGTGTTACAGCTTCATCTCTCTCCTGACCACCAGGGGGCGACTCCTCTGGTTGTATAGAAGTCTATTCTTCATATGTTAAAGCTTCATCTTTCTCCTGACCACCATGGGGCTCCTCTGGTTGTATAGAAGTCTATGCTCCGTCGGCTCGTAAACGTTAAATAAACGAGCAAAAAACTCTCAACGAGTTTTCAAAAAAGAAACTCCAAACATTCCAAGACGATGGAGCCAAAAACACGAGCTGCTCCTCCGATGGCGGTAATGATATAATAAAGTACTGCGGCCAAGATTAACCGGCAGCAGGTGGTCCTCTCGTTGAGGGGAGTGTGTGTGTGTGTGTGGGGGGGGGGGGGGGGGGGTTGATTACGAAACTGCTAATTCAAGACCTTTGGCGGCGTCGCCTTAATTTAAATGGGTCACGGTGGAAAATACCTGCAACATAATCTTTTTTTGGAACTCATTTTGAAAAATGTGTGTGTGTGTGTGTATGTGTGTGTGTGTGTAGTAAGAGAGCAACCTTATATCAGGAAACACACACACACCGATGATGGACTTTCCATGTCCCGGTGAGCTTCTCCAAAAGTCGTCCCCCTTCAACACATATCTCAAGATGGTGGAAAGAATGTGGCAAACGTTTGGCCTCAATGAACACACTCACACACACACACACACACACACACACACAAACACACACATACACACACACACACACACACACACATAAATACAGATTTGGGTCCCGGTGGAGGACAAAGCCAGTGAGCCCGGTCTGACAGAAGAGCTCCTGAGTGCACTACACTCCCAGAGCAGTCATCAATGCAGGTATAATATATGAGGAGGAGGAGGAGGAGGAGGAGGAGGAGGAGGAGGAGGAGGAAGAGGAGGAGGAGGAGGAGAATCTGGGACCAGAGGAGCAGCTGGTGATTCAGCAGCAGCCTGGAGGGAAGAAATCCATAGAAGAAAATACTTTTATTAAATGAATAATTAGTGAAAAAATACACACATACATACACACTTACATACACACACATACACACACACACTATGTCACCAACATAATTTAGTTTTCAATTTGAGGGCATTAATATGTCAGCAAACAAATATTATCTCTCTCTCACACTCTTAGCGTTGTTAGCATGGTTAGCTTAGCCGCCGCCATGTTGAGAGCTGTGTGGACTCAATCGACTTGCTGTATGTTTTTTTTATTTAGAGCCTTAAATTGGAACATTTAAATGATCGGAGGGCTGGAAGCAAAGCACTGAAAAACAATGACGTAAGTCATGTGACGTTCGCCCTCATGCTGGAGAGTGATGGATGTGTGTGTGTGTGTGAGTATGTGTGTATGTGTGTGTGTGTGTGTGTGTGTGTGTGTTGTACTGCAGCCCATTTCAAGTCATAATCTTGGTGATACTCTCCTCTCTCCACCCAGAATGGCATCACCACATAAAATGTCTCCAGTCAAGCTCTCAAAACACACACACACACACACACACACACACACTCACACACCTACGCACCCCCACACACACACACACACAGACTGTGTTTTGGGAATTGCACATGAGTCGGTAACGTTCTGGCCCCTCTCACCTGCCCTCCGGTTCCCCGTGTCTTTCCTTCTTTTATTCTTTCCTTCTTTCCTCCTTCCCTTCTTTCTCTGCTTTTCGTTCTTTTGGGACGAGCCCAAGTTACGGATCACGTAACTTTAGAGTTGTGTCAAAGAAAGTCGGGTTAAAAGTTTGGATGTATCAAATAGTTTAATGTCTTTGCAAAACAGAAAAAAAACAGAAAAACGCAGCAATTCTCTTTTTAAAGGTTTATTAACAACGTTTTCAAAGCTGTTTCTACCATTTCATTGCTTTTACTTTTATATATACAGATATTTATTTGTAAGACTTCTATACAACCAGAGGAGTCGCCCCCTGGTGGTCAGGACAGAGAATGCAGCTTCAACACATGAAGCATAGACTTCTATACAACCAGAGTAGTCGCCCCCTGGTGGTCAGAAGAGAGAAGGCACTGTTAACACATGAAGTGTAGACTTCTATACAACCAGAGGAGTCGCCCCCTGGTGGTCAGGAGAGAGAATGCAGCTTTAACACATGAAATATAGACTTCTATACAACCAGAGGAGTCGCCCCCTGGTGGTCAGGAAAGAGACTGCAGCTTTAACACATGACGCGTAGACTTCTATACAACCAGACCTCTCGTGACCGCGTGGTGTGTGTGTGCCCGGCCTCGGCGCTCCAGCCGCTCTGTGAGTGCTCTCCCTTCAGGAAGTTCCCACTGCTCCGGCTATCAGGGCGGAAAATTAGTGTTTGTCACCCCACCGTCTGTCTCTCTCTAATGCACACACACACACACACACACACACACACACACACACACACACACACACAGAGCATGCCTCATTGCCTCTTCCTCTTGTTCCCAGGCCATCGGGGGGGAAGCGGTTCCTTTGAGCTTCCCGTTGTTCTCGTCGTAGTTTTTAGGAAGTCGGCTGGAATACACAAACGACCGCCTGGGAACGTCGTCCTCGTATCTCGTCGTTTTGGTTTGTCAAAAACACGAAGGACGTTAAAACTGAAAATCAAGCTTTGAATAAAAATTCAGATGTGAGAATACAAAAGAGAATAAATCTCTTTTTAAGAGATTACAACATTCAACACAATGAACTTTCACACGTTTCTCAATGAACATCCGTCTCCACGGGTTACACGAAGAACAATGATCTCTCCTCTATTATTATTATTATTATGTGCTTGCATCATGCACCTCTGTGTGGTACCAGTGAGAGAGAGAGAATTACAGAGCAAGAGAGAGAGAAAGAGAGATGGAGAGAGAGAGAGAGGCACTGCAAGTTCAGCAGGTTTACAGGCTTTTTACTGAGAGGGAAAGAGAGATTTACTGATAGAGAGAGAGAGAGAGAGTTACTGATAGAGTTACTAATAGAAAGAGAGAGAGAGAGATTTACTGATAGAAAGAGAGAGAGAGTTACTGATAGAGTTACTGATAGAAAGAGAGAGAGTTACTGATAGAGTTACTGATAGAAAGAGAGAGAGTTACTGATAGAAAGAGAGAGAGAGTTACTGATAGAGTTACTGATAGAAAGAGAGAGAGAGAGAGTTACTGAGGGAGAGAGAGAGGGAGCTGATGAGTCGTCTGCTTGAGGACTTTTCTGTGGTTCCTGCAGGAGGTGAAAGGTTCTGTGAGGGTGAAGAGGAGGAGAACCACGAGAGACTCTTCATCAGATGCGGAGCGACGAGGTTCAAACTCAGAGTTTTACTTTCAGTCTTTTTTTTAAGTCTTTTGACAACAAGGTTTCCCCCAGCTGGACTAAACCATCTCTCCCACGGGGGTCCTCAAACAACATGTGCTCACTGATCAGCGGCCCCCTGCAGGCCGGGGGAGGTCATGGGAGACTGAGAACGGGACTCACACATCGTCATGTCATCGTCTTCATCTTCATCATCATCTTCATCCAGCCCCAAACAAACCACGAGTTTACAATCAAATAATCACGACCTCAACAATCAAACATCTTGAAGCTCGACCCGAGACTGAAACACTGAATTATCAGATTGAGTCTCGAGGGAAACAAATCTTCTTGTTGGTTTACGATCGTTTTCTTTGGTCTCAGAGAAGAATTCTGGGATGTTGAAACAAACACAGGACTTTCACCCAGGAGACCGGAGCGCCCGCCTCCTCCTGTAACTCGTTAATGAATGGGTTTTACTCTCAGAGCTAAGTGAGAAACGTTGAACTGGTTATGAAAGAACGACCGTCTACATCGTGGTTCTCCTCCTGGTCCTCTTGGGAGGCAACACCAGAACCCTGGAGACCCACAATGCATTGCTGGAGACCCACAATGCATCGCTGGAGACCCAGGATGCATTGCTGAAGACCCAGGATGCATTGCTGGAAATGCGGACCAGAACCAGCACCGTCAGACCCCGGTCTATGAGTCGTTTCCTAAAGGGAAGGAAACCAATCTTCTTGTTGGTTTACGATCGTTTAATTTTTTTTGGATAAGAAGTCCGGGATGTTGAAACAAACACGGGACTTTCACCCAGGAGACCTGAGTTCCTGTCCCGCGTTAAAAGAAGAAACTCATCATTAATCTAAATTTAGCGAGAAACTTTTGACCAGACTCCAAGAGACCCACAATGCATTGCTGGAGACCCACAATGCATTGCTGGACAGGGGAACCAGAACCAGGGCCGTCAGACCCGGTCCAGGAGAAGAGGAGAGGCTTCCTGACGTCAGGGGGAACAAATCTTCTCGTGGTTTACGATCGTTTTTGAAATCTTCGAGAACAATTCTGCGATGTTGAAACAAACTCGGGACTTTCACCCAGGAGACCCGAGTAAACAACACTGACCTCATCAAGAATCCACATTCTAGTGAGAAACTTTTGACGACCTTCTACATCGTTATTCCCCTCTTGGGAGTCGACAGCACGCTGCTGGAGACCCACAATGCATTGCTGGAGACCCACAATGCATTGCTGGAGACCCACAATGCATTGCTGGAGACCCACAATGCGTTGCTGGAACCGCTGGATCGGAGAACCAGAACCCGGCTAGTAGAATGAGAGTTTTTCTGAATCAGATTCTCGTCGTAACTTTTAAACTAAACGTTATTTCAAGACGTGTCAACAAACCTAAACCAGCATTGTTGTTGCTGCCTATTGTTCTTTGTTGTTGTTTACATTTTTTCCCCGAGACGAACCTCGCCGCCCCCCCGACAGACTCTTCACCCGGACCGACCGAACCCCACAGAGTTAGTGGATGTAATGAGACTGACCGCGGGCCGGCGGTCCGAGGGTTTTGAGGCGCCCCCCGAGGAAAGGAAAACACTCCCGTGTTTCTTTCTCAACATGACCCCCCCCCCCCTGTCAGACCCCAGCAGAGGCACTAAATTTGATTTACCCCCCCACATCGACCAAAGTGACGGATTAGAAGCTGGAGCCCGGCGCTCAGGTTTCTCTCCCGGCCTCCAGGGTGAAATACGCTCCTTATTATTAATTCCCTGCAGACTTCCCGTGTTGACTCGTTTTATTGGTGGTTTTTTTGTAGCCGGTGGGAAAATGTTTAAATAGTTGTAATATTAACGGAGTGTTTTTTTTTTTGTACATAGGTCGTCATTACTCCTGGGCGTGTACGGCCCAGAGGGTTTAAATAATCATCGTAATGTTTTATGCTTAGTGTTACTGGGATTGACCACTGGCACCTGAACACACCACTGGAGCAATAAGCCCCGCCCACTGGTTTATTCTGAGGTAAGAGGCCCAGGAAGACAGAACACTGTGAACATGCCATGGACACCCTACCAGCTATAGATGTTTATTTATACACATCCACTGTTATTATTTACTACGTAAATTCTCTCCTATACAATTATAAGAAAGAGAGAACATTATTATCAATTATTATTATATATATATATGCACACATATATATATATATATATATATATATATTATAAAATGAGGAGAGAATATATAAATATATATATATATACGTATATATATTAAAAAGAAAATAGACACATATATATGTATATAATGAGAGACTATATATAAATAATATATATATAAAATAAGGAGAAAATACATACATATATATATAATAATTATATATTCTTATTATTAAGACTATATATAAAAATAAAAAGAGAATATCTATAATAAGGAGAGATATACATAATAAGAATAAGAAAAGAATATATATAAGGAGAATATATATATAAGTAAATATATATATATATATATAATAAGGAGAGAATATATGTATATTTAAAATGTGTTTTTTTATATATATATATATATATATATATATATATATATATATATATATATATATATAAATAATAAGATCATTTAGGTTGTAAATGAACACAGTGAGTTCATCGAGTTGTGGTTTTACGTGTGTGAGATCTTCATCGCTCTGTCAGGTGAACCACTGAGTGTGTTGATTAAACACTTGTGCTAACTTATAAACACACACACACACACAAAGCACGTTACCCAGATGTTGTGTTTCATTTCTCCGACTGCCCTTATTGCTCTCTCTCTCTCTCTCTCTCTCTCTCTCTCTCTCTCTCCTCTCTCTCTCTCTCTCTCTCTCTCTCCCCTCTCTCTCTCCCGTCTGGCCACAGAACGGGGAACATTATCTGAAGATGTTTGTATCAGAACAAACGAGCTCCACGTGGCATCTGGATCCAATCTGAATCAAACTGTGTTTGTTGGCGCGCCGAGAGGGAATCAACCCGCCGGGCTGATCGATTATTAATAGACTCGCTCATCTGGGCTCATCTGGGCTCATCTGGTCCCAACAGGGCCCAGCAGGAACCAGAGCCCAGCAGGAACCAGCAGGGCCCACATGAGCCCAGCAGGGCTGTTTCAGAATTGTTATGGACCGAGGAATAAAGTTGGCTCAGCGGCCGAGAACACAGACAAATAAATAACAGCAAATAATAAGTTCTCACGCAATACATCAGCACCATCACCCCCCCCCCCTCACCCCCCACCCCCCCACCCCTCAAACTCACTCTTGATGCAGTAATGAAGGCTCCCCTAATCCAACACAGATTGAGCAACGTGACATTTTTAATAACTTGTATTTGTGTGTGTGTGTGTGTGTGTGTGTGTGTGTGTGTGTGTGTGCGTGGTTGGTCTAACTTCCCTCTATCTTGACCCTAAATGTTATTTAATTCAAAACATTCAAACGTTATCATTTCAGGGCGCAAATATGGATCCAATGAAACCCGACGCTTCAATCCCAAAGGTAGGACCATCAGCGGTGTGTCACACACACACACACACTCACTCACACACACACACACACACACACACTCACACGCACACACAGCCGCTCGGCTCTCGGCCCTCTTGTTGCCGTTTGTGCAGCCAATCAGACGGAGGCTTGATCCTCGTGACGGGTCTCCTCTGATTGGCTCCCTGACCGACTGAGATGATGCAACCAGCAGCGCTCCACAGGGGGTCCCTCACCCAGGGGTTACACAACGGGATCTGTTGGTTCATTTGTTTTAATCTCCATCGGCAAAACATGATGAGTCATGTTTTACTTTATCAGCTGTAATCATTGGGGGGGGGGGGATTAAAGGAGTAAAGGGGAGGGTGACGAAACATTAAGACAAATGAAATGAGGAAGAGAGGGAGTGATCGTGAGGTGAAGGACAAGACAGATTCCCAGGAAATGAAGATAGTGAAGAGAAGAGGGGGGGAGGAAGAGGAGGAAGAGGAGGAAGAGGAGGAATCTAAACCACATGCTGGCTGAGGCTCCGTATTGTTCCCAACTCAAAGCAGCTGTCCGCTCTCGGCTTCTCCATCAAAATAAACATTTCTCTCGACGGTCACGAGCGACCCCGGCCTGCTGGTGGTTAGACGAGCCTCACACACACACACACACACACAGACACACACACACACACACACACACACACCTAGACACACCTGAAGGAATACATGCGTCCACACCCCCGTGCCCGTAGCCGCGTGTTTCCCCCTCGCCGTCGCCTCCTGGCTCGCGGTCAGAGCGCCGTGGCTCCGTGATGAATCACACGTTTGGGTTTGTTGGCGTCTTTAAATCTTCGCCGATGAACCCCGAAGAACAAACCTTGTGGTTTCTTTTATGAATGTGAGGAACGCCATATGAAATAAAAGTCCTCACACGCATGAAGCCGCAGCGTGAGGCTGACGTACCGTTGGAGGCTCAGGATTTACTCCTCTACGGGACACGTGTTCATTTGATGCTTTGTTATTATGGGATTATTGATTGATTGATGAAGACCGGCAGCGTTAGTATGAGATGAGAGGTTGATCCCCAAAAACATGCTGACAGGGAGGGAAGGAGAAATATCACATATGTATGTATTTTGCATGTTTAATATATTATATAATATATAATTATAATATATATATATATATATATAATATAATAAATTATAATATAATAAATATAATAATATGAATATATATATATATTCATATTATTACATATTATGTATATATATATATATATATATATATATATTAATATGTATCAATAGTAATATATATAACTATTAATATATATATATATATATATATATATATATATATATATATATTAATAGTAATATATCACTATATTTATTATATATACTGTATATATACATATATTGATGTATATATATATTAATAGTGATATATTAATAGTAATATATATATAAATGTATATATATATATATATTAAATATATTTATATTATATATATATATTTATGCATATGTATATAAATATATATATATATATATATATATATATATATATATATATATATATATATATATATATGTTAATTGTGTCAGTTTTATGTTCATTTCTTTTTTTAGATATTTCATTCTGGACCGACAGACTAACAATTAAATATATAATTAAAGTATATAATATTTAAATATCATCTCAATAAATGACTGTCGCCTGGTGCATTATCGCTCTTCCTCATTACACCCGCAAAATACTACTAATATAAAACCAAGATAAATGGAGGCGCCCAGCAGAGTGAGGGGAGCGCGTAGGAGGACGAGAGGAAGTGCAGAGGAAGGGAGCGACTTTTCCCTCGCCAGCTCCGTGTTTCTCTTTGGGTCTATTGTCTCCGTCCATATGTTTCCTCCCGCCAGCGCAGCCCTGTGAGGTTATACGACCGTCACCGGGGCGACCTCCGTCACCGGGGCGACCTCCGCCGGCGGGCGAGGCCACGCCGAGGGGGCCGAGCGGCGTCCTCCTTCCTCCTCGCGCTTTGTCCCGTTTCAGCGTTTCTGAGACGAAGATGGATCGGAAAAAAAAGAAGCGCCGCGTGTTGGTTTCTACGGCCGCATACATCCCCCAGAAGCCTTTGCAGCGGCCAAGAACAACAGCACAAGGTTTAGAGCTGGAAGAACCATAACCTGCTGCCTCAGGACCTGTGTGTGTGTGTGTGTGTGTGTGTGTGTGTGTGTGTGTGTGTGTGTGTGTGTGTCGTATCAATAACGCCTTAGCAACGGAAAGATAGCGACGCCGTCGTAGCGACGAGACCAACATCTTCGTGGATTTACTCGCTTTCCGAGCCGGGCCTCAAGTGGCCGTGTGAGGAACTGCAGTCGCAGTGACCTCATGACCTCATGACCTCATGACCTCATGACCTCATGACCTCATGGACCCAGACTTCTACACCGCTGAGCGTCAAATAACCGACGCTATAATAAACGGTGTTTGTGTTTGTGAGACTCTGAGACTTCAAAGTGGACTCTGATGTCCTGAGAGCTTCAGACGGCGTGCCGACACAGCGCATCTGAGGCCCGGGGGGGGTCTCCATTGATGCTCCACAACCCGCTGACTGTCCTCTCAGGTCGCTCTTCCTGTTGTAAAAACTCAGGATGCAGAGTTCACCAGCAGGTCTTCTCTTCTCTCCTCTTCTCTTCTCTCCTCTTCTCTCCTCTTCTCTTCTCTCTCCTCTTCTCTCTCCTCTTCTCTTCTCTCCTCTTCTCTCTCTCCTCTTCTCTCTCTCCTCTTCTTTCTCCTCTTCTCTCTTCTCTCCTCTTCTCTCCTCTTCTCTCCTCTTCTCTCCTCTTCTTCTCTTCTCTCCTCTTCTCTCCTCTTCTCTTCTCTTCTCTCCTCTTCTCTTCTCTTCTCTTCTCTCCTCTTCTCTTCTCTTCTCTCCTCTTCTCTTCTTCTTTTCCGATGCAGAAGACGGTTCCATCCCGTCTTCAGGACCTCCTGCAGGTATCGGGGGGGAAGCCTCCTGTCGGCTTCCTGCTGGACTTCAAAGGCCACGCGAAGAATTACCTCCACAAAAACTACAGCTGGAGAAGTGGAGCTGTATTCCCTCTCTCTCTCTCTCTCTCTCTCTCTCTCCCCCCCTGTCCTCTCTGTGGTGCAACAACAACAATGTACATTTTAAAAGTGACTTTTTAGGAGTTTTAAACCGACACAATTCCAGATTCCAAGTCATGACGGGAGAGTCTTGCACCACCCTGCACACACACACACACACACACACACGCACACACACTCACACTCTCACACACACACACCTCCTTATCTCCTGCAGCACATAGCGAGGCGGTTGCGTCTAACGGCCCTCAGAGTGAACCGGAGTGTGAGCCTCCCTCAGAGGGCCGGTGTGAGGCTCCGAGTGATAAAACACTCGTCAGGGTGATCTCACGTGTTGTTCTTTAGTCCGTTTGCACACACACACACACACACACACACACACACACACACACACACACACACACACACACACATACACACACACATGTCTTGGGTCTCAGAGGCCGGTCCCAGAGGGGTCTGGTAATGTGAGCACACCTGTGTGCTGCTCCACTCCTCTACCTCCTCATCTGTTTTTTACAGCCCTGTTGCTTCTCTTTTTTTCTCTCATCCCCCTCTTTCCATCACTCCAGTTTTGGTGAGATGATCTTTCCTCCCATCTTTCCTTGCTCTTCTTTTGAAAGCGTGAAGAAGGAGACGAGTGAAAGAGATGCATGAAAACTTTTGCATCAATTAATAAAAACAGATACATCTGCACATGAAGCAGAGACTTCTATACAACCAGAGGAGCCCCCTGGTGGTCAGTGGAGAGAATGCAGCTGTAACACATGAAGCATAGACTTCACTTTTCTGTTTTGCAGGTTCTTTAAATCGAGAAATATCCACACGTCTACTTATAAATACCACACACACACACGCACACACACACACACACACACACACACACACACACAGACACACACACCTGTTTCATAGATGATTTTTATGGAGGGCACTTGTTTTGGAAGACGAGGGGAGAAACGCTTTCATATGTCGAGGAGAGAGTGTGAATCCTGATGTATCCGTTCTGAGTGGGATTTGTTATATCGAGTGTGTGTGTGTGTGTGTGTGTATGTGTGTGTGTGTGTGTCTGTGTGTGTGTGCGTCTGTGTGTGTGTTTAACCCCCGCCGTCTTGCACAGTTCACATCTGCTGTTCATTTGCTTGCAGCTCATCTCCCATGTATCCCTCCACTGGGTCCACACACACACACACACACACACACACACACACACACACACACACACACAGCGGTAACACGACGCCGTGATGTCATGTTGCCTCGAGCAGAACCTATAAACACGAGTCGGGTCCGGGGTCAGGAGGAGGGCGGAGCCGGACCCCCTGGAGGGGGTCAGGATCACTGGGACCGGACACGGGGTCCAGCCGGGGGTCAAAGGTCACCGGGTCAGTGTGTCGGGACGCTTGTGTCTCGTCATCGGGACGAATTACTGAGAAATGTGATGAACGCTGGAATGAGTCATTAAGAAAGAAATAACATTACGAAAGAATGACGTGGTTAGTTATAATACCCATCGCTATGCGGTTAACGGAAATATAACAACGTACGCAACTTATTGGCTAAGTTTAGGCAACACAACTTATTGGTTATATTTAAGTAACACAACTTATTGGCTAAGTTTAGGCAACACAACGAAGAAGTCACAGAGACACAGAGACTCAGGGTGTCCTTCCTGGTGGAGCATGTTGTAAAATAGATTATTTACAGTTACCTAAACCTAGCGAATAAGTTGAATATAGCCAATAAGTCGTGTTGCCTAAACTTAACCAATAAGTCGTGTTGCCTAAACTTAACCAATAAGTTGTGTACGTTGTTATATTTCCGTTAACCGCATAGCGATGGCTATTATAATATAATTCTTTAGTGATGTTATTACTTTCTTAATTGTAAAATGCAATTTCTACATTTAAAGGTCATCTAGTCAGTTATTGACTGTAGCGTGAGAGTATTTGTCCCGTGTTGTCGCTCCACCGTTCCCGGCCGAGCTCCAACACGGCGTCTCCGTCTCACAGCCTCCATGCCGACGCCTCTACGTGTGACATGTGACGCTCACGCGTCGTCTGTAAGTGAAGCCAGGCGCTCCTCTGATTACACATCTGGAGCTGGTCGAGGTTAAGCCCCGCCTCCCCTCCTGAGCGCCCGGCGCCCGCGTGACGCTACACTCAGGTTCACCGTCAGCGCCGCGACCTCTCGGCCCGACGACGGAGCGCCGCCACGAGCTCTGACGCAACAACTGATGGATGGTAGAGACCTGGGAGTCGGTCCCTCAGCTCGCCGAGCGGAGTTGAGTTACATTTCAATAATACGCAGAGACAAAGGAAGGACAGCCGGGGGAGGGGGGGGGGGGGGGCGCAACACCGCCGTTGCATAAGCTAACATACACACACACGTGAAGATTTGCTTTCTCTATGAGTCACATGACGTGGACTAATCCGCTGCCTGTAACCCGAGACACCCCTCGCTGATCGGGGGGCAAACGGTCCCGGGGGACTCGACCCGGGTCGGTCCATCTCCAGAACCTTTAAAGCCATCGAGAACGCTTTTATGTCGCGTCCGCGCTTCATCGGTTGCCGGACTTTTTGGAAGCTTCGAATTTGCCGATTTCGAAGCTTCGATTTCGATTTCTATGTTGTTGTTTTTTGCAGCCAATGAACGGAAGTTACCGGGTTTGGACTGTGGAGGAGAGACGTAGCAACCTGCCCTAAAGTATTGCCTGCTTCTATACAACCAGAGGAGTCGCCCCCTGGTGGTCAGGAGAGAGAATGCAGTTTTAACACATGAATCATATACTTCTATACAACCAGAGGAGTTTTGTTTGTGTAATTAATGTAACATTTGTGTATTTGTATAATAATATATTAAACTGATATTCCGTGTTGCGGCAACCAGAAGAAACCCAAACCGTGCAGCTTAGAGAGAAAGAAAGAAAGAGAAAGAAAGAGAAAGAAAGACGCTTCAATCGTTCCCAGCTGGGCGAGGAGAGCCAGGAGTTTTCAGCTTGGGGGAGTGTGTCGGTGTGTGTGTCGGTGTGTGTGTCGGTGTGTGTGTGTCGGTGTGTGTGTTGGTGTGTGTGTCGGTGTGTGTGTCGGTGTGTGTGTCGGTGTGTGTGTGTCGGTGTGTGTGTGTGGTGCGGTGTGTGTGTGTCGGTGTGTGTGTGTGTGTGTGTGTGTGTGTGTCGGTGTGTGCGTGTCGGTGTGTGCGTGTCGGTGTGTGTGTGTCGGTGTGTGCGTGTCGGTGTGTGCATGTCGGTGTGTGTGTGTGCGTGTCGGTGTGTGTGTGTGTGTGTGTGTGTGTGTGTGGGGCTTTGATGGACACGACTCCAAACAAATAAAACACAGCAAACCAAAAAGACGATTGGCGTTCCCAGTCTTATTCCCAAAGATGTGATTATTCTGCATATCGTGAGGTGTGTGTGTGTGTGTGTGCGTGAGTGTGTGTGTGTGTGTGAGTGTGTGTGTGTGTCGTCATGTCGGGAACGCCAACTGGAGACGACGTTGACCTCTCAGCCAACAGTGGAGTCACCGGGGAGGAGACGACCGGAACCAAAGATACTTCCACGAACTGGCACATGATGTGGGGGGGGGGGGGGGGGGGGGCTTATCAGCCGATGGTCGTGAGGTAATAACCGCCCGCTGAGCCGCGTCAATCAGAAGAGCGCCTCGCCCCGAAGCCCAGGAGACGCCGCCCTGCGTGTTCACCTTGCTCTGGTTCTGGTGTGACCCGCGATAAGATCCGTCTGAGCCTCACCTCCGACCCCGAAACCAAACCAGGTGCAGCGCTGTGCGAGAGGAGGAGGAGGAGGCGGAGGAGGAGGAGGAGGTTTATGTGTGTGGAGGACCCCTCGCTCCGCGCTGAGTGACGGCTCTGAACTGTTCCTGGTACCGAGGCGCTGACAGAGGGGAGGCTTCACTCTCCTCTCCTCCTCACCCCTCAGACCAGAGGAGACACCGCCGCTGGGTTCTGACCCGCTGGGTTCTGACCCGCTGGCTCAGGGTCTCAGGTGGAGGATCATTACCAGGGGTCGGCGGGTCCTGGTCTCGACCCCCTGAACCGAGGACCCCACCCCGCCTCAAACTGGGGACTCCTGTACAAGAGCAACGTGAAGAAATACAAGAATTGAAAGTGTGTGTGTGTGTGTGTGTGTGTGTGAGTGTGTGAGTGTCTGTGTGTGTGTGTGTGTGAGTGTGTGTGTGTGTGTGTGTGAGTGTGTGTGTGTGTGAGTGTGTGTGTGTGTGTGTTAGGTTTCTAGACAAAGGCTCGTCAAATTACAGTAAATAACATGTAATTATGTCAAAAATTCAAAGCACATTAAAGTAAAGTATATAATGGTTGATTAATGTTTACTAAACCGTGGGAACAGACATATTATGTTAAAGTGTGTGTGTGTGTGTGTGTGTGTATAACCATGCAGCTTAATAATAATACCATAATTCCAGTTTTAAAACTCAGTTTTGGGCATCACGAGCGGAAGAACCGAGCGGATGAGTTTAAAAACCCGGATCCTCAAACAGAAACCACCTGTAGCCCGGACACCGAGTCACCGGCCGAACCATTCAGGAGAATACACACACACACACACACACGCACATACACACACACACACACACACACACACACACACAAGCACACATTCCCCAGGATGATGCATAAACACTTCAATGCACACTGTAACTAACGGATTCCTGGAAACACACCTCCTCCCTCTAACATTTACAAGAGGCCCCCCCCTTGTTAAGGCCTCAGACATCGCAGTAGATAGCTACACACACACACACACACACACACACACACACACACACACATAACAATGAAGGCGCTCACATGTGATACTGAAGAACCTGGAGTTTGTGTTTCTATCGACGCTGCTGCGTGTAGCTTAACTGTGTGAACAAAGAAAATAAAACCCTGGAGAAGGAGTCTTCTGGTTGTGTGTGTGTGTGTGTGTGTGTGTGTGTGTGTGTGTGTCCCTCTTTTTAAACAACACAATGACTAGCAGAACCTGGCACCCGATCCAAAGGAGTGAGCGCGCCGGTGGAGGCTCCTGCTGCTCGGCCATTAGTCCGCCTCGTGTCGGCCAACAATGATCAAAGCCCGGCGGACCGGCGTAGTTATGAGGGCTCGGAACGGGCTTTTGGTCACCGGTTGAGCCTTGTTTGTGTGTGTGTTTGTGTGTGAGTGTGTTGTGTGTCCTTTGTGTGTGTATGTGGATGTGGCCCGGCTGCTGCCGGATGCCGGTTTGTTCTGGGGTTCTTCTGGTGGTCCGGAGGCTTGTGTTGGTGTCGCGTTACCGACTCTCTGATCCATAGCCAGGCACTCGTACAAGAGAGTGTGTGTGTGTGTGTGTGTGTGTGTGTGTGTGTGTGTGTGTGTGTGTGTGTGTGTTTGTGCGCTTTTGAAATGTGTTTAGTTTGGACCGAGGGAAACGCAGCAGACTTCCAGGGAATGGAAGAGTCCTAGTGGGGCGTCTCAAGTAACTGATCTGAGTTCAGTGGGTTGTAGTTAGTCCAAAGGTTTGATTGAGGGGTCGGGGGGGGGGGGGGGGCAAACGACTTCCATGTCCTCTCGTCTCTCCAGCCGATCCTCCAACAACAGAACCCTTCATCTCCACGTGAGCTCCGGACTCCCCAGAGGAGTCGGCTCCAGCTCCTCCATCCTCTTCCCTTCCTCCCCCTCCTCCTCTAGCCCCGCCTCTTTCCTCTCATCTCCCGACATCCGAGCGTATGGAAATCTCCAACCCTCCGCGGTGAGTCGTGGTGGTCGGGGACCGGCGGGCGAGGTGGAGATCTGGAGAAACTTCAGAGCCGAAGATACCGGAAGACTCGCGCTCACGGGCCGCGAATAGACGGGATGCTGAGCCCTGGAGAGGCTGAGCGGGGAAGAGTTACCGGATTGTTCCCCGAGATAGGATCCCCCGAGGAGAGGAAGGAAACGAGAGGATGGAGAGCTGGAGGAAGGACGGGGAAGTGGAGACACAGATTTACAAAACTTCTGATTAATGGCGAGAGGATGCAGCTTTAACATGTGAAGCATAGACTTTTATACAACCAGAGGAGTAGCCCCCTGGTGGTCAGGAGAGAGAATACAGCTTTAATACATGAAGCATAGACCTCTATACAACCAGAGGAGTCACCCCCTGGTGGTGAGAAGAGAGAATGCAGATTTAACACAAGACGCACATACTTCTATACAACCAGAAGAGTCGCTCCCTGGTGGTCAGGAGAAAGAATGCAACTTTAACACATGAAGCATAGGCTTCTATACAACCAGAGGAGTCGCCCCCTGGTGGTGAGGAGAGAGAATGCAGATTTCCGGCCCTTTGGCTTTGATGTTCAGAACAGTCGGTTGCCGCCTATACAAAGTGGCGACTGAGAGTCGCCTACTAGCACTCAGCATTAGTTTTTATTGACCACGCCCATTTTTAAGAGGAATTAGTTCCATACGTGACAGTTCTTCATCTCATAATCTCGGTCCATCTCCAGCATCTCCTCAGTGTGGAGGAGGGCTCTGTGGATGTCATTTTCATAAGCAAACAAATAACCAAATGCTCCATGAACTCTCCCCGAGTCTCTGAACAATGCCTATACATGTACACTACACTTTACACACACACAACTACACACAGTCTGTTTTCATCATCACGGTTGTCCTTGTTTCTGCGTTGCCGTCCCGACGGCCCGGATCCCCCGGGGTGAGCTTATCTTACGGCTCTGCCTCTGAATAGCCTCCACAACCTTCTCATTGTTTAGCGCTGCAGCGACAAACACGTTGGAAGTGATGGAAGCCGCCTGGACGCCACTTCACCTGGACGGAGGCCACTTTCCTCGGAGAAGGAAAGCATGTGCGCTTCCTGTCGGGCTTCCAATCAGCGGGCAGCGTGTGCACTGCGCCTCCTCGACCGTAAGGGGTGGACGAGGTCATCGAGACGTCGCCCATCGGTTCGTGGGCGACGTCTCGAAGCTTTGAGTTCGGCCATTTTACTTTACTTTTGCAAGTTAGCATAGAGCGACTTGTCAATCCCCTTGTAGCCCCGCCCCTAAAGCATCCCCTGACTCTAAATGGACCATCATGTACTAAAAGAACATCATGCTGTATTGAAGAAGTCCTTTTCTCATAGTCTTCTTCTACACAATCAGAGCAGGAGCCCCCTGGTGGTCAGTAGGGAGTATTCATGACAGAGGTCGCCTCCTGGGAGGCCTCAAGTAGAACATTATAAGGCTATTACACTCTGTTCTTGCTGCAACACCTCACCATAGTCACGCTGACCGGGAGAGCCTTACATCATGCCGTCAGAAAGTAATTACCAGTTCCTCGAGATCTCTGGGATCTGCTTTGTGTCTCAACACCGCCGTGGTCGGGTCGGAGGTCACTCTTACAGCACGGCGTGGGAGGTGCATTGTGTTGGAGAGTGTGTGTGCCTCTAAATAGAGTGTGTGTGTGTGTGTGTTGAAATGCAGATCCCCATCCGCACGGATCTCATCGTGTTATGAAACGGCATCCTCGGCTGGGATAGGTACAAAGCGGAGAGGAAAATACACACCCTTCAGCATCCTCATCTGCATCCCAACAGTTCCTGTTTTCAGCTATATAGGGTATCACTATGTAACGGCGGTCACACACACACACACACACACACACACAGACACACATATACACACAGCGCTGCCAAGCAAAGGAGGAAGGAGGGTTGTTGAGAACCTTTAAACAAAAATACATTTTTAGAAAGGTCCTCTTGAGCGGGGAAACAAAAGGGGGAAGTGACATGACGTCCCGCGGGGGGGAATCTGAGGGTCACCGGCGGCCTGCCGGACACGCCTATGGAACAGTCTCACACACACTCACGCATACGAACATTCGCGAGCTCATTTCACACAGACGCACAAAGTTTGATCGAGAATAAACAGTCAAGGTCCGAAATAGCCGCTTCCTCGCCTCTCTACTTAATTTGCTGATATTAGGAGCCTGAGGATGTTTTGCGTCGTTCTCTTTCCTTTTGGCCGAAACCAGGAGAAACCCATTTTGTTTTATGAAGGGATGTTTGGATGATCCGTCCTGATCCGCTTATAAACCTGCGATGGAGCGGCGGTCATGGAACATGATGGTAGTTCCCTCTCGGCAGATTAGCCTGACAAATAACGTGTGTTTGTGGCTTTGATGTCGTCAAACATTAACCTGGAAATTATGACAAAGCCTCTGGTTGGAGTCTGGTTGCTCACGGGAGACGCGTCGTCACGTCAGTAAAAGTCCAGATGCAAAGCGGTGATGCAACGCTGATTGGTTGAAAGTGCAAGAGGATACGAGATGATAGGGTAGAGCGCTCTGACCGCATTGCTTTGCTGTTGCTGCCGTGAAAACAGCTTTACAGTAACGTAAACTCAAAATAATGACGCTAGCTAGAACCGTAAAGGACATTGGAGAACTCTGTTTGGTTCCAGGTGAACCTTTTCCCTTCAGAGGGTTCCACCCAGGAGGTTCTGCCGAAGGAAGCCAATGCAGAAGTCTTGCATTCTCTCTCCTGACCACCAGGGGGCTCCTCTGGTTGTATAGAAGTCGATGCTTCATGTGTCTCTGTCTCTAATCCAACGCTTCATTAACCAATGGGCAACATCGTTTACTTCCTATCTACGATCCTCCCTAGAACCCAACATACAGAGTAATACCTAGAACCGCATGTAAACCCTTTACGAGCCGGTCTACAATGACCCGTCCTTTGATGTCCTGGTTTCATCTTGAGCCCAGCTGTGCAGCTTCTAGCAAAAGACTTTTTATATTCCAATGTTTTTTTTTTATCAATAACCCGCCGAAGGTTCCTCAAAATGTATTTTTAATGGAACCCTTTGTCTTCCATTAAAAAAAATACTGGTTCTGGGTTGCACCCCAGACCCTCAAGCAGACCCTCCCAGTGGGACGTAAATCACCTCAAAGCTCAGACTCTCACACTCGTTCAGCTGCAGATGGATATCGATATTGACCGTGTATGAAGTCCGATCCTTTTCTCTCACGCACACACGCATAAAAACACTCACCTCTCACATCTGGTGTACGTTAGATCAGTTACAAGAGTGTATGAATCTCAAAAAACCCAGGAGGTAAAGCCATCAATCACCCCCCCCCCCTCCCCTCGTGACGCTAGGGGAAATACATTATTTGTGTTTACTGTAGCCGCAAAGGTAGAGCCGGAGCCGTCTTCCTGCCCTGGGCTCTGAATAGAGCGAGCGGCTGACGCATGTCGGCTCGAGGTTCTACATCACGGCGACGGGTCGTCAGCGGGCCGCTGGAGGTAATTGGGGTTAACTGGACTCTAATCTGAAGGGCAAATAAGGAGATTCAGTTACATATGATTTGCAAATACAACTGCTTCTGGGGGAAATGCAACACACACACACACACATGCAGGATGCATGTCTTTAAGTGGCTCATTGGTCCAGATGTGAGGCCACACTTGTCCACGGCCAACATGTGGAGCTTTGGTTGGTTAGTAGGGGTTTATTGAGGCAGGGAGGCTGTACAAGGTAGTAAAGAGATGTTCTCTGCGTGAGAGATCCACGCTTGTGATCGCTCTTCAACAGAAGAGATGTAAACTCACTCTGGCGTTGATGGACCGGTTGCTGCTCTGATGGCTGCACCGGGTCGAGGTCCTGATGGTACCGAGGGCCCCTGAAGACGCACCAAATTTCATCATCAGATGCTCAGAGAAACTTAGGGCACGTCCGTGTTTTGGTTTTACGGGTCAAACAAACGCAGGACTTTCACCCAGGACACGTCTGTCCGTGTCCAAGTCTGGTACGAACAAACTAAGAAATACAATCAATGAAAATAGAAAGCAGCTCTTCCCTCTGAGCTCATTACAAACGGGTGTGTTCTCTAAACAAGCTCTGCACCAGTTATTTTGACATTTCAGTCTCAACTGTTTGAGTAATAAAGTGCATTTCTGACGTGGAAAGTGGCTTTTGTCTTTAAAAGTCACTTCCTGTTTATCGGGAGAAAAATGTCAGTCGTTTGGAAAAATGGCTTTTGTGTAATGTATTGGCAGTGTGTGTGTGTGTGTGTGTGTGTGTGTGTGTGTGTGTGTGTGAATGCTTGTGTTTTCTGTTCAGCATGTGTGCATTAGCTCATCCAAAATGAGTAATAAGTGTCCGGAACAGATCTGAGTCATCTGGGCCTAAAGGCGTCCAGAAACTGAGACAAGCGTTCAGAACCAGAAGGTTTCCAACAACACGACGGCGTAACGTCAGCTTGTCACGTCCAGAAAGGAGCGCGACACGCTAATTATGCTGTGTGTACGCAACGGATCCTCAAAAACACAAGTTTGTACGATATATTTACGAAAACGATATTATTCATTTTTCGTGTTTTCCAAAGGAAGTCCAGCAAAATGTGTCAAGAAAGGGAAATACTTATTTTAGGAAAAGATGGTGAAATACTTTGTGAAGGTTTCGGAAAAGATCGTGAAGTATTTTCAGGTTTAGGAAAAGAACGTGAAATAGTTTTTTAATTTTAGGAAAAGATCGTGAACTACTTCGTGAATATTTCAGAAAAGATTGTGAAATACATTTTAAGATTCATGAAAAGATCGTAAACACATTTTTTAGGTTTAGGAAAAGAACGTGACATAGTTCTTTAGTTTTAGGAAAAGATTGTGAACTACTTTGTGAAGGTTTAGGCAAAGATCGTGAACTTCTTTGAGGTGTAGGAAAAGAATTTGAAATAGTTTTTTAGTTTTAGGAAAAGATTGTGAACTACAGTACTTCGTGGATATTTCGGAAAAGATTGTGAAATACATGTTAAGGTTTAGGAAAAGAGCGTTAAATAGTGTTTTTAGTTTAAGGAAAAGATTGTGAAATACTTTGTCCGGTTTAGAACTGCCACCTTGGTAAACATCGCATGTTGTTGTCCACCGGTTTGTGCGTTTGCCGTCTTCATACATCGTCGTTCATGATCACGTGGATAACATACGAAAAACCTTTGTGGGATGTTTCCGACGTCTGTGTAGCTACGAATGCTGGCTGTAAACACGCACACACACACACACACAAAGACATTCTGTCTGTCTGACACAGGCGAACAATAACTTCTTTTCTCCAAGTTTTGCTGACTCGGCGAATAGTGAACCCACAGCCACCTCTTTCCAACAGTCTCGTGTCTGTTGCAGGTCCGTCGGCTCTGCGTTGCCATGGGTAACCAATTGCGTTACCAGATCTCTTTTTTCTCGCTGTTTGCTGTAGTCTGTCTCCTGACTAACTTGTTCTCCGCCGTCACAGAGTTACACGTTTCTTAACAGACCACCTTTTGTTCCTGTTCCAGTTCTGTCAAACATTTATTTCGTATTTTGTAATTTAACCTTTAAACCAGGATAATCCCGATGAGATTATTTGTTCTTTTACGAGGCTGATATGTGGCCAACATGGCAGCATCCAAGCTTCTTGTTTATCCATAAAATCCCTCGTATAATATCAAACATTATGCTGGGAAACAGCATGATGTTTGATATTTAATGAGGGGTTTTATGGATGGATTTATGGATTTATGGATTCTGATAAACCTGATCTGAGACAATTGAACCGTTGACTTCTGAGACGCTTAGATATTATTATTTTTCAGACGTTATGTCGGCTATTTTAGTACTGCAGGTTTATCTAAGTCATTAAAAAAATCTTAACCCATATCAAGTAGAAAACTTAAATCCCTCACTTCCTCACACACTGCATCCCATTCTCTTACCAAAAAACAACCCTCGGACATCCGGAAAATATGAATACCAAATCAGCCGTGTCTAATTCGGCCTCTGTTGAATGGAGGATGCTCCGACCCCGTGGGTCAGGGCTATCGTATCTCCTCAGCGACCCCTTTGACATGCGGAGTGCCACAGGGATCAGTTCTGGGTCCCCTAAAACCTCATAAACCCATTGTTCTGTATCATTGTTACACTGATAAACACCTATAGCTTCAATTTAAAGTGTTAATATCTTTGTATGCAAATAAATTGAAGGTGCTTTTGCCATTGTTACTCATGTTAAAACAGACTTTCCCTCCCCTGATAGTTTTATATCAGTGTCATATGCTGTTCTTTCTTCTTCCTTTCTATTTCCCCTCATTTATTCATTCTTGCAAATCCCCTTTAATCCCCTTTTCTTCTTAAAAAAAAGAAGTTTCTCAAGTACACAACATAATTGTTTTCTTATTGTCTTGTAACGCTATCAGTCCTCAGCCTTCTCCCATGTGTCTCACAGAACCGGGCACATTAAAAAGGTTCTGCTTCGTGTCACCGGCGAGTGCATGTGAAGCAGCGTGAGTTCCAGCAGAACATTGAATTAGCCGTTTTATTTCCCTCTCTGCTCTGTGCACAGAGTGAGCAGCGAGGATGGACCGGCGCCAACGGGGGGGGGAATGTGTACAAAGGTCGCGACGAGAGGAGAGGCTTCAGAAAATAAATATCTTGGATCGAAGAGCTGGATCGGCTGAGCAGCTCGAGTCCCCCAAATGTTTTTCATCTTGTTCTCGGTGTTTAACGGATCGGACCATCTGGAGGCGCTTGTGATCTCCAGCGGTCCCACTGTGTGAATGAGCTTTGGCCAGTGGTCCGACACAGCCAACGGGGCCGCAAGCTGCAATAATATTAGCCTGTGATCACCCGGATAACACAAACATAACTGCTACCTGGTCAGCTGTGTGTGTGTGTGTGTGTATGTGTGTGTGTGTAGTCTGTAGCCGGTGCCCTGAGGTCACGATGAGGTCAAGCTCAGTGGGCCAAAAATATCAGCTGGTTCTTTTGTCTACATTTTGGGTTCCAACACCAACTTTCTGAATGTGTTTTTAACAATTTGGAAACTTCTTTCATGTTGAGTGGTCAACATGGAGTCCAAGTGGGTGTAGCTGCTGTGCGTGACCCAAATGATGAAAACTGAAAGATTTTAAAAAACACTCGTTCTGTGAGTCACGGCGAGGCGGCGTTTGAGTCACCGGCTCTTTGAAGGCGTGGTGGTGTGAGGTCTCGAAAGCCAGGATTTCCAAAGTATCGACACGCTCGGATAAACGTGCCAGAATGTTGTGTGAGCGTTCCCAATGAAAACCAATTATTAATACGGCTTGAATCTACTGAGCGGCCGGAAAGGTGACGCCGTTCTTTAACCCTGAACGCCCCGCGAGCCGAGAGCAAAAACCAGCTGCTCCTCCACGGACCGGACGCCGTATACATCCGTGTGGTATGTCATGTGTTACAGCTGCATTCTCTCTCCTGACCACCAGGGGGCTCCTCTGGTTGTATAGAAGGCTCTGCTTCATGTGTTACAGCTGCATTCTCTCTCCTGACCACCAGGGGGCTCCTCTGGTTGTATAGAAGTCTCTGCTTCATGTGTTACAGCTGCATTCTCTCTCCTGACCACCAGGGGGCTCCTCTGGTTGTATAGAAGTCTCTGCTTCATGTGTTACAGCTGCATTCTCTCTCCTGACCACCAGAGGGCTCCTCTGGTTGTATAGAAGTCGGGCCAGTCCAGATTTCTGCTCGCGTCCAGGAAGAAAACGTTGAAATACGACGTAACAACTTGGAGATAACGCTGATGGGTTTGCACCGAATATCGGTCGATACAATTCTGTCCTCCTCGACACACACACACACATACACACACACACACACACACACACACACACACACACACACACACACACTGATGGCTGTGGTGCCGAGGAGTCTGGGCCTGTGGGGCGTCAGAGAGATGCTGAGTGGTCAGACCTGCTGGACTCCCACATGAAAGCCAGACTCATCCCAGGAAGACAGAAACATCTGGGATCGAACCAACGCTCGCCGTTACCTCTCCGGCTGCTGACGACTTCCTGCAGAGAGAAAGGATTCTACCCCCCCCCCCACACACACACACACACACACACACACACACCACACATCCCCTCCGCCCTCACCGACTTGGTCTTCGTGCCACGATTCCTCATCTGGTCTCGTTCTAGATTTGTAATAACGGAGCGACGGCGTCGACGTTTGCGGGCGTTAATCGAAATGGACCGCGGCATATACGGCAGTCACACACACACACACACACACACACACACACACACACACACACACACACACACACACACACACACACACACACCTCACGAGACGGTGGCTTTTTGGGTTCTGGTTTCAAACGGGGGGGTGTGGGGGGGGGGGGGGTGTTGTGCGTCCGTGCGATGGAGGTGTGGAGCGGTGACCCCCTCGGTGCCCTCGCCCGTCCGGAGGTATTTGAAGTCCGACTGGAGGCCCTCAGATCTCACATGTGGCTTGTGTTTGCTTCCCGCGCCATTGGCTGCTTTGAAATGGATGTAAACACGAAGACCCCCCCCCCCCCACCGGCCATGTGGCTGTCTTTTAAGTGTCACTGCATTACAGGGGCACCGGGCAGGGTATGTGGAGGGCTGTTTATCCCATCACTGTGTGTGTGTGTGTGTGTGTGTGTGTGTGTGTGTGTGTGTGTGTGTGTGTGTGTGTGTGTGTGTGTGTGAAATTGAGTGAAGGATGAAAAGGATGTTTCACAATGCTACATTTGGTTCAAACATTGCCCAATTGAGTGAGACACGTTTCTATTTTTTATTTGTTTAAAACACAGAACAAATGTGAAGAGAGAGAGAGAGAGAGAGGGAGGGAGAGAGAGAGAGAGGGAGAGCAGCGACGGGCGAGTGTCCTCGTGCGCTCTCCTTCACCAGCACGGGAAACATGCACTCGCTACGTCAGTTGCGCAACACTGAGGCAAGAAGGAGGAGAAGAAGGAGAAGAAGAAGAAGAAGAAGAAGAAGAAGAAGAAGAAGAAGAAGAAGAAGAAGAAGAAGAAGAAGAAGAAGAAGAAGAAGAAGAAGAAGAAGAAGAAGAAGAAGAAGAAGAAGAAGAAGAAGAAAAGGAAGAAGACAAAGAAGAACATTGATGAGGAAAAGGAGGAAGTAGAACCAGGAGAACCAGGAGAACCAGAAGTCTTGACTGAGGCCTAATTGGTCAATTGTTGCATAATCTGTATTCTTAGTTGATCATTTCTATAAATTGTTGCCTCAGTTTATGTAATTAAATCAGAAGTATTGTGTATTATGTTATTATGTAATCTAAACAACCTGCTTTGTGTGTGGTGTGTTTATGCCACTGTCTTGTGTGTGTGTGTGTGTGTGTGTGTGTGTGTGTGTGTGTGTGTGTGTGTGTGTGTGTGTGTATTTGCATGGGAGTCATTGTCTGCACATTTAGTTAGTTTATGTGTTTATTATACATTTAGACGTAATCATGCCTCACAATACGTGATTCCATCTCAAAGGGCACGGGGGTGTGCCCGTGGGTGTGCACGTGGGTGTGCACGTGGGCGTGCACGTGTGTGTGTGCACGTAGCTCGCCCCCCTCAGGTTTTCTGATCTTTACTTCACAGTTTGTGACTTGACAGAAACAAGTCTCCTTGAATCTGGAGCCTACTCTCATTCTTACATCTGTACTTTTACATGTGGAAACCATTAAAAACACATTTATGTACACAATATAAAACAATTCCACCCCGATCCACACACACACACACACACAGTCTTCCTCATTTGAATAATACAGAAACACATCATAAAGCGTCCCGTGGAGCCGTGATGCCCTTCCCCTCCACCGCCTCCTGCACTCGCGTCTATCTTTCATAAAACAACCCAAAGTGGTTTTATTAACCCGAGGTGGGAGCCTCTTGGGGGGGGGGGTCTGCCCCCGGGGCCTCTGGAGAGAGGAGGAGATGGAAGAAGGATCGCAGTGCAACAGTAAATAATGTTACAGTATGAATAATGAGCTCCCTCTGAGCCGGGCCTCAACTGGACTAATGACAGAGACCTGCTTTGGATTAGGTCTTGCACAAACACACACACTTACACACACACACACACACACACACACACACACGGGTGTACATGTGCACGACCCCTACACACACTCTCCAGAGGGAGGTCCTGTCAGTTTAGATAAAGCCGTTGCGCCAGGCTCTGAGGTTCTGCTGTGGGTCAGATAATAACAAAAAGAGAGACAAAAGGAAACAGAGGGCATCTCACTCTCACTCACTCTCTCTCTCTCTCTCTCTCTCTCTCTCTCTCTCTCTCTCACACACACACACACACACACACACACACACACATATACATACACACACAGACACACACACACACACACACTTTTAGTAACCCCGTTCATTTGAGGCTCCCAGTATCGGTCACTCACTCAAGATTTTTCTTGAAGGCTGAAAGTTAAACAGGTTCTTCACAGCTAAAATAAATAAATAAATAAAAATTATATATATATATATATATATATATATATATATATATATATATAAAGATATTTCTTCACAGCTCAAATAAATAAATATATATATACATACATATATATAAATATATATATGTTCATACAGATATGCATATATATATATATATATATGCATACATTTAATATTCATACATATATATGCATACAGATATTAATATATTATTATATATATATAAAATATATATATATATTATATATATATATTTGATACGTCCACTGGACCGTTTAAGTCCCTCATTGTGGTGCAGGTCTGCCACCTGCTGGCAGCAGTGAGGAACTTTTAACTGCTTATGAAACTAATAATTTAACACTTATTTCCCTTTATCACTTAAAGGAGCCCATCAGAGAACAATGTCTATTTATATTCTTAATGCTGGTCGTTGGCTTCACGGAGTCTCTGTGGTGAAACCCGATGACATCATGCAGGTTCACCAGTAGAGACCAGTCCACCGTGGACTAGACCCAGATCTGACCTTTGACCCTCAGACCCTGCTTCAGTAAAATGAGCCTCCTTAACAGACACTACCAGCTGTGTCCACAAGGGGCACCAGAGTGAACGCAAAATAAAGAAAGCTCCTTGGAGCAACTTTAAGGAAAGTCACAAAGAAGATGATGATATGCACAAAGTGTTTATTTAAATAAAAAATACTCCAGTCTTAAGTGTTGAAATCTCCAGGGACACAATTATGAATCAATATTAAATATATTTAATGTAAAACAAACTTTAAACCACTACAGAGAGAGAGAAACTAGTTTGTGGAGGAATTCACACATTTAGGATAAATAGTGTAACATCAGAGCGTCAGGCGGTGTCATCCAGAGGAAACATATCCATCAAGTAAAATCAGAAGGCTGGATATTTCATATAAACATGCTTCATCAGGTAAATATTTACAATGACCGAAGTATCATTTCATCCACACGCTTCTGTTCCTCTGGAGTAACCCAGTGGATTCTGAATCCACTCAGTTAAAGAAATTATAGTAATTAAACTGATTTGTGGGTTTCACTCGTTCATCTTCTGCCAAACATCCGTGATATTGGAGTTTAAAAAAATAACACATTCTAAGCCAATCAGTGCAGCTCTAGTTCACGTCCAGCCGGTCTCTCTTCCTCCGGGTCTCTCTTCCTCCGGGTCTCTCTTCCTGGGTGTCAAAGAGTCTCCGTTTGTGGATACAGTCTTGGGTCACGTCTGCAATACAGCTCCTACTCTCTCTCTTTCCTTCTTATCGCTTCTCCAGTTTCTTGAATCGGGCCTCTGTAAAGATGAGAGAAGACAAGGAGTCTATATTTAGGTACCCGTCTTGTCTGTGGTGTCGCAGCACCACCTGCTGGTGGACTTTATAATGCGAGCTGAAGGAGGTGGCCTGGGTTAGAGAAAGAGAAGAGAGAGAGAGAAAGGAGAGAGTGAGAGAGAGGAAAGGAAAGAAAAGAGAGAAAGAGAGAAGAGAGAAAGGACCGTATATATCAAAGCACTGAACACGTCACATAAGACTCTCACCCAGTTTCTTGGAGTACGCGTCCAGTTTGTAAGCCGCCTGTTCAAGCGACGACACCTGGTCCTCGATCTGGTTGATCTGGTCCAGGTACGGCTGCAAGCTGGCATCTAAAAACAACAAAAACAACAACAGACACGCTGCAGTAACAACACATACTAAACAGGAGCTGTTTAAAAACAACCAACGGGGAGGAGGAAGCGTCTCACATTTGTTGTTGAGGTCCTGCAGGTTGCGGCTGATGTTGATGCTGATGTCCTTCATCTCCATGTACTTCAGGCTGGTGAGCTTGTTCATGTTCTCCAGGAGGCGGTAGTCCTCACACGTGCCTGACCGGGGGAACACATACGCAGGTGATTATGAAAGAAGCGCACCTGTAAATCTAAACGTGTATTTGTGTATCTGCGCGTGTTAAAATACCCGTTAGTTCTCCTTGCAGGAAGACGGACATCTTTTCAAACATGTCGGTGCACAGCTCGTTCATGTCGGGGTCCGAAGGCTCCACGGCCTCCTCCGCCGTCTCCACGCCACCGTCACCTGAGCAGGTCAAAGACAACACACAACACCGGTTCACAACAACAAGGAGCTATTTATTTGTATACATATATAACTTGTATGTATTTATAGAATTATATTTATGTATATATATATATATATATATATATATATATATATATATATATATATATGTATTTATATATATTTATTAGAATAGAAAAATACATTTGTGTATATGCTATTGTGCTATTTATTTGTATACATATATAACTCATATGTATTTATACATTTATAGAATTATATTTATGTGTGTATATATATATATATATATATATATATATATATATATATATATATATATATAACTATACACACACACACACACACTTTAAAAAAGAAAAATACATTTGTGTATATTCTTAAAACTTACGATTTTGTATATATGTATGAGGAAGATTTTTTTAAATATATATATGCATGTATAAATAAATATAAATAAATAAATACATATAAATACAAATATAAATAAATAATAATAATAATAACATATATACATGTAGACATTAATATATATTTATATTTATAATAATATATACGTAATAATTAGGTTGCTGTGTGCTGCTAGTTATTGTTAGCAAGCTACGGAAGCTGCGGAGAGACATCACCCACTGTTCGTGCCGGGCTTCTTGGGAGCGGCCGCCGGGGCCTCCGCCGCGTCCTCCGGGGCTTCCGGCGGGCCGCTGGCCTTCGCTGCCGCGTTCAGGGCCGCCAGTTGGGCCGCGGGAGCCCTGGAGATGCTGTCCATCGCTGCAGCGTCGTCGCCCGTCGCAGCCATTTTGTTCCGGTATGACTCCCCCCCCACCCTCTCCTACTTCCTCCTGTCACATGAGTAGTCACGTGACCCCCGCCCGCCACCGGCGCTAAGTCGCGCGCATTGCCACGCCCTGGTGAGGTCGGAATGTGAGGCATGCTATTGAATACCACTTTCACCAATGACCGTTACACTGTGTAACCGGCATTTAAGTATTTAGTTTAAACAAGGTGGTAATAAAAAAGGTGTCATACTGAATAAATAGACTTTGCACATGTATTTTAAAACATTAATACATTGCTTTTGCAAAGTATATTTATAAAAAAAGTTTATTTTTTATTTTTTATTAAAATGTTCTGTTCCCATTTCGTGATTGATTTAATTTAACCCGGTTTTTGAGTGCAATTTAAAAGGTGATAAAGCAGCCTAAACTAATTAAATGTTTAACTCAATTAAATTTTAATTGTATTCGTATCGCCCAATATCACAGATCACACACTTAGAGGGCTTTAAAAGTTATGAAATCTTCTGTCTTTGGATCCTTGAACTCTCCCCCAAAAAATACTTAAATGGGGAAAAAGAAAAGAAAGAAACCTCAGCAAGAGAAAGAGGATATGTTTAATAGACGTCATGTGAACAACACGTAATTGAATTACATCTCCATCCACATGAAATAAATTGAATGTATAATGAAAGTAGTCACAGCAGGTCATGGCTGTTTCCTGTGAGTTGCTTTAACATTGACTTAGCTTGCGGAAATATTTATTGGCTTTTGTGTCAAGAAACCTAAATAAAATGTATATTTCTGAGTAAAGTATATGTATACGACTACTTTATTGTTTATGTTCTGATGATACAAAAATACAAAATACTGCTTGAAGAGGTCATCCTTTTTTACGCTAATTACCCATATATAATCCCCCCATACAAATATTTAATCCACATTATTGTTGTAATATGATCATATTTGACTATTTAATTACATTTATACATTTAAAAAATGCATCAATTATTAAAGTTGTTAAAGCTTATTTCTGCATGATATTTTTTTTAATAGATTACAAGTTAAAACATTATTATAAATATGTATTCTTAAATTAGGAGATATTAGAGTACATTTTAAATGTAGGATGTCCTAATTCTTATCTTTCTTATATTGCTTAACTTTAAAAAATATATACATATTCCATTTATGAAAATGAGCTTGATACACAAGAGAGTGATGGTATATATATTATTTAGAAATGCTCACAACGTCTCTGACTCTACTGTGCGCGCTCCCGCGAGATGCATGCAATTCTTGGCAGGCCGAACTCCGCGTAGCACCTGTGCGTCGCGCGGCTGCGGGGCGGGGAAGCTAGGATCGTGACAGGCTAGCATCAGAGGACTGTAAACATGGCGGCGTGCACAGCTACAGGGCTGTGCCGAGCACCCCGTTACTACTAGTCCGCGAGACGGAGACCCCCCGCACTCCCCCTCACACACACCTCCCCAAAAAAATGGAGACCGAAGAGGAGCAGCACATTACGACGCTCCTCTGCATGGGGTTCCCGGACCCCGACGTGATACGGAAGGCGCTCCGGCTGGCGAAGAACGACATCAACGAGGCGGTGGCGCTGCTGACGAACGAAAGCCCCGGACTCGGGTACGGATACGAGCCGATGGAGAGCGGGCCTGCCCCCGGCGTGGGCTCGACCGGAGACGTGGAGAGCGGCGGCAGTAACAGCGGCACCGGCGGTGGCGGCGGCGGCGGGCGGACCGGGACCACGGGAGGGTTTGACCCGCCGCCCGCGTACCACGACGTGGTGGATAGTGAGGTAAAAAAAAGAGCGGGGTTTCCCAACCGGCCATCAATGGACCCGGAGAGAGAGAAACGAGGGAGGACGGGACGACTCACCCGGGGAAACGGAGGGGCGAGCCCCGGTTAACTCTGCTAAAGTTAGCGGGCTGGCGACGCCACAACGAGCCGCGACACGAAATGTCTCTCCGGTCCCGCGGGACGAGGGGACGTTGCCAACGGATAATTGTCCGTTAACGGAACGTTTTATCCACTTGAATGACGTCGCGAGTCTAAATTCGTAAAAACTTACCAGCTAACCTAACTAGCTCGTAGCCGGCTACCTAGCCAGTCAGCTAGCGTCAACCGGCAGTTGGACCCGGAGTACCGGCACACAGGTGTCACTCTGCGGGGGTTTAACA
This sequence comes from Liparis tanakae, assembly GCA_036178185.1. Classification (NCBI taxonomy): domain Eukaryota; kingdom Metazoa; phylum Chordata; class Actinopteri; order Perciformes; family Liparidae; genus Liparis; species Liparis tanakae. The sequence goes on from CM070102.1 coordinate 23,699,872, forward strand.
ACCGATTTATTTTGCCGGTGGGCAGTCAATCTCATCGGCTAAGCCGGCGGGACGGTTGGATCTATTCAGTCCGCCTTTTTCTTGCGGGGTCGGCTCTGTCGGGACCGTTAGCCCGACGTTAGCGTCCAGGGCTCGGCTGACAGCCGTCGACCTCTCGCTGACATCGCGGTGCCACTCGGACCTTAAACGGCTGTTGTCGCCACGTCTGTTTGCGCACTTTGATCATTTCTTACGGCCACATTAAACACAATGTAAAGCGTCCTTGTGTCACCTCCTGTGTGTGTGTGTGTGTGTAGCGGTTGCACTTGATGCTGTGAGGCCGGTCTGTCAGATCTTCCTGCAGGTCGCATCGCTTCTAGTGTGTGTCACGTGGTGTGACCGTTAGCTGCGTTGGAGACTCGTGCATACCTGTCCACGAGACGTGACAGCTCGAGGTGTCCCATCAGGCCATCAGCCACTTCACCTCAAGCATGTTGCTCCCGTCAGAAACCCTGCAGGTGCTGTCAAAGGAAAGCAGTACTTTCTTTAAAATAAAATAAATAATGACTTTAAACTGTATAGGATGGTTGATTGAATTCTCCAGCTACGTGTTGTATCTATTTAATTGTCTGATCCATCTGCTGTGAGGATGAATCAAGCATGAATGGATGTACGTTTAACCCCACTATCTTGTTTTCTTTCTCGCTCCTGTGCTACCGTTATCGCTGCAGGGTAAACAACAGTTGGCGTTTACAGTATACAGAAACAATAGCGCACGCTTGTGCAGGTCGCTGTAAATAATATGCTTGTTTTTGTGTGTGCATATGCCAATAATGGCGCACTCGGCCCAACGCGACTTCACTCCCGGGAGTTCATTGAATGTCCACACGCCAAATATGTCTTAATCTGAACCCGCTTCTCCATTTGTAGTCGGAGAAGTTAACGAGTGTCTTCCTCGTGTCCTAGAAACGTGCAGCGCAGGAAATGAGCGACACTAAAAACGGCTTTGTTTCCCTTTCTCGTCCTCTGTTTTGCTATATTTGCGCGTAAGCGGCATGTCACAGGACTACGGCCCTGTGTTATGCTTCCAAATATAGTACACAAACATATTGCAGGGTTTTTCAGATGGGGGGGGGGGGTCCCAGGAGGGCTGCAGAGTGCATGGTAACAAGAGTGGCTCTGGGTTACCTCACCGTCCTGCGCAACCACCCCACATGGGGTCTTCAGAGACCCGAGCCGGATGCCTTCAAGTCTGCGCTGAGGGCGTCGCAGCTCCCTCCGACTGGTTGATGCTTGTTCTCTGAACATCGAACACAGACGGGAAGTTATCCTTCTCGTTGAAATCAGAGGAACCGGTGCTTATATTGATTTGTCAGGGAGATCCGATTTGCAATGAATCGCCGCCTCTTGGTTACGTTTAAATGTAGTGCTTTATTTAATTGTTTCACTCCGGTTAAGTCTCTCTCCTTCCTCTCGTCGAGTCCGTCCGTCGTTTCTAATTACGCTCGGAAAAGGAAAGGATGAAACGTGACGCTCCTCTTCCTCCGCTTCTCCTCTTTAACGATCCGTCCAGCACTTTCTTTAATTCCCCGTTCATTAATAACGCGCTCTGAACACATGGACCCTGATGTATGCTAATATGTGGAGATGTATTCAGACCGGACCTCCCTCTCTTCCAGGCGGAGGCACACTGGTGCTGTGCTGCAGCCCAAAGGCAACGCTGCACCGCGTGTGGTCTGAGTTTAAGATGCTGTTTAAATACCAAACAGCAGGTCAACAGATCGCTTAAATACAATCACGAGTCGATAGACGTGACGCGCTTTAGAGGCGTGAGTTCTGCTGTGTCATGAATATTCATGAAGACACCATGACTGTGTAAATCATTTTACAATGTAAATAACTCAATAATCCTGTGTGTGCTTTCTCCACGTGAACCTGTAGGCTTTACTGGGAATGTTGTGTTCCTCGTAAAGGGCTGGGGGGGGGGGGGTCTGACCTCTTGCTTGTTGACCCTGTGAATGTAGACAGTTTAAGTGAGTTGGGTTTTAACAGGGACCTCAGCACATACATTAGAGACGTCTCTGACACCTGATTCAGGCCGAGTCCTCGCCCCATACCGGTGTGTAGAGACACCCAAAATATATAAATATAACTCTTTAAACATTCAATTGAACCCTCTTTTAAAACATAAACAATTCCCGACCGTTGCGTGACGAATGAATGCCGTAGAACTGTATTTTATTGTCTATTGTCAAGTATTCTATTGACACATTCTCTGATGTTCGGACGACGTTCCGCCCGATCGGCAGCTCTCCGCTCACTCGTTGGCTTCTTTGATTTCAGACGCAGCAATCCTCTTTTTCCTCAGAAAAGAAGTACTTAACAATGGTCGGGTAGCGAGTGATGCGTGGTGGTGTTGTTGTTGTGTAGCGAAAATGAGCTGATGTGGCGTTGGATCGCTGCGTGTCGACTCGTGTCCTCGCTGCTCCCCGATCCATTTCTTTAAAGCTGTATCGGAGACGTTTCTAAAACTGGTCTCAGGACGACTCTCGATCGCATTGCATCGCTAACAAGACGGTGTCATGTCACCTGGGGGGGGGGGTTAGGCTTCATTACACACCGCGTCTCACACCTCTTCACACTAGGGAGGAAATAAAGAGACAACAAGACTCATCCAGCCAAACGAGCGCCGTCATCCTCTCTGACTTCATCGCTGCCAGAGGCCGTTTGGATTAAACCTCAAACAACAGACCACGCGGCGTGAGACAAAAGGCTGTAATTGTGGCGTGTGTGTGTGTGTGTGTGTGTGTGTGTGTTTACAGCGGAGCAACGATGAGAACGGGAACTGCTCGGGGGGCAGCATGGAGTTCCCCACCACCAACCTGTACGAGCTGGAGAGCCGCGTCTTCACCGACCACTGGTCCATCCCCTACAAGAGGGAGGAGTCCCTGGGCAAGTGCCTCATCGCGGCCACCTGCCTCGCCCAGCACGGTAAGACCCCGTGTGTGTGAGTCTGTGTGTGTGTGAGTCTGTGTGTGTGAGGGCAGCATGTTTAGCTTGGAGTGTTTTTCACACGTTATTTTGAACACGGTGTTTCATGGCTGGATCTACATCTCATATTCACTGGCTGTGTTTATGTAACTCTGGTCACATGACATCTGCTGCTACATCCTGGAGAGGGATCCTCCTCTAACTGGGAAGGTGTTTTCTTCTTCTATTTATTGGGGACTTTTCTAATCCGATGTGAGGTCAAAGGTCAGGGATGTCGTCTGCGTACAGCCTGCCGAGGCACATTGGTTGTTTTTACATCGGTCTGTGCAGAGATAAGTGACTTGCTGTGAGATGAGTGTGTGAACCCAGCCGCTCCCCCCCCCCGCCAGGTCTCGCTGACGCCGACGAGAACTGCAAGCGCTTCATCGACCGCTGCATGCCGGAGGCCTTCAAGAAGGTGAGCGGCACGGAGACCAAAGTGTTTGTCTTTTTGAATGCTCCGCGTACGTGTTCCTGACTCGTCCTCCCGCCTCTTGTTCAGCTGCTGACCAGCAGCGCGGTGCACAAGTGGGGCACCGAGATCCACGAGGGGATCTACAACATGCTCATGCTGCTGGTGGAGCTGGTCGCCGAGAGGGTGAAGCAGGACCCCGTCGCCGTGAACCTGATGGGAGTCCTGACCATGGTGGGTTCACGCTCCTTTCTTTATTACGGTCAAGGAAAACCGGGGAAAGACCTGGAATTTTGGGATGGTTATTTCCTACATGGTTCGTACGGTCATGGAAAACCTGGAAAAATCATGGAATTTCAAAATGGTAATTTCCAGGCCTGGAGAAGTCATGGAAGTTTGAAATAATTAATATTTTTTTTAAAGAAAGACGCTCAAAATATAAGCCGGCGTACGCTCTCAATACGCAGTATTTTCTAAAATGTTCATGTTTATACCGAGATTTTCAGTTTGATCATGGAAATTTGTTGAAAAGTCATGGAAAAGTCCTGGAAATCCATCGGTCAAAATGTGTAAGAACCCTGTTCCTAGAAAAGTCCTTAAAAAAATAGTTGTGTTGTTGTTGTTGTTGTTGTTGTTGTGTTCAGGCCTTCAACCCCGACAACGAGTATCACTTCAAGAACCGGATGAAGGCGTGTCAGAGGAACTGGGCCGAGGTCTTTGGGGACGAGGCCAACATGTTCGCCGTGTCTCCCAGCAACGCCTATCAGAAAGTAAGGGGGGGGGGGGGGCATCCAGATGCTGCTGCTGCTAGCATAAATAACACACACACACACACTCATACGCGCTTCCTTCTCAGCCTTGTTTACCGCTACTCGTCGCTCTCAGGGGCCGACAAATAAATTCTTCGTCCACGCTGTTGTGTAACGGAGCTGCTGGGGTTCAGGAGATCATGTGACTGACGCACAACAGCTGCTACACAACGTGTGTGTGTGTGACTAGTGTGTGTTTGTGTGTGACTGTAATATGTGTGTGTGACTCTAGTGTGTGCGTGTATGTATGTGACTCTAATGTTTGTTTGTGTGTGAGACTAGTTTGTGGGATTGTGTGTGACTGTAGTGTGTGTGTGTACTAGCAGTGTGTTTCTCTCCCAATGATGTGAGCGTGTGTTAACCCTGCGTCTCGTCTCTCAGGAGCCTCACGGTTGGCTGGTGGATTTGGTGAATCGGGTGAGTGGCGACGAGCGGATCCTTTTTATACAGACTCGTAGTTTTCATACGGCCTCACGTGTCTCCTTTCCTCCTCCTCTCCTCCTTTCCTTTTTGAATTTCTTCCGGTCCAGTTTGGAGAGTTGGGAGGATTCACCGCCATCCAGACCAAGCTCAACGCGGACGAAATCGAGATCGCCGTAAGCGCCGCGGCCTCTCCTTTGATCTCCTTCACGTCCTTTTTTTAAATCGCGGTGCCTTGTCGTGAGAGCGATGTGCCGCTCCTCCTGGAGGGGAGAGCGGCACCGTAGACGGACTCTTAGATAGACTATGCAGGCGAAAGGTCCCCGTGTTCACCCCCTCTGCTCTCAGCTGCAGGGTACCACCCCCCACACACACACACACACACACACACACACACTCCTCACACACAAACACACTCTCTCATCCTCCCGCTGTGTTGCTCTGTTGGGTGTTCTGAGGAATCCTTGTACTGCTTGCTTCTGGGAACCTGGCCGGAACCACAGCGGTGCAGAGCCATTGATTCAGTGCGCTCGCAGACATATACACACACACACACACACACACACACACACACACACACACACACACACACACACACACACACACACACACACACACACACACACACACACACACACACACAAACACACACACACACAAACACACAAACACACACACACACACACACACACACACACACACAGACAGACAGACACAGTAATTCAAGATGAACTCTGTGCTCTGGTAAGCGTCATAGACACATTGGTTGTAATGATGTGAATTAAAAAAAGGTCACGCCCACAAAGCATAGTAAGGAAGAAGAGGGGGGGAGGAGGAGGAGGAGGGGGGGGTCAGAACTAATCCAGTAGTGAACAAGAAGCTCCGTCTCCGGGGTCTTCAAACTAAAACGATTTCAGGGGCGATTTCACCCAAACATCCAATATTATGTTTACTTTTAATTATTTATATATATGTTTATGTTTATATTTTTTACATATTTAAATATTTATGTTTTTATTTATGTATTTATTTGTATGTGTTTATGTAAGTACATTCTTATATATATATATATATATATATATATATATATATTTGTTTTATATTTTTATACATATACACACTTAAATATATATAAAAATAAATATTTAAATATATAAACACGTAAAAAACATAAACATAAATGTTTAAATATATAAACATGCACATACATATAAAAACATAAATATATAACGTGTACAAATATATATATATACATATTTATATATATAAGCATAAATATATAAAAAATTAATATTGAACGCCCAAATCCGACTTAAATAAAAAGCATTCAGATTTGGTGAATGCGAGGCTGCAGACGACTCTCAGAGGCAGGAAGCTCAACAAGAGTTTTAAGCCCAACACACAACAAGGAGGGAGAGAAGATAATGTGATGAGTGCTCTCTCCTCCTGAGTCATTCATTTGGCTGCTTTGAGCAGGAAGTCAAGTGCACAGAGGGGGGGGGGGGGGGGGAGGAGGGATGGAAGTTGGCCAGAAAAGAGACAGGAACACGAGACCCATTCATTAAGCGCCTGTGATTTAGCGCCCATTGACAGCTGGGCTCTGGTGTCGGAGGCTCAGTCACACGTCTGTGTTCGCTCACTCCGTGAACCCCGAGAGCGAAAAGAGAACGCCGTCGCCCGTCGGGTCGTGGATGTTTACGAAGCTTCCAGTTTACAGATTTGGCAGATGATTATTTTTCCATCCGTATAATCGAAGTGACCATATTTGGAATGTGCAGGAGCTTTGTCTCTTATACGAAAGCGTCCCCCACTTCATGGTCTGTAGACTCTAAATGACCATAAAGTATAAATGATGGCATCGTGCTGTATAGAAGAAGACCTGAAACTAGAGACTGAGACATAAACTCATGTTGACATGTTTACTGAGGGAATACATCAAGAGAAGTAGAGTCACTAGAGAGACTTCTATACAACCAGAGGAGCCCCCTGGTGGTCAGGAGAGAGAATGCAGCTTCAACACGTGAATGTGTCCATTCGTGTCGTCTCTTGAGTTTCTCCCGCTCTGCCTCCTCAGTGCGTGTCGGCTCTCGTTCAGCCTCTTGGAGTCGCTGCAGAATACCTGAACTCCAGCCTCGTCCAGGTGAGCTCACCTCACCTGCCCACTGACCCTCGACTGTGTATCGTCTCTAAATATTCTGTGTGTCTTTGCCGTGTCTTCTCACCGTTTCATGTTTTTTCTTCCAGCCCATGCTCGACCCGGTCATCCATAAGATGATCACGTATGTGCAGAACCTGGAGGAGAAGGACCTCAAAGACAAGGTAGCCTTTTATATTCGTCCGCCTTGAAGAAATATCACTTGATCGAGTAATCTGCATTCAGGGTTCGTACGGTCATGGAAAACCTGGAAAAGTCATGGAATTTTTAAATGGTCATTTCCAGGCCTGGAAAAGTCCTGGAAAAAACTTAAATCATAAAAGTTTTGGAGAAGTCATGGACATGTTATATTCACATGTTACTTTTACGCAGAGTTTGAAATAATTAATGTTTTTTAAAGTAAGACGCTCAAAATATAAGCCGGCCTACGCTCTCAATATGCACAATGTTCTACATTTTTCATGTTTTTACCGAGATTTCAGTTTGGTCATGAAAATTTGGTTTAAAGTCATGGAAAAGTCCTGGAAATTCATTGGTCAAAATGTGTAAGAACCCTGTGCATTGTGAAATACACATTTCTTTAATATACCGCGTCTTCTTTCCTCCGTGCCTCGCCCACGGCGCCGCTCCTCGCGCGTCGCCCTTCAGCGTCTGGTGAGCATCCCGGACCTGCTGTCGGCCATCAAGCTGCTGTGCATGAGGTTCCAGAGGGAACTCGTCACCGTGGTGGACGACCTGCGGCTCGACACGCTGCTGCGCATGCTCAAGACCCCCCACTTCTCCACCAAGATGAACTCCCTCAAAGAGGTCCGCTCTCAAAGCACCACCCTGAAGATGTGTGTATATTTACATATTCAGTTTGTTTTCATGAGTGTGTGTGTGTGTGTGTCTTCTTCCCAGGTGACCAAGTTGATAGAGGAGAGCACCGTGTCAAAGACGGTGAAGAATGCCATCGACACGGATAAACTTTTGGACTGGCTGGTGGAGAACTCGGTCCTATCAATAGCGCTGGAGGGTAAGAACACGCGTCACTTCCTGCCACAAAGTGCTCTCGGACAAACGATTACATTCGTGACCGCTTCATAAAGGAAATCTATAAGTTGTATCGGGTTTCTCTGGCTTTGGTTGACTGTACATAAATATTCTTATTTAATTCGTTCTCAGGTAACATCGATCAAGCTCAGTACTGCGAGAGAATCAAGGGAATCATTGAGTTGCTGGGGAGTAAACTGTCGCTGGACGAGCTCTCCAAGATCTGGAAAATACAGGTCGGCACCAGAAGAACTTTGTGTTTTTTTTTGTTGCCAAATTTAAAAGAGAAACACATTTTCTTCCCTTTGCTGGATGTATTGATTCTTGTGTGTCTGTTCCAGGCGGGTCAATCATCAACTGTGATAGAAAACATTCATACAATCATCGCCGCTGCTGCTGTGAAGTTCAGCTTCGATCAGCTCACCCACCTCTTCGTCCTCATTCAGAAGGTCTGTGCGGCTCTGTTGCATTCTGGGAGTGAATATGCTCGATGAGAAGCGGTTTGTAGAGTCTTTTTTTAATCGCGTGGTTATCGTCTACTTGTCTAGAGCTGGGAGGTTGAGAGCGACCGCGTGAGGCAGAAGCTGCTCAGTCTGATCGGGAGGATCGGCAGAGAGGCTCGCTCCGAAACGACAACGGGAAAGGTACGTTGGCATATCACCGGGCGGGTTAGTGAACGAGCCGACCCGGCTGAGAGAACCCGGGAGAAGAGCCCCCTGGTGTTCACCCACAAAATGTCATTTAAAGAGACACAACGATCACAGAGAGACACAAACAAACTACACTACGACTACAAAGAGAAACAAAACGACTACCAAGAGAAGATAGATAGATAGATAGATGGATACTTTATTAATCCCGAGTGAAATTTAGCAAAACGACTCCAAAAGAGAAACAAAAAGAATACAAAAAGATACAAAAAGACTACAAAAAGATACAAAAAGACTACAAAGAAAAACAAAAAGACTATAAAGAGACACAAAAAGACTAAAAAGAGAAGCAAAACGACTCCAAAGAGAAACAAAAAGAATACAAAAAGATACAAAACGACTATAAAGAGAAACAAAACGACTATAAAGAGAAACAAAACGACTATAAAGAGATACAAAAAGACTACAAAGAGAAACAAAATGACTACAAAGAGATACAAAAAGACTACAAAGAGAAGCAAAACGACTCCAAAGAGAAACAAAAAGATACAAAAAGACTACAAAGAGAAACAAAACTACTATAAAGAGATACACAAAGACTACAAAGAGAAACAAAACAACTACAAAGAGAAACGAAGAGAAACAAAAAGAATACAAAAAGACTACAAAGAGAAGCAAAACGACTCCAAAGAGAAACAAAAAGACTACAAAAAGATACAAAAAGACTACAAAGAGAAACAAAAAGACTATAAAGAGACACAAAAAGACTACAAAGAGAAACAAAAAGACTATAAAGAGACACAAAAAGACTACAAAGAGAAGCAAAACGACTCCAAAGAGAAACAAAAAGAATACAAAAAGACTACAAAAAGATACAAAAAGACTACAAAGAAAAACAAAAAGACTATAAAGAGACACAAAAAGACTACAAAGAGAAGCAAAACGACTCCAAAGAGAAACAAAAAGAATACAAAAAGATACAAAACGACTATAAAGAGACACAAACCCACCACAGAGACCCCACTCGACGACGGGCCTGAGCCTCCGCTGTGTGCCCAGGTGCTGGAGGTGCTGTGGGAGCTGGCTCACCTCCCCAGCCTGCCCTCCAGTCTGGTGCAGCAGGCGCTGGAGGAGCACCTGGGGATCCTGAGCGACGCCTACGCCGTCAAGGAGACCGTGAAGCGCGGTTACATCATCAAATGCATCGAGGACATCAAGAAGGTGAGGCGGCGGCGGGCGGCGGCGTCTCTGTGGAGGCGTGCGTCGTGGTGAATGTTCTCCAGGGTCTTTCACCCGCTCTCCAAGAGTAAACATGTGTGTTGTTTATTCTGTGTTGACATAAAAGGAAACACTTCCTCCTGGTGCCGCTAAAAAAAGCAGCTCAATGTGTTTAAATTCAAATATGCTTTGAAAAGAAAGAACTGAGACTTTCTCAACATAATGACTTCCTGTCTCAACTTCCTATTTAACTTGATGACTTCCTATCTCCACATAATCACTTCCTATCTCCATAGAATTACTTCCTATTTCAAACTGATGACGTCTTATATCCAAATAATGACTTCCTATTTAATATGACTTCCTATGTAAACTTCCTATTTCACATGATGACTTCCTATCTTCACATGATGACTTCCTATCTCCACATGATGACTTCCTATCAAAAAACAATAACTTAAATAATTGCTTAGTTTCCCAGAATAATGACTTCCTATCTAAATAATAATACACAACATAAGTAATTAATTTCAAACACTAACTCAACACTTCAAGGTACAGTCGTTATTTTGAGAGTTTCTTATTACAATTTTATTTTTTGTTTTAATATGTTAAATGTTTATATTGGTGTAAATGTTCTTTCATTGAAAAATAACTAATAATAAAGTGCTTTCTTTTTCCTCTGAGAGATCCAAAACCGCTCTGAGTCACGGACTCGAGGTGTGTGTGTGTGTGTGTGTGTGTGTGTGTGTGTGTGTGTGTGTGTGTGTGTGTGTGTGTGTGTGTGTGTGTGTGTGTGTGTGTGTGTGTGTGTGTGTGTGTGTGTGTGTGTGTGTGTGTGTGTGTGTGTGTGTGTGTGTGTGTGTGTGTGTGTGTGTGTGAGCCAACTAACTTTCCCTATTAATGATAATATTCATGTTTGCATAAAGATGGGATTTGTAAAACTGCACTTATTATTATTATTATTAAACCCTCTTTAAATGATTCTTTTACATTTTTATTGATTTGATTTAATTTTCAGAAATTATTTAGCATTAATTAAAGCAGTTGTGATAAAGTTAAATGTCTTCGGGGAGACCGTGTAACTCGTCAAACACTGCACATTAATAAACACATTTTAAATATCTAGGTTCTGATAGCTCCATGATGGTGAGTTAGGAACCATTTATTAAGATGTTTATACGTCGCTTATTAATGATCAATGCAGTGGCTTGAAGTGAGGCGTTCATTTATTTATTATTACGTCATTATAATTAGTTAAAGCCTCTGGAGGGAATTCACATTGTTTGTTTTTGTGTTCACGTGCAGGACAACAAGTCTCAGTAAACTGTGTTAAGATTCAAACTGCCCCCTCCAAACAAATAAAAACCCAAATGTATGTTTCTAGACTCACACTCAGGAGGACTGTAGAGGCAGCGACACTCAAAGCTCTTTTCTTACGGGCACTTGGGGCAAGAAGAAGGCCAGCTCTGTGGCCAAAGTAAGACAACGGAGCCTAACTTTACCACCAATTACCAATCTGGGGCCAATCGCGGCGCGAGGTGCTTTGACCACGGAAAAAGGGGGAGGGGCTTGGTCACAGGTTGATTTCACACTTGATTGGAACAAAAGGGAGTTAAACCAGGTGTGTGTGTGTGTGTGTGTGTGTTAATTAATCGTCTGCTTGCTTCACGAGAGGGCTAATGATGTCACCGTGGTGTTGATCGGAGTGGTTGTCGTGGTGGAGTTCATGAATGTTTACATCGTGCGGAGGGGAATCTGACCGGAGCCTCGGATTTATGAAACGACACGTCGGATATTTGATTTGGACTTTAAGATCTGAATGTTTTACCAGGACCGTAGTGACGTTCTGAAGAGTGTGTGTGTGTGAGTCTCACTGCAGCAGATGAAACAAAGTGACTCCTAAAATAATCTCTCTTCGTTTAAGTGTTTACATTTATAATATCTTCACCTCTTTGATGTCAGACGCAGCTTAAAGGCTCCGGACTCCTCTGACGAAAAACACTGATTTCATCCCGCAGAACTCACGAGCTGCTGGTTTACCGCCTCCATCGGGTTGTTTGTTTGTTATTGTGTGACTTGCACAAACGCCAAAGCTACACAATAACGCTGACTAGTTAACGATGGAGTCGGCGGTGGACCGGCAGCGCCTGTGTTCATGCTAAAAAGACCGTTTTGGCCGATGCAGTCCTGGATTATATTAATGTGTGTAGTCAAAGAGGAGGAGATATCCTAAATGAAGCGTTGCTTTAGGAGTCTAGAATGCCTCCTCAGCAGAACATTATTCTGCTTCATCTCCTGCATGAAAAGCTCTGCAGACGAACCTCAAAGCTCCAGACCTGAAGAGTCGTGTTCTACATCCCAGGCTCCGGGTTTCCTCTCATGGTCACAAAAGGATCCGCGATGACGAAGCAATCTAATTACACAATCTGATTAGCACGCGTCCGTATGCTCATGGATATCCTTATTGTGTGTGTGTGTGTGTGTGTGTGTGTGTGTGTGTGTGTGTGTGTGTGTGTGTGTGTGCAGGCGTCCCAGCAGAGCGCTCCTCAGGCGGTCTGGGTGGTTCCTGCTCTGCGGCAGCTGCACGAGATCACGCGCTCCTTCATCAAGCAGACGTACCAGAAGCAGGACAAGGTAACCCGAGACGCACGCCGGCTAACGAGCCCACTCGTTACGTTGCCGTGGCAACCCCGCCCTTACCTTTCTCTCTCCCCCCTCCCCCCTCCGCCGCAGAGCATCATCCAGGACTTGAAGAAGAACTTCGAGATCGTCAAGCTGATCACCGGCTCCCTCGTGTGCTGCCACCGGCTGGCGGTGACGGCGGCGGGCAACAGCGGCCTCTCGGGCTCCACTCTGGTGGACGGGCGCTACACCTACCAGGAGGTTGGTCCACGCCGCCTCTCAGCGGCTCACTTCATAGGCCAGGGACGGCGCCCATGCTTCAGAATGACATGTTTTTTTCCCGTCGGCAATCGGGCTCATCAATGGAGCCCGGGTCCCCCACTGGCTGACTCTGTCACCCCCAGGACTAACTCCTCTTCTTGCTCCTTCCTCTCTCCTCCTCCTTCTTCTTCCCTCCTCGGGTTCCTCCCTCCTCCTTCTTCAGGCTCCTCCTCCTCCTCCTCCTTCACACACACTTTAACATACACTTTAACTTAAACACACGTGTCACTAGAAACATACACTTAGACACTTTTAACGTTTATTTGTTGTTCAAGCACTTTATCTTTATCTTATCTTATACTTAAGTTTATGTTGTTTGTCGTGTCTAACGTTGCACCTTCCGCCAAAAGAAATTCCTCGATTGTGTAAACATTCCTGGCAATAAACGGTTTCTGATCTGATTCTGATGTGTGTGTTTGTGTGTGTTTTTGTGTGTTTAGTATCTGGACAGCCACCTGCGCTTCCTGGCCTTCTTCCTGCAGGAGGCCAGCCTCTACCTGGTGTGGAACCGGGCCAAGGAGCTGTGGGAGTGTCTGGTGTCGGGGCCGGACGTCTGTGAACTGGACCGCGAGGTACGGGACTGACTCTGGACGTTTGTTGTGCGTGTTTTCTCAACCGAGCCGCCGCGAAACACCAACACTTTATTTATTTTAGGGCCGTGTGTTCACGTGAACGTACGTTAAAATACGTTTCAAAATAAAAGCTTTCGTAGCATATTTCTTAAAATCGTCATAATGAATTTGGAATAAAAAAAAATGTCTGTCTTCTTTGTGAATTTTGCATTCAAAATAATTAAAGGGACAGTTCACCCCAAAGTTAACGATATCCATATGTCCTCTCGCCTGTGTCGGTTGTGTTGGTTGCAGCGTGTGATTCGGTCGGCGGTTGAAAGAAAATAGTTCCGACTGAATCGGCGCACAACAAGGACTGGAGATTATTTTATGTAACTGGGTCATAATTCCTAGAAAGACACATTGCTGTTGTGGGTTTTGTGGTGAGCTCTCCCTGTGAGTTCATCAACAAATCTGGAAACCTGGAGAAGTCATGGAATTTTTTAATAATTATTCCGAGGCATGGAAAAAGTATTTCGAAAATGTCACTTTCAAAAGTTTTGGAAAAGTCCTGGAAATGTTTCTTATATTCGTAAGTTCATTTACGCCGTTTGATTAAAAGAATAAACATTTGTATCAATATTTATTCTTTTAATCAAACTATTGTCTGTCATTCGTTTGTGACATAGTAATTACTCGTGTATACACGGAGATTTCACAACATGTTTGGTCCTGGAAAAAATGTGATGGGAAAATACTTGGAAATCCATTAGTCAACATGTGTATGAGCCCCGAGTAAAGTGTCCAGGTTCCCCTCTGAAAGGCTCAGTGTGTGTGTGTGTGTGTGTGTGTGTGTGTGTGTGTGTGTGTGTGTGTGTGTGTGTGTGTGTGTGTGTGTGTGTGTGTGTGTGTGTGTGTGTGTGTGTGTGTGTGTGTGTGTGTGTGTGTGTGTGTGTGTGTGTAGCTGTGTTTTGAGTGGTTCACTAAAGGACAGCACGACCTGGAGAGTGACGTCCAGCAGCAGCTCTTCAAGGAGAAGATCCTAAAGCTGGAGCCCTACGAGATCACCATGAACGGTGAGGCTTCTACTTCCTGTATGACACAATGCGTGTGTGTGTGTGTGTGTGTGTGTGTGTGTGATGCAACGTGTCGTTTGTTTCCCAGGGTTCAATCTGTTCAAGACCTTCTTTGAGAACGTCAACCTGTGTGACCATCGCCTCAAGCGCCAGGGCACTCAGCTGGTGAGCGACGACACGCCGGGCGCTCGTACGCAAAGAGGGACGCACACACACGGACGTGTATTTAATGTGTGTGTTTTCAGTGTGTGGAGCGCCTGGACCTGGCAGGGATGGACTTTATCTGGCGCATCGCCATGGAAACCCCTGATGAAGAGATCGCCAACGAGGCCATCCAGCTCATCATCACGTATAGCTACACCAACCTCAACCCCAAAATGAAGAAGGTGTGTGTAGTATCTATAGGGTGTGTGTGTGTGTAGTATCTATAGGGGGTGTGTGTGGTATCTATAGGGGGTGTGTGTGTGTGGTATCTATAGGGTGTGTGTGTGCGTGGTATCTATAGGGTGTGTGTGTGCGTAGTATCTATAGGGGGTGTGTGTAGTATCTATAGGGTGTGTGTGTGTGGCATCTATAGGGTTGGGGTGTGTGTAGTATCTATAGGGTGTGTGTGTTATCTATAGGGTCGGTATGTGTGTAGTATTTATAGGGGGGGTGTAGTATATAGGGTTGGTGTGTATGTGGTATCTATAGGGTTGGTGTGTGCGTGTATATGTGTGTATGTGTGTTTAGTATCTATAGTGTGTGTGTGTGTGTGGCATCTATAGGGTCGGTGTGTGTGGCATCTATAGGGTTGGCATATGTGTGTGTAGTGTATATATAGGGTCTGTGTGTGTGTAGTATCTATAGGGTGTGTGTGTGTAGTATCTATAGGGTCGGCGTGTGTATATGTGTGTGTGTAGTATCTCTCTATCTGACCTCAACCCTCTTCTTCCTCAGGACTCGGTGTCTTTGCACAAGAAGTTCATCGCTGATTGTTACAAGCGTCTGGAGGTAAGCGGCACAACCAGCTCCCGTTGTCCCCGGCGACCGTCTCCCGAATTCTAACTTTTCCCCGTTTCCGTGCCGTTTCCTCTCAGGCGGCGAGCTCGGCGCTCGGCGGGCCCACTCTGACGCACGCCGTTACCAGGGCAACCAAGATGCTGACGGCCACCGCCATGCCGACCGTGGCCACATCTGTACAATCACCATCCAGGTACAGAGGGGGGTTTGGGTAAGAACACGGCTACTAGTCCTGCAGACGCTACACACACACACACACTCACACTCACACTCACACTCACACTCTCACACACACACACTGATATCCCATCGTGTTTCAACTTTGTGTGTGTGACTGTAATGTGTGTGTGTGTGTGTGACTGAAATGGGTTTGTGTCTAACTCTAATGTGTGTAACTGCTATGTGTGTGACTAATGTGTGTGTGTGTGTGTGTGTGTGTCTCTAGATCCACGAAGCTGGTGATAATTGAGCGGCTGCTGCTATTGGCCGAGCGCTACGTCATCACCATCGAGGTACGGCCTGGACTTCACCCACGTTTTATTTTAAAATGTTATTGTTTGCTCATCTTGGCGTACCTCAGTGTCCACGGGTCTAGTTTGTTTGTTTGTTTATGTATTTATTTATTTATTTTTGATGTATTTTAATTCATTCGTCCCTGAAGTATTTTTATGGAGCGCAACTCAGAAACCAGCAAATCAAAAGCACCTTAAATAAATCTAAAAACTAAAGGGGGGAAACTTTATAGAAGGACTTTTTATATTAGATTTAAAACGAACATTAACAAGAATAGAAAAGCTTGAATAGAATAAGACGAAGAAAGAAAGAGAAAAGTAACCGTGTGATAAATGATTTAATAAAAGTCTTGTTTCCCCATTTATTTTAAAATATGCACAACAAAAATAATCCCTCTGACATTTATCATATGTAGATTAATCAAACGGTGACTTTATGTATATAAAATACAATAAAGGGAAACTTATTGGTGCGTGTGTTTGTCTGTGTGTATTTCTGTGCGTGTGTGTAGGACATGTACTCGGTTCCTCGCACTATTCTACCTCACGGGGCCTCGTACAACGGCCACCCCGTCACCCTCCACATCACCTACGAGTCCACCAAAGACACCTTCACCTTAGAGGTGAGGAGAGACTCCTAGTGTCCTAAGATGGGTCCTTCATGTGTCCTTCAGCTACGGAGGAAATGACCTCTCTCTCTCTTTCATTTTCTCTTTTATTTCTGTCTTTCCTTCTCTCTCTCACTTTCTCTTTTATTCTCTCTTTCTTTCTCTCTCATTAATTTTCTCTTTATTTCTGTCTTTCCTTCTCTCTCTGTCTTTCTTTCATTTGTTCTCTCTTCATTTCTGTCTGTCTTTCTCTCTCTCATTCATTTTCTCTTTATTTCTGCCCTTCCTTCTCTTTCTCTCTTTCTCTTTTATTCTCTTTCTTTCTCTCTTTCATTTTCTCTTTATTTCTGTCTTTCCGTCTCTCTCTTTCTTTCTATCTTTCTTTCTCTCTCTAATTCTCTTTGATTCTCTTTCTTTCTCTTTCATTCTCTCTCTTCATTTGTGTCTTTCTCTCTTTCTCTTTCATTCTCTTTATTTCTCTCTTTCTCTACCCCTTTCTCTTTTTCTCTCCCTCTGTGTCTCTTTCATTCTCACTCTGTTGCTCTCCCTCCCCTCCTTGTTACATTCTCTCTCTCCTCTCTCCCTCCCTCCCTCATCCCCCTCTCCCCCTCCAGACCCACAGCAATGAGACGATAGGAAGTATCCGGTGGAAGATCTCGGAGCACTTGAGCTGCCCGGTGGACAACGTCCAGATCTTTGCCAACGACAGCGTGGTGAGTGTCCCCGCCTCGCGGCGTCCGGCGCACAGCCCGCCGCCTCCCTCCAGTACGCCTCCATAAGCTCCGCCCCCTCCGCCGTGTCCCAGATGACCATGAACCGGGACCAGAAGCTCCTCTCGCAGCTCGGCTTCAGCGACGAGCAGACGCTGACGGTGAAGAGCTCGGGCACCGGCACGCCGTCCGGCAGCTCCGAGTCCTCGGCCTCGGCCTCCAGCAGCTCCAGCTCCGCCGTCTTCAACTCCGCCTACGCCCTGGAGCAGGTACCCCCCCACACACACACACACACACGCGCGCGCTGCAGACGCTCCGGCCTCCGTTCTCACGGCCCGCCGTGTTTCTCTGCAGGAGAAGTCGCTGCCCGGCGTGGTGATGGCGTTGGTGTGCAACGTGTTCGAGATGCTTTACCAGCTGGCGAACCTCGACGAAACCAGGTGAGCGGGACGCCATTGGGCGGCTTCGCGTCATTCGCTTCATTCCCGCCTAAGAGGGGGCGGGGCTTAGAGAGGGCGGGGCTTATCTCTGGCTTTACTCCATGGAAACGGTTCTCATCATAAGGCTGGCAGAATCAATAACTTCTTAAAACCCACTTTTATAGAACTGCTTTTAAGTGATGTCGTCCTTTTATGTTTTTATTTAAATTGCCTATTTGTTTGGTTTTAGTCGTATTCAATGCTTTTATGGTTTGGTCTTTTTTGTTTGCCGCCATTTAAGTTGTGTTTATGCTTTGTTTATCTGTAGAGCACTTTGTAAACCTTGTTTTTGAAAGTGCTATATAAATAAAGTTCTTATTATATTATTACTATTATCATCTTATTCACTAATTCTGCTTTAAACTTGTTGAGGACGTCCCACAAACATCAGAGCATCTCACAGCTTGAGGCCTTTTTTATCCATCAAAATTTGATCTTTCTTTTATTATTCAGTCTTTTGGTTGTTGTAAGACTGCAACGACAGACGGGTGTATTCAGTTTGTGTCAAAGTGTGTTTTTCAAAAATAATATTGATACTTTGAATGAATACAGAGCATTTAGAGACACTCAAAGACGCTTAAAGTGTGATGAGTTAGATACAGTTACTGTTTCTGTCTCTGGAGCTATGGTGAGAGCTTCTCTCTGACCCTGGTTCGGTTGAACCTTTTAAACTCACAGTTGTTGTTTGTTGAAACGGTGGAAAGACCAACAGGAGAGTTTTATTTGTGTATTCTTTTATGACTTGTCTGGCTGCTTTGAGGAGAGCGTAATAATTGAATGTTCTGCACTTTTTCAATTAGAATAATCGTCCATTTTCCTGTTGATTTAGTTAATTGTGAACTCGCTCACGATGGAAAAGGAACGAGAAACACGGCGTCTCTTTCCATCGCCGTCGACCTTTAACCCCGAACGCTGAAGCCAGATATCGGCGTGTTTTGAAGACGTCTCCTCCCTCCTCCCTCCTCCCTCCTCCCTCCTGCAGGATCACGCTCCGCGTGAGGAAGCTGCTGCTGCTCATCCCGACGGACCCGGAGGTCCAGGACGCGCTCGACAACTTCGTCCCCAAGGAGTCCAGCGTCTGGAGCCACCAGGTACAGGATCAGACCAGGATGGTAACTCCCACGCCTGGACGTTGAAACGCTTCGAGTCTCGATAAGCCCCGCCCCTTTCTTCTGCTCCCTTCAACCCTCTTGGTTCCCCCCCCCACAGAAGACCCTGTTCCAGGGAACCGGCTCCCGCTCCCCGTCCACCTCCTCCAAGCAGCAGCACCAGCCGAGCGCCGCCTCCATCCTGGAGTCCCTGTTCCGGTCCTCGGCGCCGGGCATGTCCACCTTCAGGGTGCTATACAACCTGGAGGTAGACGCCAGACGGAGAACCACGGAGAACCTTCTGCAGCTCTGGGAGGAGGAGGAGGGTCTGACGCTTTGCTTTCCCCTCCGTGTCGTCTGCCAGGTGTTGAGCTCCAAGCTCATGCCCACGTCGGACGACGAGATGGCGAAGACCAGCAGCAAGTCCTTCTGCGAGAACTTCCTGAAAGCGGGAGGCCTCAGGTAACCGCGTTAGGGCGACACTCGGTCGCCAGGTGTGTGTGAGCCAGGTGTGTGTGAGCCAGGTGTGTGTGAGCCAGGTGTGTGTGAGCCAGGTGTGTGTGAGTCAGGTGTGTGTGAGCCAGGTGTGTGTGAGCCAGGTGTGTGTGAGCCAGGTGTGTGTGAGTCAGGTGTGTGTGTGTGTGAGTCAGGTGTGTGTGTGAGCCAGGTGTGTGTGAACCAGGTGTGTGTGAACCAGGTGTGTGTGAGCCAGGTGTGTGAACCAGATGTGTGAGCCAGGTGTGTGAACCAGGTGTGTGTGAGCCAGGTGTGTGTGAGCCAGGTGTGTGTGAGCCAGGTGTGTGTGAGCCAGGTGTGTGTGAGCCAGGTGTGTGTGAGCCAGGTGTGTGTGAGCCAGGTGTGTGTGAGCCAGGTGTGTGTGAGCCAGGTGTGTGTGAGCCAGGTGTGTGTGAGCCAGGTGTGTGTGAGCCAGGTGTGTGTGAGCCAGGTGTGTGTGAGCCAGGTGTGTGAACCAGGTGTGTGAGCCAGGTGTGTGTGAGCCAGGTGTGTGTGAGCCAGGTGTGTGTGAGCCAGGTGTGTGTGAGTCAGGTGTGTGTGTGTGTGAGTCAGGTGTGTGTGTGTGTGAGTCAGGTGTGTGTGTGTGTGAGTCAGGTGTGTGTGAGTCAGGTGTGTGTGAGCCAGGTGTGTGTGAGCCAGGTGTGTGTGAGCCAGGTGTGTGTGAGCCAGGTGTGTGTGAGCCAGGTGTGTGTGAGCCAGGTGTGTGTGAGCCAGGTGTGTGTGAGCCAGGTGTGTGTGAGTCAGGTGTGTGTGTGTGTGTGAGTCAGGTGTGTGTGTGTGTGAGCCAGGTGTGTGTGTGAACCAGGTGTGTGTGAGCCAGGTGTGTGTGAGCCAGGTGTGTGTGTGTGTGAGCCAGGTGTGTGTGAGCCAGGTGTGTGTGTGTGTGAGTCAGGTGTGTGTGTGTGTGAGTCAGGTGTGTGTGTGTGTGAGTCAGGTGTGTGTGAACCAGGTGTGTGTGAACCAGGTGTGTGTGAACCAGGTGTGTGTGAGCCAGGTGTGTGAACCAGGTGTGTGAGCCAGGTGTGTGAACCAGGTGTGTGTGAGCCAGGTGTGTGTGAGCCAGGTGTGTGCCAGGTGTGTGTGTGAACCAGGTGTGTGTGAACCAGGTGTGTGTGAACCAGGTGTGTGTGAGCCAGGTGTGTGAACAGGTGTGTGTGAGCCAGTTGTGTGAACCAGGTGTGTGAACCAGGTGTGTGTGAGCCAGGTGTGTGAACCAGGTGTGTGTGAGCCAGGTGTGTGTGAACCGAGTCGTCCTGCCTGTGTTTCAGTCTGGTGGTGAACGTCATGCAGAGAGACTCCATCCCCCCAGAGGTCGACTACGAGACGCGGCAAGGAGTCTACTCCATCTGCCTGCAGCTGGCCAGGTGACACACTCACACTCACACACACACACACACACACACACACACACACACACACACATGACACACACACACACACATGACGCAGACAGACACACACATATGATACAAACGCACACACATGACACACACACTACAGTCACACACATTACAGTAACACACAAACACACACACGTTAATCACACACACTTTACAGTCACAAACACACACACGTTAATCACACACACTTTACAGTCACAAACACACACACATTACAGTAACACACAGACGCACACACACACATTAATCACACACACACATTACAGTCCACACAAACACACACACATTAATCACACACACATTACAGTCACACACAAACACACACATTAATCACACACACATTACAGTCACACACAAACACACACATTAATCTCACACACATTACAGTCACACACAAACACACACATTAATCTCACACACATTACAGTCACGCACACACACACAGACACACACACGTTACAGTCACACACACATTGATGTTGCGGCCCGCACCAGCTCAACATGTGCGGTGCGTTCAGGTTCCTGCTGGTGGGGCAGAGCATGCCCTCGGTGCTGGACGACGACGTCACCCGAGACGGCGAGTCTCTGTCGTCGCGTCCGTTCCGCCACGCCGGGCGCGCCGGGCGCCAGCTGTCCCTGTGCGGCACGCCGGAGAAGTCGTCCTACCGCCAGATGTCTCTGTCGGAGCGCTCCTCCATCCGGGTGGAGGAGATCATCCCGGCCGCCCGCGTCGCCATCCAGGTAAGACACGCCCCCTTTTCCACGCCCAAAAGATTGTTGCATAACGTATATGCACGCGTGTGTTAAGCGTGTTCTCCCTCTTCCAGACGATGGAGGTGGGCGACTTCACCGCCACGGTGGCGTGCTTCATGCGGCTGACCTGGGCGGCCGCCGCAGGCCGGCTGGATCTGGTCGGCAGCCCTCAGCCAATCAGAGAGACGCACAGCGCCCTGCTGCCGCAGGGGGTCCGCACCAGAGTCAGCAGTACAGGTGACACGGGCACAACGGAGGACGCCTTCTTATTTATTGTATTTGTTTACAGTGTTTAAAAAGTCCCGTTTTCTAATTTCGGCAACGTCTTAATAATATTACTAAATTGCTCAAAACGAGAATTTAAAAACACACACACACACACGTTACAGTCTCATACACACTACAGTCACACACACACATAACAGTTTCACACACACACACATTACAGTCCCACACACGTTACAGTCTCATACACACTACAGTCACACACACATTACAGTCACACACACATTACAGTCTCACACACACATAACAGTTTCACACACACACACATTACAGTCCCACACACATTACAGTCTCACACACATTACAGTCTCACACACACACATTACGTCACACACACACATTACAGTCTCAAACACACACATTACAGTCTCACACACACACACACATTAAAGTCTCACACACATATTACAGTCTCACACACACACATTAAAGTCTCACACACACATTACAGTCACACACACTTAACAGTCTCACACACACACACACTACAGTCACACACATAACAGTCTCACACACACACACTACAGTCACACACACACACTACAGTCACACACACATAACAGTTTCACACACACATTCCTTCTTCTATTTACCTTTAAGCTGAGGATAAACTTCTACTCTGTTAATCAGATCTCCTAAATAATAAATATAATGTTTTTCTTCTTTTGCAGGAAGTAACTGCAGCTCCAGCAGCGAGGGCGAGTCCCCGCCGACCGCACTGCATGCTGGGATATGCGTGCGGCAGCAGTGCGTCTCCGTCAAAGACACCATCATCGCCCGCGAGGCGCTGTCGCTGCTCGTCACCTGTCTGCAGCTCCGCTGCCAGCAGCTGTGTAAGACACACACACTCTCACACTCACACACACACACACACACACACACACACACACACTCTCTCACTCTCACACACACACACACACACACACACACACTCTCACACTCGCTCGCACCCACACACATACACTCTCACTCACTCTCACACACACACACACACTCTCACTCTCACACACTCTCACACACACACACACACACTCTCTCTCACACACACACACACACACTCTCACTCTCACACACTCTCACACACACACACACACTCTCACACACACACTTTCACTCTCACGCACACACACTCTCACTCTCACACACTCTCACACACTCACACACACTCTCACTCTCACACACTCACTCACACACACACACACTCTCACTCTCACACACTCTCACACACACACACTCTCACACACTGTCACTCTCACACACACACACATACACTCTCACTCTCACACACACACATACACTCTCACTCTCACTCACACACACATACACTCTCACTCTCACACACTCTCACACACACACACTCTCACACACTCTCACTCTCACACACACACACATAAACTCTCACTCTCACACACACACATAAACTCTCACTCTCACACACACACACATACACTCTCACTCTCACACACTCTCACTCACACACACATACACTCTCACTCTCACACACTCTCACACACACACACATACACTCTCACTCTCACACACTCTCACACACTCTCACACACTCTCACTCTCACACACTCTCACACACACACACACACACACACTCCTCTGTGCTGCGTAGTGACGGCCCTCTATCCTGTGGGTTTGGTTTCTCTCTCAGGCTCTTTCTACAACCTTCCCTCCGTCAACGATTTCATCATCGATGTTCTGCTGGGATCTTCCAGCGGAGAGGTAAACAACAACAACAACAACAACAACAACATCAACCTCTTTTCTTTTATCCCTCTAAAGGCCAAGCAGGTTTTTCTGTGTTTATTTTAAGTTGTTTAGCCTCTTTTCTATCCACTGCAATATTTAAGTCCTGCACCTCCTTGTGGAAATCGCGGCCAGAACGTCTTCGTAAAACACTGGAATATAAACAACATGTTTACAAGTGTCTCCAATGTTGAGGGGGAGGAGCTTATCCTCTACATGCTGTAAACATTTAACAGGGTTCGTACGGTCATGGAAAACCTGGAAAAGTCATGGAATTTTAAATGGTCATTTCCAGGCCTGGAAAAGTCATGGAAAAAAACTTAAATCATCAAAGTTTTGGAAAAGTCATGGAAATTTGTTATAATCACATGTTCATTTACGCCGAGTTTGAAATAATTAATGTTTTTTAAAGAAAGACGCTCAGAATATAAGCCGGCGTACGCTCTCAATATGCACAATGTTCTAAATTGTTCATGTTTTTACCGAGATTTCAATTTGGTCATGGAAATTTGGTTTAAAGTCATGGAAAAGTCCTGGAAATCCACTGGTCAACATGTGTAAGAACCCTGATTTAATTATTGACATGTTTTGCAACCTTTCTCGTCGTCTCTGCAGTTCAGTCAAAGTTGACTTAACGTGTCGACCGTGGCTTCAGTCACGCCGAGAAACACAGAATTTAAAGTTTCCTCCGGCATCTTGTTAAAGTTGAAGGTTTTTATTTAGCCAGGTTTAAATGTAGTGTTTCTGATGCCCCGCCCTCCAGATCCGCCGCGTGGCGTGCGACCAGCTCTACACGCTCAGCCAGACGGACACGTCGGCCTTCGCCGAGCTCCAGAAGCCCAACTTGTTCCTCATCTCCGTCGTCC